>CM035410.1:182506138-182916138 GCA_020310875.1 Ceratopteris richardii
CAGAGGTACACATCTCGCACGCGCAAAACAGTGGACCGCAAAACGAAGGAGTAGGCAAATTCAAATCATATAAACTTTCCTTGATGCTTTTCTTGACATTAGGTCTCCATTATGCTACAGAAGACAGGACGATCCAGAAGAAAACGTGACAAGTTGAGTACGCGACGTTGGCATAGTAGGATCATCGAGAGCGGAGCTCTCAGAAGAGCTAACTGTTGGCATGTCTCAAGCACTCAGAAATCAGGAATGCTTGAAGTTTGACCTGTAGAAAAAACAAGACCAAGGAGATGAGCGAGTCAAACTTTAGTCGTTCACATGTCATCATTGTCCATTGTCCGTCGTCCACTTGCTTCTACCACATGTTTTTCTCGCAGCTCTATTTGCTCTCAGGCATACATGATACATCCTAATACCTATTCCTAACGAACCCCTTCCAAGCAGTGTTTAAATTTGATGCCAAAACCAAAATGGGCATCAAAGGGGGGTTTGGGCATCAAAGGATGTTCACTTTTAGGTTTGGGCATCCCGAGGGATGCCCATATTCAAGATTTGGGCATCTCTGATTATATATATATATATATATATATATATATATATATATATATATATATATGGGTGTGTATGTGTATGTGTATGCCAAAGTAGCTATATCCATTGTGCCAATGTTCTTGTCTCTTGATAGTGGGATTTGCATTTGGGCATGTGACACACCACATATTCTCTCTGTATACATTTTGGGTCCTTAGCATTGATGACTTTTACAAAAAATAGAGTTGAGAGGTATTCTATTCTAATTTTCTAGAGCACATTTCTAGTGAATAATTTCTATTCTAGTACTAAATTTGGCTCATACACTTCAAAATTGAACTTGCCTCTTCGTAGGTTGAGTGAGAACATTGAGAATTTATTATTGTAGCACTTGGAAGCCTCATTGTCCTTGTCTTTACCACTCTCCTAATCGACACCTATAGGTTAGTAAGTTGGATAAGAAAATGCATAATTGCCATTCTAATCATTCATATTACATAGTGACTATTTTCCTTATATATTACAGAGTGTGTCTACCCATTCTCCTATGCTCCCAAGTGGATGCTTTTGGATGCATTGATGGCTCCCACCAATGACCAAGAATATTAACTAGTGGGTTGTGAATAACCATGTAGCATATAGCAATGTACCATTTATTTATTTATTTATTGTGCATTAGTTCAAGAACTTTGAAGGTTGCCTAGTGCCCATGCTCTCCAATTGTGAATGATATGCATTGACCGAGTAGTGAGTAGATATTGAATTTCTAAATGGTTAAAATTGGAAATTCTTATTTCTAAAGAAGATTACTTTTTATTATCAATAGCTTATTGAATAATATCACAATCCATGGCACACATCGGTTGTTATTTGCAGAAAATGTAGCCAATGTTCCATATTTATGTTGATATGATTTATAATCTAAGTTATAAATTTTTCCATGTGTGATATGATGAGAATGGACGACTAATTCTTTGCTAGCATCTTTCTTGAACACTCCCCATTTCTATCCAATCAAAGAGTGCCCAAATATCTTTTAAATACATTTTTGGCATCAAAATGCCACTAAAAGTTGCAGCTTGAAGTGCCTCACAATTGCTAATTGAACTTCTTTTGAAATGTTGCAACCTTGAAAAACAATGTTTTTTTTACAATATAAATTTTAAAAAATCATTTACAAGCAACCGAAGCATGCTTAGTCAACTGTCTTGTGTAAAAAGTCAAGATAATGTTTTAACTTATATCCCATACATTGGAAGCAAGTATTTGAATGATCTTTAAGGAAGCCCACTTTTAGCCCTCGGGCATCCTCAAATTTTGGTGATGCCCAGGGTCGGGCATCAAATTTAAGCACTGCTTCCAAGCTCCTATATGTCCGGAAACATACCCATAATGAGCTTGCACGAATGATCTCTATTAATGAGCTCTTCCACAGTTTCACCCTTGCGGGATACGGAGGGTTTCATGGGTACTATGCTCATTCATATTGAAGATAAATGTACAAACTCATTTTCATATGAGCCATGCTTGGATAAATTTACCAAATACAAAGATAAAGAAAAAGTAGAGGAAAAAAGGAAAAAATAATAAAAGAAAAAGTCTAGTCAAAATTCATGATGGGTAAGAGATACAATATCTTGCCTTGTAGTTAGTATCATGTAGTGGAGAAAGTGGTGAGTTAAGAAGAAGGCACAAACTTCTTCACATGCTCATTGGTTATAAAAGTGAAGTGGGAGCACATTCAAAACAAAGAGAGAAAGAGGCGAGAGCTCCTAGTAGTTCGATCTAGCCATTTTCTCATTTTGTCTTCCCTTAGACTCCTTCCAGTCGCACGTCAGTTTGTACACAGCTCTGTTGCAGAGCTCATATCTCAGTGCATATGTAACCATTTCTTGTGTTTAAACATTCATTGGAAATTTTATCTCGTGTACTTTCTGTACCAAATATCTCTTTGAAAGCTTATATAGTTTCTGAGATATCAGTGAAAGAGTGAAGTCCAGTTTTTCAGTATACTTGTGTATACAAGTAGTCTATTTTGGTCGGTTAAGTTTCCCGACCAAAACATATCCAAATTGCTTGATTTTTGTCTTGGTGGAAAGCTCTTGGCATCTACTTTCACTATCCCAAATATCTCACTTAAAAGTTTTATATTCTGTGAGATATCTATCAGATAGTAAAGTCTAGTTTTATAGTGTACTTATGTGTGTAGGTGGTCTATTTTGGTCAGTTGAGTTTCCTGACCAAAACTCATCCAAATTACTTGTTTTCTAGCTTATTGCAAAGCTATTTGTGTCTATTTTCTCTGTACCAAATATCCTTCTCAAAGAATATATATTCAGAGAGTTATCAGTCCGAGAGTGAAGCTCAGTTCCTCAGCATACCTGTGTGGACAGGTAGTTCATATTTGTCAGTTGTGTTTCCTAATCAAAGCTTGTCCAAATTAAGTTATTTATAGCTTGTTAGAAAGCTCTCTTTGTCTACTTTGATTGACTAAGGGTTCAAGTCCATTTGAGTTTTTTTATTAAGAGCATCAAGCTATCTAAGGTGCAACTGTTTGTCCAAGTACTGGACATACAAGTGCTCACTACAAACTTCCGTTGCGCATAGGAGAACTCATTCTCCACAGTTGGTATCAGATCAAACTTGGTGCTAAAGCTTCATCAACAGAGCTGGAGATAAAGAAAAGCAAAAGAGGAGCTATAAAACAAGGAGAAGCTTCACAAACGCAAGAGCAAAGGACTATAACTATTCGAGGTAACTCTCAAAGTCTTTGATACTCTTCAATGGCTGACTTGGTTCAACAAGTAGAGAAGTTGGATAAGGATAACTATCCCATGTGGAAGTTTAGAATGACCAACTAACTAATGGGCAAAGGCTTATGGGGTATTGTGAGCGGCGATGATGCTCAACCTCAAATCAATCAAGCTATGGGCACTGAAGTCCAAAGGAGGTAAGCAAAAGAATGGGAAGAGAGGAGTAGGAGAGTCATGTTCCTCATTTTGCAAGTCATTACTAATGCCATGGTAGGGAATATTCAACATCTAGAGGAAGCTAAGGATGCTTGGGAACCTCTTGAAAGGGTGTATTCAACAAATACCAAAGCTAGGAAACTTCAACTCAAGAATGAGTTGAACACAATCAAGAAAAGTTTGAGTCAATCCATAGCTGAATATACTTTGAAGATTAAGGAGCTAAGCGATGCTTTAGCTTTTATTGGCACAACGGTTGAAGACGAAGATCTTGTGTGTTATACTCTCAATGGATTGAGAGAAGATGAAAGATGGAAGCCTTTTATAACTTCCATTAACTTGAAAGATGCATATCCAGGTTTTGAACAACTAATCCCTCATCTTGTCACAGAAGAGCTTAGCTTCGGTGGTCCCAAAGGAAAGGACAACCACAACCAAATGTTATATGCAGGTCGAGGTAAAGGTAGAAACACAAGAGGAGGCTCAAGAGGAAAAGGAAGAGGTCACAACCACTCCAACTACAATCAAAACAATTCGGAAGACAACTTGGATGCATCAAATGCCAACACACAAGGAAGAGGTCGAGGTAGAAGTAGAGGAAGAGGCCGAGGCTCCTACAATTCTCATAAAGGTATAACATGCTATCATTGTGGTAAAGTAGGACACTATGCTAGTGATTGTTGGCTAAAGAATGGAAGACCAAATGGAGGCAATCAAAGGAACCAAAGCAACTATGCAGGCACCTCAAGTGAAGGAAGCAAGGACACACTACTTGCAATGAGACATGAGTATAGAAGCTCTTGTGAAGATGACAAAAAATGGTACATTGATTCAGGTTGTAGTAACCATATGTCATGCCAAGGAAGTTTGTTCACTAATCTATAGGTACCAAGTGGAAAAGGATGTGTTGAAACAGGTGATGACACTCAACACATGATTGAACATATTGGAGATATAAGGCTTGGAGATACAAGTAGAGCAAAGCTACTATCTAATGTTCTTCATGTTCCTACAATTTCAAAGAACTTGATTTCAGTAGGACAAATGGTAGAGAAGGGTTATCATGTCATATTCAATGAGAATGGGTGCTTCATAAAGAATCCAAAGGAAGGCTTCAAGGTCATTGCTTGAGGTAGAAGAGAAGGAAGGATGTTCACTTTGGATGTCCAACATCCACATGGAAAGGTCATGTACATTCAATGTGGGAACAAGAAGATTTCAGAGCTAGACTTATCGCACAAAAGAATAGGACACATCAACATTCCAAAGCTGAAGGACATGAGCAAACATGAAGTGGTAAGAGGTCTTCCAAAATTTAATAGCATTGGACTACATGAGTTATGTGAAGCTTGTCAACTAGGAAAGCAAACGAGGCAGCCATTCAAGAGGAGCAATTATGTGGCCCCAAATGTCTTGGACTTGATACATACAGATGTATGGGGACCAACCCAAGAGGCATCAATGGTTGGTAATAGATTTTTTGTCACCTTCATTGATGATCACTCAAGAAAGGTATGGTTGTTTTGTATGAAGCAAAAATCAGAGGTGTTTTCTATATTCAAAAGATTCAAAGTTGAAGTTGAAAAGGAAACAGGAAGGTCTATCAAAACCTTAAGGTCCGATGGTGGAGGAGAATACTTCTCCAAAGAATTTTCAGATTTTCTACAAGAGAATGGGATCAAAAGGCAGTTCACTTGTAGGTACACACCACAACAAAATGGAGTAGCTGAGAGGAAAAATAGGCAAATTGCTGAAATTGCAAGATGCATGCTCAACAAGATGAAGGTACCATTGTACTATTGGGCTGAAGCTACCACAACCGCCATTTACTTGATGAATAGGTGCACAACATCGGGAATACATCACTCGACTCCAGAAGAGGTATATTCCGGTAAGAAACCTGATCTTACACACCTCAAAGTGTTTGGATGTGTTTGCTTTGTTCACATTCCACAAGAAATTAGAACAAAGATGGAACCAAGATAAGAAAAATGCATTTTCATCGGCTACTGGACGGAGCAAAAAGGATACAAGTGTTACAACCCTAGAACAAAGGAATTAAGAGTCTCGCGAGATGTGGTCTTTGATGAACTAAGACCATGGTATGAAGATAAAGGAAAGGAAAAGATTCTTGAAGAAGATTGTGATGATTATGCAGGAACAAATCAAAGAGAAGCTCAACAATCAAGCACAAAGCTTTCAGGTCCAGAGGCATCTACATCAAATGAAGAATGTTCAACATGGAGGGGGAATCATTCTTTGTCTCCAAATTCATCTCATAGTAGAGCCGAAGAAGCAAGTGCTACTCCAAACAATGAGGGAGATGCAAGTGAAGAAGAATATGAAGAGGTAATCACTCTGATGGTAAAGTTGAATAGGTTAAAGAAGCAACTTTCTAAAGGCAATGAAAGAAGATCTTCAAGGACAAGGTATCCAACTCAAAGGTTGAGTTATGATAGTTTTATGGCGAGACATTTTGCATACATGATGCAGGTTATCAAAGACAAAGAGCCTGAGACATATGAAGAAGCTTGCACACAAAAGGAATGGAAGCAAGCTATGAAAGAGGAGATCAAAGCTCTCAAAGATAATCACACATGGGAGCTAGTGCCAAAGAAAGAAGGTATGAAGATTGTTCAAACAAATGGGTGTTTAAAGTAAAGAGGAATGATGATCGTTCACTAGCTAGATATAAAGCTAGATTAGTTGCCAAAGGATTTAAACAAACACAAGGCATAGATTATGATGAAGTTTTCAGCCTTGTTGCAAAGATGGGAACTATCAGAACATTAATAGCAATTGGTGCTTCAAGGAGATGGCCATTATATCAATTCGACATCAAAAATGCTTTTCTTAATGGAGAACTACAAGAAGAGTTATACATGAGTCAACCGGTTGGATTTGAAGATGAAAACCATCCAGATTTTGTTTGCAGGTTGAAGAAGGCACTTTATGGCTTGACGCAAGCACCAAGAGCATGGAATCAGAGATTGGTAGAGTATCTAACTAAGTGTGGATACAACCCAAGTAGTGCAGATCCTTCTTTGTACATGAAGAAGGAAGAAAATAGAGAGGTATATATTTGCATATACGTCGATGATCTCATCATAACAGGAAATGATGTTATAGGGATTAAAGATATCAAAAGGAAGCTTGGTAAGGAGTTTAAAATTTCAGATCTTGGAGAGCCAAAATATTTTTTAGGAATTGAAGTTATTTATGGAAAGATTGGCATCTACTTGATGCAAAGGAAGTACTTTTTGGATGTTCTTTTCATATTTGGAATGAGTGGATGCAAACCACTCACTCAACCCATGGACACAAATACAAAGCTTTGTTCAAATGATGGAGAACCATTGGAAGATGTAACTACATACAGAAGCATTGTAGGATCATTAATCTATGCAAACATTAGAAGACCTGATTTATCTTATGTTGTTGGTGTACTTTCTCAGTTTATGCAAGCCCAAACAAGTGAACACTTAAATTCAGCCAAGAGAGTGTTGAGATATGTAAGGAATTGAACTCACAACCTCTTGGTTAGGAATGTGATGGGCTAACCACTTGCCCCAAAAGCCATGGTTGAGGATTACTTCCTAATCCTCTCTCTTAGGGTGTAGTTCAACCATCTCCTACCAGGATTATGTTACATTCTTCCCCCCTTGGTCGACCATTGTCCTCAATGATCTACTCTTGTATCCCTCTAGCCTCGGTGATCAGTCCCTTGAACTCCCTAGGTGCCCTTGAATTGATGTCCCTCAACCTCGCATAGTTTCTTGAACCTTGTTCGCAACCTTGGTCTCTTGAACCCTTGCTCTCAACCTTGGTGTCTTGAACCTTCTTGTTCGCAACCTTGGTGTCTCGAGCCCTTGTTCTCAACCTCAGTCTTGAACCTTGTTCTCACCCATGCTTGGTATCTTGAACACTCAATCAAGTGCCACCCAAGAATTTCCAAGGAATTCACACTTCCAAGCTAGCTCATTGGAAAGTTCGTTCCGAGAGCTTTCCAACGGTATATTACACGCCTCAATCCGACCTACGGATTGAGAGATACACCCCAATCATTGTAAGGTCCATCCTTGAAACCGACGCGCGCGCCTTCCACAATTCCTACCCTTTCACATAGAGGATGCCCAAGCGCCTTTTTTAGAGGCCATTGGATCATTCCACCTTGCCCAAGCCTACTTCCTAGGCTCTGATACCAATGTAAGGAATTGAACTCACAACCTCTTGGTTAGGAATGTGATGGGCTAACCACTTGCCCCAAAAGCCATGGTTGAGGATTACTTCCTAATCCTCTCTCTTAGGGTGTAGTTCAACCATCTCCTACCAGGATTATGTTACAAGATACATAAAGCATAGTACAATTAATCATGCTTTGTTTTACAAGTTTGATGAAGAACTGCAGGTGAAAGGCTTTAGCGATGCTGATTGGGCAGGTTCAAAGGAAGATAGAAGATCAACCTCAGGTTATGTGTTTCTGATAGGAAGCAAACCTATCACATGGAGCTCAAAGAAACAACCTACTGTTGCACTTTCATCCATGGAGGCTGAATATAGAGGATTAGCATTTGCCACATGTGAAGCAATGTGGATTAAAAAGCTTTTGGCTGATCTTGGAGTGCAAGTTGGAACCATCCCTATATACGGTGATAACATGTCAAGTATTTACTTGGCAAGCAATCCTATGTTTCATGCAAGGAGCAAACACATAGAGGTCCACTACCATTATGTAAGGGAGAAGGTATTGAGCAAAGATGTGGAGATAAAGTTCATCAGAACCAAAGAGCAGGTTGCAGATATGTTTACAAAGTTCTTGGATGCTTCTAAACCCAAAGGTTTAAAGGATGTGATAAATTTGCAAGACATGGATGAAGATAACTCCCAAATGAGCTTGAGGGGGGGTATTGAAGATAAATGTACAAGCTCATTTTCATATGAGCCATGCTTGGATAAATTTACCAAATATAAAGATAAAGAAAAAGTAGAGGAAAAAAGGAAAAAATAATAAAAGAAAAAGTCTAGTCAAAATTCATGATGAGTAAGAGATACAATATCTTGCCTTGTAGTTAGTAGCATGTAGTGGAGAAAGTGGTGAGTTAAGAAGAAGTCACAAACTTCTTCACATGCTCATTGGTTATAAAAGTGAAGTGGGAGCACATTCAAAACAAAGAGAGAAAGAGGCAAGAGCTCCCAGTAGTCGGATCTAGCCATTTTGTCATTTTGTCTTCCCTTAGACTCCTTCCAGTCGCACGTCAGTTTATACACACTCTATTGCAAAGCTCATATCTCAGTGCATATGTAACCATTTCTTGCATTTAAACATTCATTGTAAAGTTTATCTTGTGTACATTCTGCAGACCAAATATCTCTTTGAAAGCTTATATAGTTTGTGAGATATTAGTGAAAGAGTGAAGTCCAGTTTTTCAGTATACTTGTGTAGACAAGTAGTCTATTTTGGTCGGTTAAGTTTCCCAACCAAAACATGTCCAAATTGCTTGCTTTTTGTCTTGGTGGAAAGCTCTTGGTATCTACTTTCACTGTCCCAAACATCTCACTTAAAAGTTTTATATTCTATGAGATATCTATCAGAGAGTAAAGTCCAGTTTTACAGTGTACTTATGTGTGCAGGGGGTCTATTTTGGTCAGTTGAGTTTCCTGACCAAAACTCATCCAAATTACTTGTTTTTTAGCTTGTTGGAAAGCTATTTGTGTCTAGTTTCTCTGTATCAAATATCTTTCTCAAAGAATATATATTCAGAGAGTTATTAGTCCGAGAGTGAAGCTCAGTTCCTCAGCATACCTGTGTGGACAGGTAGTTCATCTTAATCAGTTGTGTTTCCTAATCAAAACTTGTCCAAATTAGTTTATTTATAGCTTGTTAGAAAGCTCTACTTTGATTGACTAAAGGTTCAATTCCATTTGAGTTTTGTATTAAGAGCAGCAAGCTATCTAAGGTGCAGCTGTTTGTCCAAGTACTGGACATACAAGGGCTCACTACACACTTCCATTGTGCATAGGAGAACTCATTCTCCACAATTCGCGTTTATAATTGTTATTGTTTTTTCAATCAATTCATGCAAATGAGATTAAACTTCGATTGAATTTCCTCTTTAAAATTTAAAAAAAAAAAGCAATGTAGTTATATATATTCTTCTCATGACCATTTGTGTTGTTATATTGGATGATCACAAAAAATCAGTGTTGTTTAAGCACAGTTACTAAGACCTTAGCTAGGTCCAAGTCAACATTCTAGCTACAATACCTTACCTATGTGCAACATTCTAGCTACAATACCTTACCTATGTGCAAGCATTCATTTCGTGTATAATAGTTGTTATCATATAAATTTCATTATTTAAAATTGCATTTCGCAAATCCATTTTCGATAAAAAATGTTTATATAGGATTACCAAAAGTCTAGTTAGGATGTGAAATACATGAGATCCTTAAAGAGTAGCAGGGTATGAATGCAAGCTAATAAAAGAGCTCTAGATGAGCCCTAAAACAATCAACAATTATATGTAACACACCACTGTCAAACATCTGTTAATAGTAAGATAGGAGGAGTCCCATGGGTACTATGCCCATTCCCCTATACAGTTGTTCTTTCAATCTATTCAAACAAGGGAAATTAGGCTTCAACTGAACTTTCTCTTTAACAAAAGTGTTGGCTCTCCTGCATAGCATAATGCCAACATGTGCACGGTAATCGATCCATAAAATAGAGTAGCAATCTTTGAATTTTTAGCGTGGATCAAGCCTTTGTGAAGATGATTGCAAGTTTATCCACATTAGACACATGGTATGATTTATTATTTAGACATGGCATGCATAATGTACCAAGAATGAAGAAGAATTCAATCACAAACATGAGGATGAGAACATCCAACTTAAAGATTCATGGAGTCTTAGTGGCACCAAAATTTCTCTCTTAGGATGAAACAATAAACAACAATGATTCCATGTAAATATTGATGTATTCACTTGATATCCTACAATTCTTGATGCGTTGTAGAGAAATTAAAAAAGAACTACATACTTACATGTGTGTGTATTTCCATCATGGGCAAGTTTTCTTGCATGCTTGGAGCACGATACATGAAATATGCGCCAAGCTATTCTTTCTAGGGTTCTAAACACAAAGAGAATCTTGAAGACATAGGGAACCTCATGTGCTGCTACATGGCCAATTTTCTTGCCTATTTGGACAATTATCTAGAGTCACTAAATATGAGGATGAAATATGTGCCTGTAAGAAAATAACAGGAGAGCAAAATAGACTACAAGATAAAGTTGGAGAAAAAGGGAGACAAAGCTAGATTCAGACTAAGAGATACAGAACTCAAATTCTCAAATTGCCAAGCGGAATGTTGTTACAACGATGGTGTTGCCCACCTCTGCGCTCCCAATGTGGAGCTTCGATGGCAATCTAGATAGACTCTAGATGAAGGGCTTACTAGTGCGCAATTCTCTTTAGAGCTTGACCTAGGCCATGCTTATATACATTTTACAAGGGGAGTCTGTATAGATAAATGTAGTTGGGAGATACAAAATAGTCAACAAAATATACAATCTCACAATGTCACCATTACTAGAAGTCCTACCACCTCGGCCCTTATATGGGCCGTGGGGATAGACCGCCCAGAAAGGGGCAAGCCCCCCTCTACACTCCCCCCATTCAAGTGTTGTGGGGAAACTACCCGGCACCACAAGGCCTTTATTTTGCCTTGAATGGAAACTCAATGACCTGAAAGTTTATGCCCTACCTAACATAATGGCTAGGCTCACAAATATCATCTATTACCATCAACAGTCACACATAGACCTCATCTAACTTGGAAGTTAGGGTTCCATAAATGTTTGGGCTCTCACAATGGCTTCTCCTCATACTAAGGCCCTTAGAACTTGGAGCATCATGGATCATTTGTGGTCACTTGAGGGTGGATTATTGAGCATATCTAACACCCCTCCCCCCTCCATGTCCACCCCATGGTGAACTACCTCCTTGATCCAATGCCAAGCTTTGGAAAGTATCGATGAAGTTACTCTCTCCCAAGAGCTTTGCTAAAGATATCTGCTCCATTTTCTTCAATTGGGCAATAGCTTATCGCCATGAGCCCATCCTCAATCATCTCACACACATAGTGATATTGAATTTCTATGTGCTTGGCACATGCATGGAAAATAGGATTCTTGGAGATGGCCATGTAACTTTGGTTGTCACATTTCAACTTTGTAGTCTCCTGTCCTTGTATTCCTATGTGCCATAGGATCCTCCTCAACTGTACTGCTTCACATGTTGAAGAAACACATGTAGCTTTGTACTTAGCTTTAGAAGAAGATAATGCTACAGTCGGTTGCTTCTTACTAATCCAAGAGAAAATCCCTAATCCTAAAGAAAAGCAATATCCAAAAACTGATTTTTTGGTATCAATATCTCCTGCCCAATTTGAGTCACAATATCCGACTAGAGATGATCCTTCTTCATAAAGAATACTAATCAATGGTTCCTTTCACATACCTGAGTATCTGCATGCATGCATTCCAATGAGTTTGGCAAGGCTTATTAAAGATCATGCTTACTACTCCAATAGCATAAGAGATATATGGCTTGCTATTGCACAAGTAGATGAAAATTCCAACTAATTTCCTACATCTCCCAATATCCACTCAATGTGAAGTATCTTCAATAGATAATTTTGTGTTGACCTTCATAGGTTTAGAAATTTCCTTGCGATCCTCCATGTCAAATGCCTTCAATATTTCTCTTGCATACTTTTGTTGAGAGATGAAAATCTTACCTCGTTCCTGCCAAACTTCAAGGCCTAAGCAATAATCCAGTAAGACCAAGTCTGTCATTTCAAATTCTAAACTAAGGGCATCTTTCATTTGTTGAAGAAGATCATCATCATTTCCTGTAATCACAAGGTCATATACAAAGATTAGAAGCACAATTATCTTCCCTCCTCTCTTTAGAACATACAAGTTAGCATTAGAAGCACATCTTTTGAAACCTAGATCCAAGAGATACTTATCTATTTGTTGGTACCATGTTGTAGGGTCTTGTTTCAACCCATATAATGCCTTCTTCAGCTTACATACCTTGTTCTCTAAATGGGGTGCCTCAAACCCTAGTGGCTGAGACACATATACCTCCTCTTTGAGGTCTCCATTCAGGAATGCTCATTTGACATCCATGTGATAGAATGGCAATCGCTTATGTGCAGCCACAGCTAGTACTACGTAGATAGTAGTCATCCTTGTCGTTGGGGCAAATGACTCACAAAAGTCAATACCTTCAACTTATGAGTAGCCCTATGCAACAAGTCTTTCTTTATAATTTTCCAAAGTACCATCAGCCTTGTACTTTAGCTTCCAGACCCACTTGGTGCCAATGAATTTACTCTTTGGGGGTTGATCGACTAGCTCCCAAGTTCCATTCTTCATGATATTTTTGTATTCTATTTGCATAGCAATCCTCCAATTCGGATCATGGAGTGCCTCTTCCACATTGGTTCCTTTTCTTGTTCTTGAATTATTTTAACCATCAGGGTTGTGTTTACAATATGGCTGCTTGCTCATCTCTGTTCCTCTATGCTCTCTGATTGCCTCGGTCCATCTACAACCTGTTCTAGTGACTGCAGGATGGGGTTTGCAGAATCATAGAGCTGCCTCACCCAATGTGGCAATGGCTTTTCCACTTGGGTGACGACAAGTTGGTGAAAGAAAGCATACCTTCACCCTCTATAGGACATCTTGCATTGTTGCCTACCTTTAATGTGATGGGTTCCTTTAGAGGCGGTAAGGAACTATAAAGGTTTTTTCTACTCATCATGTGACGAGAGGCACCACTCTCCAACACCCATGAGTCATCTATTCCTGAATGTTCAGTCGAGGAGCATACCTCCTCTATAGTAACAAATAACTCAAGCCATGTTTCTACAGTGTTGGCAAACTCCTTGCCCTTTCCACCTTTTGAAGAGCCATTCTTCTCTTCTGCCTTCTTGGTGCGGTAGTCTTGGATTTTGTGGCCTTTTTCGTGTAGTGGAAACACTCTCCCTTGAACTTCTTTTTGTCATTCTTCTTTTTTGTCTCCATCTTTTGAAGAGTCTGCTTTGCCTCCTTTAGCATTTCTTATGAAAGTAGCATCTCCTTTGTTGATACCACTCCTTGCCTTGATCCAGAGCTCCTCCTCCATGAATAAGGCACAGGGTTCTTCAAACATTAGTGGTTGAGGTTTGATTTGAGTATTACGAGTAGTTATCAAATGATCAAACTTTGATGGACAGATTCGAAGACAGTGACGAGCTAACTCCTCACTTGACTTTTGTAGACCCGCTCCCCCAATTTGATCTTGTGGATTCTTTATGCAACTGATAAACACTTATGCAGTCTCCCCATCAGCTCTATGTATACATAAACGTAATCGGGAGATACAAAATAGTCAGCAAAATATACAATCCTACAGAAGGGGGCAAGCCCCCCCTGTGCAGTCCCCCCATTCATGTTCTATGGGAAAACTGCACTGCACCACAAGGCCTTTATTTTTGCCATGAATGGCAACCCAATGACCCCAATGTTTATGCCCTACCTAATCTAATGGCTAGGCTCACAAAGAGCATCTATTACCATCAATGGTCACACATAGACCTCATTTAACTTGGAAGTTAGGGTTCCACAAATGTGTGGGCTCTCACAATGGCTTCTCTCCCTTACAACTTAGAGCACCATAGATCATTTTCAATCACTTGAGGGTGGAGTATTGAGCATATCTAACAATGCCAAGCCATGAGACATAGAGAGCCTCATAAGACAATGGAGAGGAAGATTTAGTACCAATTTACAAAATTCTTTAGGATATATTATCACCTATTTGAACAACTATCTAGAATTATGACATATGACGATAAAATATGTATCAATCTATTCTTGCTAGGGCTACATACGCATAGATATCTTGATAAGGATATTGGAGAAGTACTCCATATCCATGAAAATCTTTCTTATCCATGGACACTACATGGTTCCTTAACGGACCTCAACTCAAGCTTCGTCATATTTAAGTTGATTCAATAGAAAATAACGCTACAAGAATAAACAGAAAGAGAGGTGCACACATTCCCTTTTACACAACAACAAATGAGCAACTTGAACATTCTTAGTGGTACACTACACACACGCACACACACACACACACACACACACACACACACATATATATATATATATATATATATATATATATATATATATATATATATATATATATATATATATATATATATATATATATATATATATATATATATATATATATATATACATATATACATATACAAGAACATGAGATTGAAATATATATAATTCCTCATGTAAATCGCTATGAGGAATACAATGTTATTCTCCAATTGATATACTAGTCAAATCACTAAAACATAGTTAAGAATAAACCAGCATAATACAATTCTAACAAAAGAGGCAAACCTCCCCCCCCCAAAAAAAAAATCTGTAAGTAATGTATGAGATGTGTTCACAATGTTGGAGATAATGAAACTTGCTAGAGCATTCATGGTAGAGAAGAAGAGGTAGAGTAGCTAATTTTGGTTGTGATAACAAGACTAGAGGCAAAAAGTCATACATACAATATAAAAGAGAGAGTGAGGGCATCGAGTGGCAAAAAGAGAACATGATGAGAGGGCACAAAAAGAGGCCGATCAATGTGAGAACAATCAAGGAGAGAGACTAGTCAAGAGAGAATCTAAAGAGTAGAAGGAATCAAACAAGTTTGAAAGAAGAAGCTCTTGAAACCAACAAGATTTTGAGCATAATGCTTTTAGTTTTGAAGGTTTTCAAGCACACAAAATATATACATTCCTTAACTTGATTTGATCACGATGTGTGTGTGTGTGTATGTGAGAGAGAGAGAGAGCGATAGAGAGAGAGAGCGAGAGAGAGACAGAGAGAGCCTCAAAGCAAAAGCCATGAAGAACAAGCTATGGTAGTCAAAAATATCTAGTGGTAACTCTGAGTGAAGACATTAAGTGTAAAGGGATAATGATAGAATGAAATCTAACCATATCAATCATCCTAACATAGACAATTAAGGATATGAAGGTCTAAAGATGAAGAACTTTGGTGGCTAGTCCTATGAGTGACCTCCATCTGTGAGTCACATAAGGAAGAAGTACCCGAATGACCTTAGGAGAACTCTATTGAACTCAGTAACATCCCTTATTCTAGGAACACTTGTTGACTAAAGCGTAGCTTTGAGTTGTATTATATGTTCTCGTGATAGTCTTGTGTGATTCTCATCCTAACATTGTAAGATTTGAATAAGTCTTGGAATTGTAGTGTGTTTCATCTAAAGCTAATTAACTTTTCCTTGTTTCTAACTCATATCAGACTCTCACGAAACCTTCCATATTTTTTGTAAGTTAATTCATATGTGAATTTGACACTTGGAAAATTGATAATCCCAATATGCCCCAAACCTCCACAAAAAAAATTGCTATGCTTGGTGTAATAAAGTGATAGATAGGAGATGGTTGAACTCCACCCTAAGAGAGAGGATTAGGAAGTAATCCTCAACCATGACTTTTGGGGCAAGTGGCTAACCCATCACATTCCTATCCAAGAGGTTGTGAGTTCAGTTCCTTACATTGGTATCAGAGACTAGGAAGTAGGCTTGAGAAAGGTGGATTGAGCTAATGGCCTCTTAAAAAGGCGCTTGGGCATCCTCTATATGAAAGGGTACAAAGTTGTGCACGTCGCTTTCACAAATTAGCTTAACAAAGATTGAGGTGTAACTCTCAATCCATAGGTCGGATTGAGGCATATAAGATACCATTGGAAAGCTCTCAAAATGAACTTTCCAAATCTAATGAGCTAGTTTGGAAATGTGAAGCCGTTGGGAAACCATGGGTAGCATTTGATTGAGTTTTTCAAGATACCAAACATGGGTGAGAACAAGGTTCAGTACTCAGGTTGAGAAAAAGGGCTCAAGACACCAAGGTTGAGAACAAGAAGGTTCAAGACACCAAGGTTGAGAGAAAGGGTCCAAGAGACCAAGGTTGCAAACAAGGTTCAAGAAACTATGCAAGGTTGAGGACATCAATTCAAGGGTACCTAGGGAGTTCAAGGGGTTGATCACTGAGGCTAGAGGGATACAAGAGCAGATCATTGAGGACAATGATTGACCAAGGGGGGAAGAATGTAATAAAGTGATAGATAGGAGATGGTTGAACTACACCCTAAGAGAGAGGATTAGGAAGTAATCTTCAACCATGGCTTTTGGGGCAAGTGGCTAGCCCATCACATTCCTATCCAAGAGGTTGTGAGTTCAATTCCTTACACTTGGGTAGGATCCATTGGGCTTCTTTGTCAATATTGGAATATTGTTGAAGTTTTTTAGGTGTTACATTCTTGATCTCAATATGTGTTTCTCATGACCAAAACCCAAACCCCGTATCCATCATCATTGATTCATAGTCATATGCCCTTCAAGAAAAATTAAAGAAAGAGAAGGATTCACTATTTGGCTATCAACAATATTTTAGAAAACACTAAAACAATCATGAACGTCTTCTCTCCACTTAGAGAAAAGGCACAAGCGAATCTGGCTAGGCTCCTCTTGAGAATCGATATTAAATCTCCAAAATTTGGTGGAGTAGCTTCAAAAGAACTGAATGATCATCTTTAGAAGCTCTTAGCATTGTGTTAGAGTAGAAATCTACAAGAGAGAGAGGATAGATTCATGACCATTCATTTGATGAACTGGTAGAAAATTGGTTTAGCTAATGTTGATATATTTCGATTGCTAAAGCTTGAATCCTTGGTCATGAAACTTGAAAGCTTGTAAAGCCCTTTGTCTTCAAATCCTTGAGCTATGACTTCATTGGATTCTCGATTGATGGCTTGAACTTTATGATTATCAAATTGCATCGTCATGTTGCACTTAGTAATGGCCTTCACTAAGAGAAGATTCTTACAAAGACTTGGTACATAAATATTTTTAAGTGACTTGTTCTCACCTTCTGAGTTTGTGATGTGAACTTTGCCTCTTCCTTGGATCTCAATGCACTTGTTATCTCCAAGATACTCTTGACCTTTGTGCTCTTGAAACTCATGAAAGTATTCTTTGTCATTGCACATGTGTGATGAAGCCCTATTGTCAAAAATCCATTATTTTCTAGGAGTGGATGCAACAAGTTCCTTGTGTTCAACTATACGAAAAAAAATTTCACTTGTGTGGTGAGTTTCATGCCGTGTCTTTGGAGTAGACTTGAACTTGTCTCTGTTTTTCTTCTCGAAGAAATACTTTTCTATGTGTCCAGGCTTGCCACAAAAGTTGCAAGTAAGCTTCTTCTTACCTTTGTCTTTAGACAGAATTCAATCATAAACACGAGGATGAGAACATCCAAATTGAAGATTCATGGAGTTTTAGTGGCACCAAAATTCCTCTCTTAGGATGAAACAATAAACAACAATGATTCCATGTAAACAATAATATATTCACTTGATATCCTACAATTCTTGATGCGGTATAGAGAAACTAAAAATAAACTACATACATACATACATGTATGTCTGCATGTATTTCCATCATATTGCGTGCTCCATTGTGAGTTTTCTTGCATGTTTGGAGCTATCTAGAGTCACGATATATGAAATATGTTCCAAATTGCTATTCGTTCTCGGGTTCTAAAGACATAGAGAACCTCAAAGACATAGGGAACCTCATGTGTTGCTACATGGCCAATTTTCTTGCCTATTTGGACATTTATCTATAGTCACTAAATATGAGGATGAAATATGTGTCAAGCTATTCTAGTTAGGGCTATGAGACATAGAGAAACTCATAAGGACAATGGCGAAGACGATTTAGTACCGATTTACAAATGTATTTAGGACATATTATCGCTTTTTTGGACAACTATCTAGAATTATGACATATGATGATAAAATATGTATCAATCTATTCCTACTAAAGCGACATAGGCATAGACAACCCGATAAGGACATTGGAGAGGAAGGTATAGTACCAAGTTAAAAATTTCTTTAGGATATTTATCATTGAAGTATTATTTATCATTCAAGAAAGGGATCTTCAATTGAATGGGCTGAAGAAAATCATCTTTTTCTATGCTGCTTATATCAATCCTACATGTACCATTGTATAAGTTAATGTTTAATGAGGTATACTAGCATGCATATCCAGTCCTATATCCATTGGATAATTTGAACTTACCATCCAATTCTATCCACCATGGTGAAGAAGAAATATTTGAATTGAACGATCCTTTGCACTCCATATCCATGAAGATCTTTGGTATCCATTGACAGTACATGGACTCAACTCAAGCTTCTTCATATTTAAGTTGATTTAATACCAAATAACGCTACAAGAATACACAGAAAGAGAGGTGCGCACATTCCCTTTTACACAACAATAGATGATCAATAAATAGATAAATAATATATATATATATATATATATATATATATATATATATATATATATATATATATATATATATATAAAGAAAATACGTAATATATATATATTTCATACCAAGCACATGGTGCATGTTTTAGACCATTAAAGATCTTCTTCAAGTCTCACACCTTACTTTCGTGCTCTTTTTTCACAAGAACATGAGATTCAAATACATATAATTCCTCATGTAAATAGATATGGGTGTTCGTCCGAGTGCATTGGCGATTGCGAGGAACCTTGTGTTCCATGCTGGCACTAAGGACATTGAGGTGTACTATCATTATGTCAGGGAGAGGTTCTCTTTTGGAGAGATCAATTTGGCATATGTTCCCACAGAGGAGAACATTGTAGACCTTTTCAAAAAGCCTTTGCCTAAGGAGAAGTTTGAAGATTTCCGCAAAGATTTGGGCTTACTTCCTTTTGTGGATTGATTCCACATAGCTTGGCACTTCCTTATACATGAGTGCCAACTCCTTGTTCACCGCATCACTCCAAAGGGGGTTTGTTCATATATTTAGGTAGTAATGTGTGTGAACACACTAGGATCCTTGAGACATTTTTTTCCCTCTTTAGAAGGTCCCCCCCCCCTTCCCCCCGGCTTGTATATACGCCTATAACCCTAAGAGGTCACTTATCTTTGTACATTCCAGTGGTAATAATTTAGTATTCTGTTGTGCTCCAAGCTTCTTCTTCTTCCATATGTTGTTCGCATGCTTACGCAAATCTCAAACTCCAACATGACTGCAGTGATAAATATGCTTATTTCTTGAAATTTCCTCAACTTCCTAAGTAAGTTCTAAGATATGCTAGTGGTCCTTCAAGAGTTATATGCGTCAAGAATGTAATTTTTACTTCAATATGCCTATGAGTCAAGTTTGCAACACACAATTGCTCTTGAACCAAGGCAATCGTGAGTTGCACCTTAACTTCCTAGGAGTGTTTATGACCCTATATATGTCCAAGAAATGGTCCTCTATATTCAAGGATCACCTAAACTGCTTTTTGTCTAGTTCTGAGCAACTCATGCAAAGGATGATTGTTATGGCAAAACCTTAGCCAGGAAATTCATGAAATAAAAGAAGTGGTCTTTTTGAAGCCAAAAAATCTCCAAGAACTTTGTTACAAGTCTCATGGGGATGAGAAAACATAATCAAAACCTCAAAGGCTCTAGAAAATCCAAGTTTCTCAACAATCTACAACTCACGAAATCCCTAGCGAGGGTATTCCTAGGGTGCCAATGCGCTATGTTTCTTTGGTTTTCTTAGCATTTCTTACTCTAATATTGTCTCCAAGACATATGGACAGGGTCTGATAGTTCGACCCCACAAAGATTTACCCAAAATGCAATGAATGATTGATATGGCTAGGGTTTAGTCAATGGTAATCATAGAATAAAATTTCAACTCTTTTCTTGGATACAAAACTTAATTCTTAATGTATTCGTCTTGATAAGGTTCTAATGATGACAAGAATCCAAAATTAGCCTCCAAAAAGCACAAACTTGTAGATTGCAATTGCCCTAGCTAGGGAAATCATGGATTGCAAAGAATGTATTTTCTTGTAATTTTTGGTTGTTTGAGACTTGGTTTATGCTTCTTTATTCATGTCTTTGAGTTTTGAGTCTATCTTCACTTAGATTGGCACTAGTCTATAGACGTTGAATGCCATGTAGCCCTAAAGTCTACAACAATTGTGGTTGGCAATTCTTCCAATTTTTGCTTTCTTTTCAATATATGGGCCCTTTGATATTTCTTTTACAATATTCGGAACACTAAGTGACTCTAGATTTGACTAAAAACACTCAAATTATGTTAGGCAATTGCTCTACATAGATGCATTATCCAATGCAGTCCTAGTCCCTTTTGAGGTTTCTTTTGATAGAAGAGCTCTTGGTGTTTATCCCTTTAGAGACATTCAATAGTAGCATGGTCCTCGAAAACGACACCAAAAGTTATCATAGAATTACTAACGAAAATCATAACCGGCTTCTAGTGGTACTACATCAATTTTAATTTCAATCTAAGTATGTTTACCCCATTCATTGCAAAAAAACATGTCCCACGAAGTCATGGATGTTAAAAGTTATGTGGTTCTAGCGCAACCTCAAGCATATGTCTTCCACCAAATAAATTCAATTGAAGACTTTGAACCTTAGGAAAGTCAAAGCACATGTTTGAAGGTGCAACCTTATTCAAAAGGAGGCATTGAACCACCAAAAGACACTCTAATGGAGAGACAAAGTCACAAGGTAGGTAAAGAGACAAAGAGGGCATGTGAAAAGACATGGAGGATATATGAAGAATCATGGAAGGCTCCCATGGCTATTTAAGCACCATCCAAGCTCATTTTAAGTGTGTGTGGATGGTAGGAAGTTGGGTTGCTCTGGATGAAGTTTTAATAGGCAACTATAGAAATTCAACACCTCTTTATATAGTTTTGGTATGTATCCAAAAGCATACTCACAAAAACTTACTATCGATCGTGGTCTTCTTAACGCGAAAGCATAAAGCAACTATATAAGATCACGAAAAAAAACAACCGGCAACAACGAAGATTTTTCGAAAAAAACTCCAAATTTGAAGTGGCGAATCCATCACTGGTGTGCGTGGGATTTTGAACCTACGCTAGTTGTTTGGAAAGCATTTCTTTTATCCATGTTTTGATGCCTTTTTGCTTGTCAAGGACTTAATAGAAACAAATCATATGCTTATCTTTGAGGAGTTTTGGAACCTATTTGACATTGTTTCCAACAATCCCCCCTTCAATGTCAAAATGGTACAAGGTTTATTAAGTTGCAAAACTTTGGTACATGCAAACATCTCTTAACTACTTTCCACTGAATCTTGAGCTAACTCTGCATGAACTTGGATACTTGAGAAACTGCAAACTGAATGTCTAACCGTGTATTACATAGATATATCAAGCAACCCACTGCTTGACTATATAATCTAGCATCACATGGTTCTTAATTTGCTTTCGACTGTAATGACACATTGACATCCATAGGTGTCTGCATAGGCTTGGAATCCATCATCTCAAACCTTTCTATTAATTTCTCAATGTGTGTCATGTAGATACACTAATCTCTATACTTGAATTCAATCCCAAATAAATAATGCAAAATACCTAAGTCATTTACATCAAATGCATGCTTAAGTTGTCCTTCAAACAAGTAAAGATCTGAATCTTTGGGACCTGTGATAATAATATCACTTTCTAGTGCATCTTGAGGACTAGTTGGTTCATTCTCATCTAAAGTAAGAGCTAAACTATTATGAATCTCAAAATATTTTGTATATTTTACCTCCTTTCCTTATTGTCTCACATTGAACATCTTCTCATAATAAGGTTCATAAGGTGTAATGACCTTTACAACTTTTGTGGAAGACCTATTCAAAATGCGACTAATTGTATGTATTGCATCAAACCAAAACTTGGGAGAAAGCTTTTTGGATGACATCATACTATGCATCATCTCAACAAGTATCCCATTCTTTCTCTCTGCAACACCATTCTGTTCTAGCATATAAGCAATAGTGAGTTGATGAGAGATACCTTTGTCTTCAAGAAAAGACTTAAAGTCTTTAGACATGTACTCTCCTCCTCTATCATTTCTCAAACTTTGGATCTTGGACTGAGCTTGAATGGAATCTGTTCTCATTGGACTATTCACATATGAAGGTATGATCTCCAACTTCCTTGTGGCTGTGATATATCCATGTTTCTTGAAAGGAAGTTTGTGAAGATTTCTTTCAAGTCATCCTTCACATGACTCTACATAATTTGGTAAAGCAAAAGTAGGCAAACTCTCCAACATTCCTTGATCTTTGATGTGCTTGAGAGTCGTATAGCTGATATGGCCAAACCTAGCATGCCATAACTTCATGTTCTCCTTAGGTGTAGAAGAGCCAACAACATTAGCATGACTAATTTTGGACAATACAAACATGCCACTTCTATTTTCACCTTGAAATAGACAATGCTCATCATCAAGTGAGAGGATATGATATGAATATTTCTTTAAAAAAACTTTATAACCATCTAACAAGAAAGTAGAGATAGAGAGCAAATTCTTCTTCATGTCTAGAACATAAAGAACATTGCAAATTGTGAAATGTCCACCTGATCTTGAATTTGAGTTCACTTCTCCAACACCTACATCTAAATCATGACCATCTACAATGGTCACTCTTCTAAATGAAGAGTTAGAAAGGTAAGAAAATACCTTTCTACAACCTATCATATGTTTAGTAGCTCCAGAATAAAAAATCCAAGGATTATCTGAGATTGCATTTAATGTTGCCTAATCAAAAGCTATTTCTTCAATAGTAATACATGCAAATGAATTTACCTTTAAAGTTTTAGGTTTTGGATTATCTTCAACACTATCACATGATGCTTTCTTCTTTTCATTAAAAATCCTTGCTTTGCATTTCACAAAAAATGACTTGGTTTCTTATAGTAATGGCATACTCCTTTCTTTGAGTCAGATGTAGTCGAAGACTTTTCTTTGGGTGTAGAGGAAGCATTATGGGAGGGTCTTGAAGACTTAGTATTAGAAGAATTACTGTCCTTCTTGGATTGCTGACTCTTCTTCTCCTTTGACAATGATAACATGGCTTCATCATTCTCTTCCACACCCTTTTGTTGATCTTCATCTTGAAGTTATAGGAGATGTAGCTCTTCAAATGAAATTTCTCTATCTCTTATAAAGAGAGATAAAGAAGTAACAAAAGCATGCTTTGAGGATGGAAGTGAGTTTAGAAGTATGTTTACCATCTCTTCATCTGAAATGTGACTCCAACATTGATTAAATGATCTCCTAAATCTTTAAGCTTCAAAATATGTGTCTAGACTAATTTACCAACTTTCATCCTTGTGTTGGCTAACTATCTCCTTAGATGAGATTTACTAACAGGGTTTCTACTCTGATAGAGATTCTCCAAACTCTAACCAAGCCTAACGAGAGGTTTTGCATGACCTGATTTGAAGTATAATATGCCTCTTGACTCCCATAGCATTATATGAAAGTGCTAGTGCATCCATTGAATCCCATCAGGATTGCTCTTCTGTAGGAAGTAATTCGGTAGTAGTATGGACTCATGATGATGAAAGAGTTTCTTCTTCTTCACTAACCTTCTGCTGAGCAGAAGTGGGAACAACAGGCCTTCTAGAAGATGAAGCAACATCTTGTCTGACTTCTCTTGGCCTTGGACAAGTGCCATTGACAATATTCTATAAATCCTTTAATACTAATAGATTCATCATCATAAAACACCACATTGGATAGTTAGACATGCCCTCAAGCTTGTCTTCATTCTCAAGTCTATAGTCACTCATCTTGTTAAGGGTGTATGTCGACTATGCCTGATACCAAATGTTGGAAGTAGGTGGGCCTCAATAACAATAAATCATAGGTTTACAAGATCTTCCAACACATGAACCTTAGTGTACACACCTTAAGACTAAAAAAGAAGATGGGTGAGAGATGGAGAGAGAATAAATAAGATTTTCAAAGTATATGGTAATATAGGATGCTTGCTTGCACTAATTTATATTCCAATGTCAATTACAATGTGTGAATATGATACAAATTGACAATATTTGAATCCATGCAGAAATAGGAACTAGATACAAAAGACTGTATCTATGACATCTAAAGGGTGGGAAGCCTTCATAAAATCATGAATTCTCCTACTAAAGTTTGTATTTTTAAATCAACCACTCTTTTGGAGGTTTATCAAATTTGGGCGAACATCAATTTTCCAAATCTTTGGGAGTGTTCATTTCATTGAAAAGAAAAAAACATTCAAACCTCATACTTTCATCTAAAGTGGTGCATATGGGGTGGATAATTTCTTGTGAATATGGTGGAATATGTTATGGTAGGCCTTGGTCAACTTAATCTTATATGGTAACATTTAAGAAATTTGCTAAATGTATTTATATGACCAAATTAATGATCTAGAAATTCAACCTTCTAGATCTCTTTAATGGATGCAATAGCCTAGATTGAAGTATGGAGTGTGTGTATGTGAGAATATGAACAGTTTAGAAGTATTTTATAGCAAACCCGAATTTTGGTTATCCTAAATCAAAAACTAGTGAATGAACAAGTGGGGACAGATGTAGAATTGTTACTCACATTATATTGCTAAGACAAACTCCTCCAGATGTCTTCAGATGTAGAGCACACCTCCTCTAAGAGTGTAGCAACCCTCCCTCCAAGAGGGCCTCCAAGATCTCCTCCATGCGTTGAGCACTTGAGAGAGCTTCTTGAGAAGATGTCTCAACAATGAGACTATACCTCTTTATATAGTTTTGGTATGTATCCAAAAGCATACTCACAAAAATGTATGATCAATTGTCATCTTCTTAACGCAAAAGCATAAATCAACTATATGCCATCGTGAAAAAAAAAACAACCAGTGCCAATGAAAATTTTTTCGACGCCAAATTTGAATTCGCAAATCCGATGCTGTTGTGAGTGCGACTTGAACCCACACTAGTTGTTTGAAAGGCATTTCTCTTGTCCATGTTTTCATGCCTTTTTACTTGTCAAGGACTTAATAGAAGCAAACCATATGCTTTTCTTTGAGCACTTTTAGAACCTATTTGACATTCTTTCCAAGAAAGATATGTTTGTCTTGTATGAATGAATTGATTGGTCTACAATATCCAATTAGAATGCTTAATCACACATTGGACATCGCTTAATATCTAGTTTATGTGGTTAAAAGGATTTGTTCATTGGATTCATGGAATGAGAGATATGGCAGTTTTAGTGAGCGTTGGTTTGAGTGTAGCTAGTTCTTAGGCAGGGTTCAAGATTCTTGTTGTGCATTAGGAGGAGAAATCTTCCATCATTGATATGAGAGCAACTTGAAGACATCTAGATGAATGCAAGAAGAATCATTTGAAGACCTGAAGTGAAGCAAGACAACAAGGTGAAGTAATTGAAGGCTATATCAAGGGGCACCATCTAGAGGAGTGGTAATGATCAAAGGAGTAAAGTTATCTACATATTCTACAAAGGTAACATACACCTAATTTTATCATGGCTGATAATTCCAATGCTATTGAGAAGCTTGAGAAGGACAACTGTCAACCTTTGAGGTTCAAGATGCTCAATTTCATACTAAAAAAGGATCTAGGTGGCATCATTGACGGATCAAATATCAAGTCTATACCATTGGATCCTATGGTGCCTACCCCATCTGAGTTGAAGCCCATGAAAGATTAGGAGATAAAAAAAATAGAAAGGTAATGCTCATAATCTTATAATTTGTCAGTAATACTATGATTGGATATATTCAATCAATCGAGAGCTAAGGACATGTGGGATTACTTGAAGAAGATGTTCACAACAAACACCAAAGCTAGGAAGGTGCGGTTCAAGAATGGGCTTAACAACCTCAAGAAGCCATGTAATCTATCAGTCTATGAGTACATTATCAAAGCCAAAAGCATTAGAGATTCCCTTGCAACTATAGATACCTGAGTGGATGATGATGACATGGTGGCCTATTGTTTGAATGGTCTCAAGGAAGATGAAAAATGAATGTTCTTCCCTTCTTCTTTGTATGCTAGAGAGGACATGCCAGAATTTGATCAAATTACCACACTCATGATCGATGAGGAGATGCTTCAAGGAGCAAACAAATGTAAAGATTATCAATATATGTTATATGCAAGAAATAGAGGGAAAGGTAGAGCCAATGGAAGAGGTAGATGTAGGACGAATCAGTCCAAGGACACAAATGAAGATGCTGCTAGCACATCGTATGGAAAAGGTAAAGCAAAGAACCCAAGAGGTAGAGGCAAAGGTGTTTGCAATAATCAAGGCAAGAGGAGAGTGCTATTTATGTGAAAAGCAAGGCCATTGGGCAAATGAATGCACTTCAAAAAAGAATCAAGCTAATTATGCTTCCAATTAAGGTAATGACCAAGTGTTATCCATGAGCCATGCCTATAGGGATCACTTGCAAGACAAAGATGAAAAGCGGTACATAGATAGTGTTTGAAGTAACCACATTTCATGTAGGACATATATGTTCACTAATTTGTAAGTTCCCAAGGAAAAATGATATGTTGAGACATGTGATAATATAGAGCATGTCATTTGACATATTGCAAACATCAGATTTCAACATGGCAACAAGAGCACCATACTTAAAGAATCTGATTTCCGTTGGAAAAATGGTAGAGATGGGTTACCAGGTCAAATTCAACAACAAAGGATGCTTCATAGAAGATCCAAAGAATGGCTTCAAGATCATTCCCAAAGGTGAAAGGCTAGGGAGGATGTTCACACTTGGATTCAAGATAGATTCTAGTAAGTATATGTTCATTGCATGTGGGCCATCTAAAATTGTGGCTCTTGATGTATGGCACAAAAGAATTGGCCATCTTAATGTTGAGAAGCTCTGAAATATGTAGAGGGATGAAGTTGTTAGAGGACTTCCAAGCTTCATCACACCTATACTTGCATGAGGTATGTGAAGCATATCAATTTGGGAAGGAGACTAGGAGGCCTTTCATGCCACCAAGCTATGTGGCTCCTAGGGTTTTGGATTTGGTCCACACATATGTATGGGGACCTTCAAGAGAACGATCACATGTATGTAATATGTACTTTGCAACCTTTATTAATGATTTCTCTAGAAATATTTGGTTGTATATCATCAAGCACAAGAGTGATGTGGTTGAGAATGAAACATGCCACATGATCAAAACACTGAGATCAGATGATATAGAGTACTTCTCCAATAATTTTACAAAGTTCTTGTAAGATGAATGGATAAAGAGGCAATATACATGTAGGTATACTCCTCAACATAATGGTACTTGTAAAAGAAAAAATAGACAGATTGTAGAGGTAACTAGATTCATGTTAAATGAAATGAATGTTTCATTTACATATTGGGTTGATGCAGCAAGTACAACTTCTTACTTGATGAATAGGATGACCACATCATGAGTTCATGATGCTACTTTATATGAGGTTTATTACCAAATGAAGCATGACTTGTCATATTTAATGATCTTTGGATGTGTATGCTATGTTCATGTACCTCAAGACATGGGGGAAGGTATGATGGATGCTAGGGTAGAGAAGCACATCTTTATGAATTATTTCGATGGCGATGCACCACGGTGCGCTCTCCTTATTGAGAGCTCCACGGCGATATCCTCACAGTAGAAAACAGACCTCCTACGGCTGCATACGGTACGCCGCATAGAGACTACAGAATACACATAAAACACAGTACACAGGGAGCACAAAGACAGACCTCTCGGGTCTTACAAATGAGGTCGAACTTACAGTTTGTGACTGACCAGGCCACTATATGTTTTATTAAAGAGCATATACAAACAAGTGTCCAGTGGCTATTTGGCCTTTCACATGGACACTAACGGTAACAATCTCCCACTAAAGACCAATATGGCCAAAGTAACTATGGGAGAAAAATAAAGAATGATAAAGAATACCTGAGTGTAAGGATACAAACTATACCTCCCACCTGATGGGCATGTTACACAGTATACAAGTGACTGTGTAAGATCGTGAATCAAGTAACCCCCATCAAGTGACAACATTATCGAAAGCTATCTTGTGGTAGAGCTTTAGTCAAAGCATCTGTAACATTATCTCGAGTGTGAACCTTCTCAAGAATAATGCGCTCAGTGGCTAAGCAATCTCTAATGAAGTGATATCTCACCTCAATGTGCTTGGTCTTTGCATGATAGACCGGATTCTTAGCCAAATCAATCACACTCTGACTGTCACTCAACAAACAAGGTACATGCTGTGGTAAACCCATATCACAAGCAAGAGCCACAATGCTTCCTTACATGCCTCACTTGCTGCAACATTCTCTGCTTCTGTGGTGGAAACAATTGTACATTCTTGAAGACGAGATCTCCAAGAGATAGCACCTCTAGCAAAATGAAAAATGTACCCTGATGTAGACTTATGATTGTCTACAAAACCAGCATAATTAGAATCTGTGTCACCAATAATGGATGCTTTCCCTCTACCTAAGCATAGACACTTGTCCTTAGTGCCACTCAGATATCTCAAAATCATCTTGACTGCTTCCCAATGTTTCTTGCCAGGATTAGACATATATTTGCTCACAACTCCCACTGCAAATGCAATGTCTGGTCTCGTAGCTACCATAGCATACATGAGACTACCAACACCAGATTGATAGGGAATTTTGGCCATGAATTCCTTTTCCTCATCTGATTTGGGGCAATCATCCTTGCTCAATTTCACGTATGTGTGTAAAGGTGTACTCAATGCCTTTCTACCCTTCGTACTGAACTTATGAAGTACGTTGGATATGTACTCACTTTGAGACAAGTATATGCATCTTTTACTCCTATCACAAGTAATGCACATGCAAAGAATATGTTCGGCATCCCCCAAATCCTTTATATCAAATATCTGACTCAACTTCTTTCTGAGAATTGACAAGTTATAAGAGGACTTCCCAACAATCAACATATCATTGACATAAATTATCAAACATATCAAGCTGCCATCTGCACATCTCTTTGTGTAGAGACAATGATCCTCATTGCTTCGAGAATAGCCTTGAGACTTCATAAAAACATCAAACTTTTGGTACCATTGTCTAGGGGACTATTCAAGTCCATACAAGCTCTTCTTGAGATTACAAACTAGACTTTCCTTGCCAGGAACTACATAACCGTTTGGTTGTTCCATATAGATCTCATATGTAAGATCTCCATGCAAGAAAGTAGTTTTCACATCCATTTGGACTAGCTCTAAGTCTTCCATTGCAACGAATCCAAGCAACATACGCAGGGTAGTCATCTTCACCACTGGAGAGAAGATTTCCTTGAAATCAACACCATGTTGTTGCTTAAAACCCTTTGCAACAAGTCGTGGTTTATACTTTGGAGAAGCACTATCTGATGTGAATTTCAGCTTATATACCCATTTACATGGTAAAGCTTTCCTGCCATTTGGCAAGGGTACTAAATCCCAAGACCATTCTTGTGAATAGAATCCAACTCACTCTTCATGGCACGCTCCCACTTGACATGATCCTCCATCTGCATAGCCTCTTTGTAGCAAGAAGGCTCACCAGCATTTGTTAGCATAACAAAATCTAAACCTAGAACATATCTATCAGGTGGATATGAGACACGTGTAGAGCGTCTCAATGGTTGCTCAATAGGAACATGTGCAGACTGATCTGATCGGACATTCTCTTGAACATCCCTATGTGCAACATTTTTATGCATGCTAGCTGGAGGACTAGTATCCTCAAACACCACTCTTCTCACTTCAACCTCCTTAATGGGTTGTTTATGCATCTTAGACTCATTGAAAATGACATCACTACTTCTGATCACTGACCGTGTTTCAGGATCCCATAAGCGATATCCAAATTGTCCTTCTCGACCATATCCAAGAAAAATGCATTTCTTTGACTTATGGTCCAACTATTGTCTAAGACTCTTGGGTATATGAACATATGCTTCACACCCAAAAACTCGAAGATGATCATAATATGGTGGCTTCCCTGTCCATAACTCTTGTGCCACTTTTAGACCTTTGGCAGTACTAGGTGAAAGGTTAATCACATGAAATGCAGTCAATACTGCTTCTGCCCAAAAACCTTGTGAGAGGTTTGCATGATGCAACATAGAGACTTCTCTATCTTGAATAGTTCTATTCATCCTCTCAACTACACCATTCTATATTGGGGTATAAGGAGCTGTAAACTCTCTATGAATCCCTCTAGACTGACAAAAGAGGCTGAATTCATGTGAGGTATACTCACCCCCATTATGTGAACGTACAGCCTTAAGCTTAGGTTCTTTTTCAATCTCAACTGAAGCAAGCCATTTTTTGAAAGTAGGGAATACCTCATCCTTAGATTTGATAGGATATACCCAAACTTTTCTAGTAGCATCATCTATGAAAGTGACAAAGTAAAGAGAACCACCTAAGGACCTAGTCAGCATAGGACCACAGACATCTGCATGAACGAGATCTAAAGGCTAAATTGAAGAGTCAATGTGCGTTCTATGGACATTTGTAGTTTGCTTTCCATATTCACAATGCTCACAAAATGAAAAATCGGAGAAAGATAACACAGGTAAGTAGCCAGAACGAGAAAGATTTTCCATTCCACTACGAGATATATGGCCCAAACGACCATGCCAAATACAAACCATAGGCTATTGAGTAATAGCTAACAAGTGTTCTTTTTGTGATAGAAATAAAGGATAAAGTGAGCCAACTTTGCTTCCTTTTGCAATAACCATATTGCCCTTTGATATGCAAAAGGACTGAGCATAGAAGAACACCTTGTAACCAAGGTCATCAAGTTGACCAATTGACATCAAACTATGTGATAACTGAGGTACATAGCATACATTATGCATACTAAATTTTGAACCATCAATGAACGGCACAACCACATCTCCAATCCCCACAACATCACATTGGTAAGAATCACCAAGTCTCACAGTACCAAGAGACTTTGCTGCATAATTAGAGAACCATTCTCTATGTGGTGTCACATGGAAAGAAGCACCAAAATCTAGCAGCCAGGTGTGGGAAAGAGAATCAGCCATAAGAGGCTCAATTGGCAAAGTACTATCAAGTGTCAACACATCAGCATCATCAGAAATAGCATTAATTTCTTCAATCTTCACAGTCGAAGTAGATGGTGCAGGTAACTGTTTAACATGCCCATCAACATTCTGTCCTTTACCTCTAGCATTCTTTAATGCATTAAAATCTTTCTTCATATGTCCTTTCTTATGACAATAATGGCATTCCATACCCCTCTTCCTTGATTTACTTCTACTCTTATTCCGTTGACCATTCTTTTCCTTGTTCTTGCTCCTGCCACGTTGCTGATTCTTTCCTTGGTAAGAATCACGAACATTATATGCATCTCCACTCTGAGTGCCAACCATAGATTTTCTACAAATCTCCTCACTCAAGAGTGCTCCACATATGTCATCATAGACGAGTTTACCACCAGGTGCACTATTGTTAATAGCTGTGCAGAACGTATCCCATGATGATGGCAGGGTGCATAACAACAATACTGCTTTCATCTCATTATCCATATCCATTTTCTGAGCCTGTAAGTGGGAGAATATAGCAGCAAACTCATTTAGATGAGCAACCAACACTATCTCTGTCCTTCATGCGAAGGTCATATAATTTTCTCATCAGATACATATTTGATGCCGTCTCTTTTTCATATGTATTGCATAACTTCTTCCAAAGCTCCTCTACACTTTCACATTCTAATACTGTAAAGTAAACATTATCTGCCAGGTGCAAACGAATGGTAGACTTGGTTATTTCATCTAACTCATCCCAATCATCTTCAGTGTGCTCAATATATGCAGTAAAATGACACTAAAAGGCTGAATACAGAACCCAAAAACTAGCCAATAACACTTGCAAGTGTCTGTCAACTTTGATGTTTTAGGCTCAAAAAACCTGCATAAATTTTGCAACAGCTGCTCCCACCAAAACTGAAACCTTTCCAGAAACCTGTAGTTTTATGAGTGTGGCTGAAAACAGCCCCAAAGGTTGATATTTATTGTCGGAGAAGTACAAAGAACAGTCTTCTTGATGTTCTTGGACATGTGTGAAGAGAACTATGTGCGGAAGTACTAAAAAATGGCTCCCAAAGATACCCCAAAAATGCTTCCAAAATAGGCTTTGAAAGCAAAAGTTTGAAGCTTTGAGGGACCAAAACATGTTCAAGGTAATGTCAACCTTAGTCTTTCCCCTTCTTCAAACACCACAAGAGTGTAGCTTAGTGGCAAGAGATTGCCATGGTTAAGCGAGCTCTAGGGGGAACAATACTAGGATGGGTGACCTCCCCGAAAGTACCGAGAACCTCTATATTCCTTGATCGTTGAGGTCCTCCCTCGTGCGCAGCCAACGGTGCCAACAGTGACTCGAATGACTAGGTATGCCAAGGTCTATGCCTTGGTCGCCACCTTAGTCATAAGCATCACTCAAAGGAAAAGAGAAGAAAGATGAACCAAGCTCAGAATGTAGCCACAACCAATTCGGTGAGGGTAACATGGTAAAGGACTTCCATTCTATTGAGGATGAAGACGATTTTGAAGTAGTGACTCCTAATGTGAAAAAAAAAGAGGGATTGGAAGAAGTATTCTACCATAGGTAATGAGAGGAGGTCAGAGAGGGTTAAACACCCTATTCATGTTGATATATTTTGGTAGTGATATATGTGAACACACTAGGATCGGCGGGGCATATTTTTTCCTCCTTCGGAGGTTTTTTTCTCTCGGCTTGTATATACACCTATAACCCTAGCAGATCACTTATCTTTGGACATTCCTCTTGGTAATACATTCAATATTATGTGTTGTGTTCCAAGCTTCTTCTTCTTCTTCTTCTTCCTTGTGTTGTTCGTGTGCTTCTACAGACCTCGAATTCCAACAATTGGTATCAAAGCAATGTTGGAGTTAGACGTTTACGGAAGCATGTGAACATCACAAGGAAGAAGAAGAAGCTTGGAGCTCAACACACAATAGTGAATGTATTATCACTAGAATGTACAAAGATAAGTAGCTCGTTAGGGAAATAGGAGTATATACAAGCCGGGGGAAAAAACCTCCTAAAGAGGGAAAAAAGTGCCCCGATGGCCCTAGTATGTTCACACACATCACTACCTAAATATATCAACAAATCCCCCTTGGGAGTGATGCGGTGAGCAAGGATCTGGCACTCATGTATAAGGAAGTGCCAAGTTATGTGGAAATCACTACACAAAAGGAAGTAAGCCCAAAGCTTTGCGGAAAGCTTCAAACTTCTCCCTAGGCAGAGCCTTTGTGAAAAGGTCTACAATGTTCTTCTGGGTGGGCACATATGCCAAGCTGATCTCCCCAACAAAGAACCTCTCCCTACCATAATGATAATGCATCTCAATGTGCTTAGTGCGAGCATGGAACACAAGGTTCTTTGCAACTACCAATGCACTCTGACTGTCAGTGAAGATGGTGGTGGCAGAAGACTGACCAACACTCAAATTAGCCATAAGGCATTTGAGCCACACACATTCAATAATCGCTGTGAAAGTTTCCCTATACTCAGCCTCACAACTGGAAGTGGCCACAGTAGGGTGCTTCTTGCTCAACCAAGATATACATGAGCTACCAAGCATGAAGAAAAAGCCACTAGTGGACACACGAGTGTCATAACAACGAGCTCAATCAAAGTCAGAAAAAGCATGAAAATCTAGCGGTAGTGATCCCCCTTGGGATAAAACAACCCAAACATAAACTTGCTCATCTGTGACAGCAGACTGAATATCTGGCCGAGTAATGCATAAGTAAATCAAGCATCCACCAACCTGCTGATAGAGAACAACATCAAATGCATCTCCAGCATGTCTCCATAAGAGTGCCAAAAGGTTTACAGTCTTTAAGGCCAAAATGCTACAATAATGTGTCAATATATTTTGTTTGACACAAAGCCATTCCACCATCAACATACATAAACTAAATGCCCAAATAATGATGCAAACGCCCCAAATCAGACATCTCAAATGAGGCATGTAAATCAACCTTCAAATCAGCAATATGCTTCTCATGAGGACCAATGTGCAACATATCATCAATATACACCACAATAATTAGAAGTATATCATTAGCATGATTGACATATAAGGTGCTTTCAGTTGGACTGTTCTCAAAACCATGTGCAATCAAATAGGCATGTATATTTTCATACCAAGCACGTGGTGCCTGCTTTAAACCATATAATGCCTTCTTTAACCTGCACACCTAGTTTTCGTGCCCTTTCTGCACAAAGCCACGCGGCTGAAAAACATACACTTCTTCATGCAAGTCACCATTTAGAAATGCTATTTTAATGTCCAACTGATCTACATTCCAACCATGATGAGTTGCAAGTGCATAGATGCTACGAACAGTAGTCATTCTGCAAGTTGGAGCAAAGGTTTCATCAAAATCAATGCCTCTTTCCTACTCATAACCCTTTGCAATAAGCCTAGCCTTATACCTATCAACTGTACCATCAGGTTTATGCTTTAGCTTGTATACCCACTTAGTGCCAATGGCCTTCTTGCCAGGAGACAAGTCACATAAAGACCAAGTACCATTCTTCATTATAGCATCATATTCAGATTGCATAACAGCCATCAAATTTTCTGAATTTTGTGCTTCATCAAACGAAACAAGCTCTGTCTCATCACAGATGCAGCCATAACATAGCAATCTAATGCAAAAGAGGCACTATGAGAGCCTGATCGAGTACGATATGACAGAGGTGCATCTAATTTGCTGTCACACAAATTTTGCACCAACAATTTTGGCATAGTTTTTGCCTCCTCAATATCAGCTCTCTCATCACCAAGTGCATCATGTAAATCTGCATCAGAAATGGGATGATTTGCATCATCACATGAAACCTGCAAAGGCTGACAAGTTGCCTCATTAGGACTAGCACTAGACTATCCACCTATAAAAAGAGGCAGCAAAGTATCATAGATGTCTTTGGAGCTAACAGATGTCTCCTTAGTACATGAAAGCAATGGTTAAATAGCATCTTCCACAAAAACAACATCACGGCTAACTAGAATGCGTTTAGTGTATGGATGATACAGAGGATAGCCTTTACTTTCAGAACTGTACCCAACAAAAATACATTTTACTGCTTTATCATCCAATTTTCTGCGATGTTGTTTATGCACTAATGCATATGCCAAACAACCAAAAACATGCAAATGAGCAACAGATGGCTTGTGATCATGCCAAGCCTCATATGGAGTGATAGACTACAATGCTTTAGTGGGACACCTGTTAAGTACATATGTTGCATACATGACAGCCTCAAGCCACAAACTATGTGGTAAAGCCTGACTCTTGACCATACACCTCGCCATCTCCATTAGTGACCTGTTCTTCCGTTCAGCAACTCCATTTTGTTGAGGTGTATACAACACTATACACTGGTGTTTTATCCCACATTCAGCCAGAAATGCATTAAAATCAGAAGACATATATTCCCCGCCTCGATCAGAACAGAGGGTGCTCATTTTACGTGGTGACAGATTTTCAGCCAAAACCAAAAATTGTTTGAAGCACATGAACACTTCGGACTTTGCTTTCAATGGATATACCCATGCATGCCTCGAACTTATCTTGTAGAGCTTGGTGAGAGCTTTCTAATGATATATGACAATCAGTCATCAGAGATGAGAATTGGGAGAAAAGCATAATCCTAATTTTCTTCTGATTTAGGGTTTTTACCTCATTTAATAGCTCTTAGCTTACAAGGCATAAAAATATCATCAGTTCATTCATCACGTGGTCAAATATTAAAAAAGCTAGTCAAAAGCACTCTTCAACAATAATTTCAAAATAAAGCAAACAATGGCTAAAATTATCGATAAGTTTTACCAAAAACAGCGATCAGGTTTTATTTCTACGATTGAGCTTTTTATCAACGATTTGCTTTATTTTAGCAAGATTTTATCGCAAGAGGTCATGATGCCTATATGAGAGGGCCTACAATCACTTGTTTGGACATCCAACAACACACTTAACTACTTTTGGAGGTGGTTGTGTTGTAGCACACATGGAGCAGCCATGTGTACATATGGGCAGCTATGGAGCAGCTATTGAAGCATATTAGGAGCAACCATGGAGTTCTTCTTGGAGAAGAGTGTGCTCAACCTCTTGCTTATGAAGAAGACTTACTCATCAGCAACTTGGTGGTGTGGATCATCCATCTACATGATGTATTTGAAGAATGTTTTCTACATGAAGATTATGGAGTACTTCAAAGACATTGGATGGAGCTTAACATAAGATTGCATCTTATGTTAACTATTTAGGTACATATTCTCTTTATGCACACAGGTACTACTTGGAGCTTATGGAGGCAGTGGCATCCATATTTGGAGGAGTCCTATTCGGCATACATGGAGGCAGTGGCATCCATAAAGGAGAATAAGTACATGCATGCTGCATGCATCAGATGAGGTGTTAGAGAAGGTGTTTCCACATGAGTATGAGGATTTATGTCAGTAACATGTTAGCATTCTATGCTAATTTTGTAAGTATGTGATCTTTCACACACACGTTTGATTTAGGATCTTCCATAGCCTAAATTCACATTAGGGTTTGTTGAATATCAGTTTCAAACTGATCTTTCCTCTTTCAGTCACTCATATTCACTCTTCTACAACCTATTAGGTCATACATCCCATACATATTCAGATTTCTGTCCCTACATCTGAATATTCTTGTAAATTTTATACATACACTCTTCCATATATTTCTGTTCACATAGAATGGTTGAGGTTTTGACTCTCACATTGTAAATTGTCATTTGTATATATGATGGTGTGAGTAAGCAGTGGGTTATGTAACATTTTGAACATGTTGTCTAATCTCTCTCTATCTTTGTCTCGTCATTGTATGATTAAGTGATATATGTTCATGTTTGTCAATTTTGGAAGATACTAGAATCTATGTTGTAGATCCTGGAAACCTGTGGGACTTGTGGAATTAGTTATGGGCCTACCTAATTTCCAACATATGGTATAAGATCTCCCAAACTACCAACATATGATTTCAGAGCATCTTCTAAGATTTGACATATGATATATGACATACACACTTAATCTAGATGAGTAGAGAGTTGAGAATTAGACAATTCAGTCACATGTTTATTTATCAATGTGGAGTATGAAGTCGATGATCTGTTAGCAGCCAAATACTTTTGGAAGAGTAAAGATACTTTACAAAAGTATTGCATGAAGACCAAGACTTGATGAAGAGAAGGCTACTTCAAATCAAGGAAAAACAATGGTTTGGAGAAGATGAAGGAATCATATCAACATCAAATCACAGGTATTAGTTTCTACTATCAGATTGTCATTTGCAGGTCATATCTTAGAAGAGCAGTTATGAAGAGATTTGAAGGATTTGAGAAGTTCTTTTAAACAGTTTCGTTACTTTGAAAGTTAAAGCATTAGCTACACCAAATCACATATCTAGAGGTTGTTCTTGACAGTTTTGATACATCTCTTTCATGGCAAGAAAGCTCATCTAAGAAGACAAATTTGGAGATTAGATCACTTTTGTTTCTAGCCAACACAAGGTTGGAAGTTTTGTTGATCAGAAAAAGGTTGGTGAATTCAGACATATCAATTAAATTTGAAACAGAGTGTTGATTCAGCACATGAGGAGATGATAGAAGCATGTTTTATCTTCTATGTTCACTTCCATTTATATACCATGTTTGTTTTGTCTCTTACTCTAAGCACTAGAGGTTTCTTTCTAATTGACAATCGATTCCTAGGATGATTCACTCCTACTGTCATGACTTGAAGTGATTGCATTCCATCCTTAGACTTAAATCTAGCATAGGTAGACCCATCATCCATGGCTTTAGTTTCCATACGACTCTCACAAATAAAGGGTTGACCTAAGAGAACTTCATAGGAGCAATTATCTTGAATAAAAAAGTGAAACTCTTCTGTGATTCCTCCTATGGATATGGGCACACTAGCACAAGCTCCATATAGGGTACCTACACCATTATCTGCAGTTCTCATATGCCATCCACAATCTTTATCTATGGGCCATCTAAACTTATCATAGACTTCTCTTGAAATCACATTGATTTCGGAGCCGGAATCTACTAATGCATTTACAGTGATAGTGTTCTTATCATTTCCTATTTTAACATGCATCTCTGATGTACCTCTAGACCAAAATGTTCTTTTAAAGTGACTTTCAGGATTGTTTTCATGATTTTTATGGTTAGGTTGAATAGGTCCTAAGAAATTTTTATTAACATTTACTTCATCATCATCAAATTCCTCTTCATCAGATTCATCAAAGTTTAAGGCTTCATTCATAGCTTGATCTTGATCTAGAGAATCTTGCATCTCAGTATCTAGATTAAGCGGAAACCTCTTCCTTTTAATTAGGCCGATAAAGTTATCTTTAAAAATAGGCTTTGCAATAGAGAAAACTTGTTCTAAAGACATAGTCACTTGACTCTTAAGCAAAATGTCATCTAAAATCTCCATAGGATCTATTTTTCTCTCAATTTCTGAAATCAAGATGGCTTTAGGTTTTCTCTTTGGTTTCTTTTGTTTTTGCTCAGGGTCTTGTTTTTGTTCATGTTCTCGTGTTTGGTCTTCAGTTTGTTTTGATTGTTCTTGTTTATCTAAAGGCTTTGGTTCTGTTTTTCTTTGCTTTGTCTTCTTCCCTTTTTGTTTCTCCTCTTGTTTTTGTTCATTGGGTTCTGATTCTTGTTTTTTATCTTTGGATTGTGATGTTTCTCCTTGCTCTATGATTGTTTCTATTCCCTTTGAGGTTTGTTTTCGAGTCACTCTTCTTTCACTAGGCTCAGCTTCATCTCTTTTTCGTTTTTCTTCTACATTGGATATGTGAGAAATAAGAGATTGATCTTCTATCGGTGACTCCCAAGCCGTTATTCTCCTAATCTCATCCCGTGCTCTTACTAAAGCCTCTATGGAAAAACCACCTTCCTTTGTGGGTTTACTTGATTCCACTTGTTCATCAAGAGCTTCTAGTTTCACTCCTCTAGTTCCTACATCCGTTATGGTTATATTTTCATAGTGTTTTTTCATTCCTCCCTTACCATAATTTCCTTGCAAAGGTAGCCTAGATCGATAGTCACAGATTTTTTTGTCTATGTCTATTACTAGTCGTTGCTCCTTAGCAGCCTTCAATAGTTCACAATCTCTCAAAAAGTGCTCTAACGAATCACACCAAGGACACCTACGAGGGCCACGCACGAAACCATTTTGATTTTGAGGATTTTGATTAACTTGTGGTGGGAAATTTTGAAATTGAGGATTTTGTTGATAAGGTATTGCTTGAACAGGATAATTAGAATTTTGATAAGGCAATTGATGTATTTGAGGAGCTTGGGGAGCAACATGTGGTACTTGAGGTGCAAGAGGAGCTTCCATATTATACGGTTGATGATTTTGAAAATTTTGATTTTGAGGATTTTGAAAAGCTATTTGAGAAGCTTGAGGATACAGGTTTTGATACATTTGAGGATTTTGCACATGAGGATGAGGATTTTGCATTGAAGGATTATGCATTGGAGGATTATGCATTGGAGGAACTTGATATGCTTGAGTAGGAGCTACTTGTGGATTTTGATTGGTAGCTATAACATGTTGATTAGGCTCTTGAAAAGTCATTGGGTTCATTTGATTTTGGAAAGTTTTGGTGTAATTAGATTGTAAAGCATCTATAGTCTTGGCCAAATTGGATTGTGTAGCAATAAGACTTTCCATTTGCTTAGTGAGAATATCCACTTGAGATTGTTCAACTACACTTTTATTTGGCTCTACTTTAAAACCTTGATTAGGCTCCATCATTTGAGGAATAGGAGTAGAGTCAAAAAGCATAGCATGGGATTGTTCTCTAACTTGCTCCTTAGTTTGTGGAAGGCTAGCTTGAGGAAGACTAGTTTGCTCATAAAGCATGGATTGCCTTTGATGTCTATGGGCTACAGCCTCTACTACTTTACGCACTTTTTGCCAATTGTTAGTAAGACCATAGCGCTTATCCGGTTCTTCTAATTGCCGTTCAACTTCCCTACGAGTTTCAGGATGAAGAAGCTTAAGAAAATTGATCACAAGATCAGGTTCCAAAGTCATCTTATCCTCATCAGGAAGTTGCTCATAGAGTCTAATATACTCATTTTGTAAGTGAGTAATAGAGCTACTAGGCTTTGGGGAATTGACCCATCGTAAGAATCCATCTCGATTATGTTGGCTATAATCTTCAAGATAGAAGTCTTTGAGCATCTCCTTTCTAAAATCACTCCAAGGAAGACTATCATATTGAGTGACATGATTTATGATAGAGCTATCAACAATTCGTTCAAAGAATGATATCAAAAGATCTTGGGGAAGACCAAAAATCATAGCTTGCTCTTCAAACAAATCTAAGTAGCTTGTGATGTTGATGCCATTGAATTTTCCCTTTTCTCTCAACATAGAAGAGACTATTCTTTGGCCTTGTTTCTCAACAATAAGGGATTTGAATCCTTCCTCCATCTTATGTGAATAAGCAAGTGATGCACGATGCTCGATCTCTCACAAATGCGTTTACTTCACGACGAAGATGTGCACGATACTGTGAGAAATCCAGTGCAACACTCAAGACTGATGATGATGATATGATGAGGATGAAAAATATGAAACAAAGGATATGGATCACAACCTCCCAACAAGATCAGAAGCAAATGCCACGAAGCGTTTCACGTCGGGTTCAAATGTGGAGGTGATCGCAATCCGGGTGGATTGGGTCCGGTCGTGGCACACACAGGGTGTATGAAGCTAATGAATGTTGGATGGTTTAAGGACATGAAAGTGAAATTAATGTTGAGTATGGAGAAGAGAGAGATGTTGAAATGATTATGGGAATGGGAAAGTAGGAGTGCAAGTTATGTTTATGAACATGAATGATAAGAATGAAAGAGAACCATACACATGAATCAAATTTGGAAGGAAGAATGGTCCATTGAAGGAGCTTCTTAAACACTTCCTAATTCTAATTCATATGCATAGTCTTCTTTGGATGATATGTATGCATGACGTGAATAGATGGAATCCTTACACATAAACCAGTTTCGAAAGGAAGAATGGTCCAATATTGGAGCTTCTTATACACTTTCAGAAACTAATCAATATGTATGGGTATGTATGGTTTATATGCATGCAAGTGAATTATGATAATAGAGTTTACTCATAAGCTCAAAGAAACATCCTCACTGGTTCAACGCAATACTGCGGAGCCTTCTCACACATAGAAGAAATAGAAGACATGTAAAAATACTTAAGAGACTGAGAGAGGAGACAAGAGACAAGTGACAAGTGACATGAATTAAAAGGATTGGAATTAAGATACATGTATAAGATCGTCGTGGTACGTCAAGCTAGGCAGTCTATTGATCAAAGGTGGTTCCGACCCTCAAACCATGACAGTTCAACCGAATGTCACACGTAAGAAGGTGAGTTCCACTCCAGTGACCCTATGTATGTCTAGGCTCGTAACGTCTAACTAAAGAAGTCTAAGACTCATTAAAATCAGCTCTAACTCACTCACACGCTCCACCGAGGGTGAGTCAAGATAGAGATGCTGGTTTCAAGAGCCTATCCTAGATTGGAGTTCTAACTTAAATTTGAAACTAGGTACTATACTCATACTAGCTCACCTTGGATCCTCACTCGCTCAACCGAGGGTGATCGTCTCAAGGAAACCGTAAGCTAGCATGAGCCTTATGGATGCCTAACAATGATGCTCTAGGAGTTTGGAGGAGGGTTTATATAGTTTTTTGAATGAATTTGGGCCCTTGGATCTAGAGAAATCAACTCTCAACTCTAGGATCACTACTTTCGATTACAACCATTTGATTAATCAAATCAATGGCTTGGAATTGTTCTTTCTATCAAATCTAGTGTAAAGGAGTGAAATTTAGGCGCCCTCATTCTCCACCATTGGATCTGGGGATGATCTGGACCGTCGGATCAGTGCTGACATCAATTCGGATAAGATAAGCCACTATTTTTGGAGAAACATTGCATTATTGATCTTTGATTGTAAAAAAAGTCTTCTTTTATGGAAAAACTCGTGGATCCTCCTTGCTTTAAGCATACATGCATCTCCACCCTTGAATATGAGCTCATCTTGATCGTACAACATGGCTCAATCAGCTTTCGCCATGTGGTGGCCCTTCAACCCTTCAATTTGCTTAAACTAGAAAACTGCGGTGATCCTGAAAACTGGACTTTGTACTCTTTGACCCTCCAAATAGGCTTTGATGAAGATGAAACTTTTTAGGACTATGTTTCCAAAGATCTCCTTCAGGAATCTGCAGAAAAAACTCCCATCTGAATCTCCCTTGTACAAGTTTGACTACATTTGGAAGCTTGCAAGGTGGCATTAAGGTCTCTAGGAAGCTCTGATGGCCTTGAAAATTTGTAGAAATATGTAGCCACATATGATCTTTATACATGCCAAAAGGAATTCCGGCTACCTTCACCAAATATGTTTTCTGTAGGCCTTCACAAGTGAGAGAGGAGAGAAAATCTCGACGACAGCGTGACTCCTGGGCAATGCATAAACGTGCTCATCTGTGAGACTGCAAACTGAATATCTGGTCGAGTAATGCATAAGTAAATCAAGCATCCAACAGCCTGCTGATAGAGAACAACATCAAATGCATCTCCAGCATCATGAAGACTCAATCGTAAACCTATCTCCATAGGAGTGGCAATAGGCTTACAGTCTTCAAGGCCAAAATGCTGCAATAATGTGTCAATATATTTTGTTTGACACAAAGCCATTCCACCATCAACTTGCATAAACTGAATGCCCAAATAGTGATGCAAATGTCCCAAATCAGACATCTCAAATGAGGCATGCAAATCAGCCTTGAAATCAGCAATATGCTTCTCAATAGGACCAATGAGCAGCATGTCATCTGTTGGATGTGTGAGCTGAGAGCAATACTCTCTGCAAGTAGTGTGTGTTCTCTGTTTTTTATCCCTGCTGAAGGTCTCCATTAAACCTCAAACTTGCAGAGGTCATATATCCTTGTGTATGTATCCAAATCATGTGTTCTTTGGCTTGTTAGAAAGCTCTTTAAGTCTACTTGTATTCTGGAAAGTTTCAAAGTCATTGGAGTTGTGAGTTAAGAGCAGTAGTCTCTGCAAGTGATGTGTGTCCTCAGGTTCATCTCTGTTTCAAGGTCTCCATTAAAGCTGCATATTGCAGAGGTCATAGCTCATTGTGTATTCATCCATTTGAGGTGTTCTATATCTTGTTGGAAAGCTCTTAGAGTCTAGTTTATGTGTGTGAAACAGTTTTGGAAAATTCCAAGTGAGTAAAGAGAAATTTGCTCTGCAAGAAAATTGGTGTGTGCATACAAGTTTGTGAAAAAGTCAACTAGGTCCTGTTGGGTTTCACCTACTTCTAGCTGTACTTTGGAGATCAATAAACTCCAACATCATCAACATAGACAACAATGATATCAGAAGCACATCATTAGCACGCTTAACATATAAGGTGCTTTCAGTTGGACTGTTCTCAAAACCATGTGCAACCAGATAGGCATGTATCTTCTCATACCAAGCACGTGGTGCTTGCTTTAAACCATATAATGCCTTCTTTAACCTGCACACCTGGTTTTCATGCCCTTTCTACACAAAGCCACGGGGCTGAAAAACATACACTTCTTCATGCAAGTCACCATTCAGAAATGTTGTTTTAATGTCCAACTGATGTACATTCCAACCATGATGGGCTGCAAGTGCACAAATGCTCCGAACAGTAGTCATACGGCATGTAGGTGCAAAGGTCTCATCAAAATCAATGCCTCTTTCCTGCGCATAACCCTTTGCAACAAGCCTAGCGGTATACCTATCAACTATACGATTAGGTTTACACTTCAGCTTGTATACCCACTTAGTGCCAATGGCCTTCTTGCCAGGAGGCAAGTCACATAAAGACCATGTACCATTCTTCATTATAGCATTATATTCAGATTGCATAGTAGCCATCCAATTTTTGAATTCTGTGCTTCATCAAAAGAAACAGGCTCATTCTCATCACAGAGACTAGACGCAGCCATAGCATAGCAATCTGATGCAAAGGAGGCACTATGAGAGCCTGAACGAGTACGATATGACAAAGGTGCATCTAATTTGCTGTCACGCAAAGTCTGCACCAGCCATTTTGGCATAGTTTTTGCCTTCTCAATATTAGCTCTCTCATCAACAAGTGCATCATGTAAATCTGCATCAGAAATGGAATGATATGCATCATCATATGAAACCTGCAAAGGTTAAGTTGCCTCATTAGGAACAGCACTAGACAGTCCACCTGTAAAAAGAGGCATCAAAGTATCATCATACATGTCTTTGGAGCTAACAGATGTCTCCTTAGTACATGAAAGCAATGGCTGAATAGCATCTTCCACAAAGACAACATCACGGCTAACCAAAATGCATTTAGTCTGTGGATGATACAGACGATAGCCTTTACTTTCAGAACTATACCCAACAAAAATACATTTATTGCCTTATCATCCAATTTTCTGTGATGTTGTTCAAGCACTAGTGCATATGCAAAACAACCAAAAACATGCAGATGAGCAACAGATGGCTTGCGGTCATGCCAAGCCTCATATGGAGTGATAGACTGCAGCACTTTAGTGGGACACTTGTTCAGTAAATATGCTGCACACATGACAACTTCAAGCCAGAAACTATGTGGTAAAGCCTGACTCTTGACCATGCACCTCGCCATCTCCAAGAGTGACCTGTTCTTTCGTTCAACAACTCCATTCTGTTGAGGTGTATAGGGCACTATACACTGCTATTTTATCCCATGTTCAACCAGAAATGCATTAAAATCAGAAGACATATATTTCCCCCCTCGATCAGAACAGAGGGTGCCCATTTTACATGCTGACAGATTTTCAGCTAAAACAAAAAACTGTTTAAAGCACATGAACACTTTGGACTTTACTTTGAGTGGATATACCTATGCATGCCTGGAAAAATCATCAATGAAAGTCACGAAGTAAAGGTAATTTCCAAAAGAGGGTGTCTACATCGGACCACATACATCACTATGTACAAGCTGTAATTTTTGTGTAGCTCGAACTAAACCATCTTTTGGAAAGGAGGAACGCTGCATTTTGCCCAAAATACATCCTTCAAAAACATGTTTTCCATGTGCCTCAAGTTTGGGCAAAGAGGACACCATTTCAGATTTCTGCACGCCTAGCAAACTAGCAAAATTCAGATGACCAAAGCGTGCATGCCAAAGCTTTGCATCTGACATAGCCTGAGAATCATTTACTGCACATGCCAAATCATTTTCAGATCTTTCAGTCTATGAGCTTATACAGCCCACGACATAAAATGCCAAAAGCAATAATAACATCACCATTTGACAGATCATGAACTATACATCTGTCATCAACAAATTTCACAAACAAGCCAATCTTGGCTAATGCAGAAACTAATAACAGATTCTTCTTGATCCCTGGCACAAATAAAGCATCTGACAAAGTGAAAGAACTACCATCAACAGTAGTCAAAATGATCTTACCAACTCCCATAACAGGATAAGAGGAGTTGTTGGCGCATGTAACAGTGTTCCCTATAGGGGCAGGCTCGAGTGAAGAGAAGAAACTGCGCTACGAGGTAATATGTTTGGTCGCCCCACTGTCAAAGTACTGGCAAACATCTGAGTCTACTACAAACATGCATTGATCATGAGAAGATGGGTCAAAACTGCAGACAGTAGTAAACGCCCATTCTTCTTCCTGCACAAGATTTGCAGACTCTGTTTTTGGTGTAGAGGCCTCTACAACAACCATTCCAACCTCTTTCTTCTTTGCCTCTCTAGCAGCCAGTTTTGGACAGCTCTTTATGATATGATCATTCCCTTAACAATACTTACAAAACAATTTCTGCTTTTTTGATTTCTTCTCATCTTTATCTTCCTTCTTCGAATATGCAGAATTAGCAGATTTCTGCTTACTAATTGAAGAGCTCCATTTTCCTTTGCCCTTCTGACTAGCCAGGAAAGCTTGATCTGCAACTCGCATAATGGATTTGTTTTGTCTGGACTAATCTTCCTGCAACAGAACAGAGACTAACTCCTCAAATGACAAGGCATTTGGATTTCCTTTCATCATCAACCGAAGAGTAGAAGCAAAACTCTGATATGAATCAGGAAGACCATTTAGAACGGTCTGCACAAGTGAGCTATCTAGTATAACCTCATAAACAGAAATCAACTGTTCCTTCAAGTCTTTGATCTTTGTTAGGAAACTGTCCATAGAATCACCTTCATTCATGTGCTCACTCTCCAACTGTTTTCGGAGTTAAGCAACACGAGCCTCATTACTAGCTTGGTACAATGTGGTAAGTGTATCCCAAGCATCCTTAGCTGTTTTGCAAGATCGAATATGAGGAATAATGATAGGTTTGATAGACAAAGCTATCAATGCATGTGCCTGGCATCTTTGCCATCCCAACGAATCTGTCTGCAGTAGGTGCAGCAAAAACAAGAACACGAATAGGAATCTGCAGAATATCATCTTCGACACCATCTTCATCAGCTCCAGCACCTGTATTTGCAGTACCTGTAGTCAGAGGTGTAACAGGACGTCTTTCAACACCCTACACAATGTTCCACAATCCTTTTGCAACCAATACATGTCGCAGCATATAAGCCCATAATGGGTAGTTGGTACCATCCAACTTATCCTCAAAAGCTAACATACGGAATACATCACTACTTTTAGCCATGGTCGGTGACTAAAATACCTTGATGCAAAAAATTGACTGTATCTCAAAAAGTTGAATAGAACTGCCACAACGAATTCTGCTAGACCTGTAGCAGACCTCGAGACGCTTATATTGGCAAACAGAAACTAGTCTATACCTTTGGCACAAAAAGACGAAATAGCCTACACAAGCACTGTGATAATGCGTTCGGAGGCCGAAACGAGCTCAGATTGCGATTTCAGCACCACAAAGCGAAGCCGTTTTGATCTCTGAAACACCTTGAGTATGCTCACCAAATTTCGTGTGAATCTGAGACTACAAACGGAGGAGTGTCGACAACGCCCTAGATGAAGCGACGACCTACTCTAATACCAATCGTTGGAGATAGATGTCTGTGGAAGCACACGAACAACACAAGGAAGAAGAAGAAGCTTGGAGCACAAACACACAATACTGAATGTATTACTAGAGAATGTACAAAGATAAGTAACCCATTAGGGCAATAGGCGTATATACAAGCCAGGAGAAAAAAACCTCCTAAAGAGGGAAAAAAGTGCCCCGGCGGTCCTAGTGTGTTCACGCACATCACTACCTAAATATAACAAAGATTACTCAAAACTTAAGACAAATCTAGAATTCAAAAATAAAGGAACATTTTCAAGAACAAAATCAACAATATGTAAGATGAAACAAATTTGGAGACCAAAGCAGCAAAAAACATAGAAGATTCAAATATTCTCATAAAAGAAGAGATAGAAAGAAAAAGAAGAAGCATACAAAATAACTCAAAGCAAAAGAAGGTGGTACCAGAAGAAGATATCATAGGAGGAAATTTGAATTGAAATTCAACTACAAGCAAAAAATATGAGAAAAGCATCATCATTAGAAAACCACTTAAGTAAAATACTTAAGACCCTCGCTATGCACCATAAAGATTATTGCATATCTAGAATAAAACATAAATAGGGATAGACTACAACGCCATCCATTCACTAGGCATGAGATCTCTCAAAATCAAGGCACTTAAGAAAACTCTTTCAACATGTGTAAAGGAGCTAGAAGGGAAGAAAAACAAGAAATTTTCCTTATTTTTTATTAAAAGAAGCACGGAAATGTTTTTTTGAAAAAATATGGAAAAAATATAGAAAACCATAGAAAAAATATAAAAGAAAAGGAAAAGGGAAAAAAGATACATGTATCTAAGTGTTTTAATTTTTCCTTTAAGCATGAAGCAAGGAATAGGAGGAGTGTGTGAGTTTTTTGTATTTTATTTCATTTTATTTTATTTCTTTCATTTTCCAATTATTATTGTTTTACAAATTTTTTCCAATTGCACTTGCCAAAGGAAAACCTTGCTTGATTGTGATCGGCACATGAAGAGATATTGTGGACGAGCATGTGATGAGTGGTGTAAAATTCTTGCTTCTTCTTGTGATGAAAATAACGTTTTATATGTGGTGTTTGTATTAATAGTGGTGGAGTATTTGTGATTTTGTTTTATAGGAAAATGACTAAAGGACTTCCTATAGCCAAGTTGGAAGTGGATTTAGCACCATTATCTAGCGGACATTGGTTCCTAGATAGTGAAGCTATTGAAGAAATAATGGAAGTAGAATTAGATGAAGAAGAGCTTCCAAAGAAGAAGCAGATAGAGAAGATCTAAAGGAATTTTATAAGTTCTAGAGATCACATGTAGTGTACAATGTTGGAGTTTGAGGTTTGTGGAAGCACATGAACAACACAAGGAAGAAGAAGAAGCTTGGAGCACAACACACAATACTGAATGTATTACCACTATAATATACAAAGATAAGTAAACCATTAGGGAAATAGGTATATATACAATCCAGAGGAAAAAAACCTCCTAAAGAGGGAAAAAAAGTGCCCCAATGTTCATAGTGTGTTCACACACATCACTACCTAAATATATCAACAAATGCCCCCTAGGAGTGATGCCATAAACAAGGAGCTAGCACTCATGTATGAGGAAGTGCCAAGCTATGTGGAATCAATCCACAAAAGGAAGTAAGCCCAAAGCTTTGTGGAAAGCTTCAAACTTCTCCCTTGGTAGAGTCTTCATGAAAAGGTATGCAATGTTCTCGTGCATGGGCACATATGCCAAACTGATCTCTCCAACAGAGAACCTCTTCATGACATAATGATAATGCACCTCAATGTTCTTAGTGCGAGCATGGAACACAGGGTTCTTTGCAATTGCTAATGCACTCTGACTGTCAGTGAAGATGATGGTGGCAAAAGATTGACCAACACCCAAATCAACCATAAGGCATCTGAGCCACACACACTCAACGCTGTGAAAGCTACCCTATGCTCAGCGTCACAACTAGAAGTGTCCACAATGGGCTACTTCTTGTGCATGAGCTACCAAGCATGAAGCAAAAACCGCTGGTGGACACATGAGTGTTATAGCAACCAGCCTATTCAATCAAAATAAGCATGCAAATCTGGTGGTAATGATCACCCCTTGGGATAAAACAATCCTAGTAGCCGGGTACCACTCAAGTAGCGAAAGATGCGCTTAACCGCCTGCCAATGCTTGACACTTGGGCAATGCATAAACCTACTCCTCTCTGAGACAAGAAACTGAATATCTTGCCTAGTAATGCATAAGTAAATCAAGCATCAAACAAACTCTTGATAGAGAACAACATCAAATGCATCTCCAACATCATGAAGACTCAATCGTAAAGTGGTCTCCATAGGAGTAACAATAGGTTTGCACTCTTCAAGGCCAAAATGCTGCAATAACGTGTCAATATATTTTGTTTGACACAAAGCTATTCTGCCACCAACTTGCATAAACTGAATGCCAGCAAATGCCCCAAATCAGACATCTCAAATGAGGCATGCAGATCAGCCTTAAAATTAGCAATATGCTTCTCATGAGGATCAGTGAGTAGCATGTCATCAACATACACAACAATTATCAAAAGCACATCATTATCACACTTAACATATAAGGTGCTTTCAATTGCAATGTTCTCAAAACCATATGCAATTAGATAGGCATGTATCTTTTCATACCAAGCATGTGGTGCTTGCTTTAAACCATATAATGCCTTCTTTAACCTGCACACCTAGTTTTCATGCCCTTTCTGCACAAAGCCATGTGGTTGAAAAGCATACACTTCTTCATGCAAATCACCATTCAAAAATGTAGTTTCAATGTCCAATTGATGTACATTCCAACCATGATGAGCTGCAAGTGCACAGATGCTACGAACAGTAGTCATTCAACAAGTAGGAGCAAAGGCCTCATCAAAATCAATGCCTCTTTCCTAAGCATAACCCTTTGCAACAAGCCTAGCCTTATACCTATCAACTATTCCATCAGGCTTATGCTTAGACTTGTATACCGACTTAGTGCCAATGGCCTTCTTGCTAGGAGGCAAGTCACATAAAGACGAGGTACCATTTTTCATTATAGCATCATATTCAGATTGCATAACAACCATCCAATTTTCTGAATTTTCTGCTTCCTCAAAAAAACACGCTCATTCTCATCATAGAGACTAGAGGCATCCATATCATAGCAATTTGATGCAAAAGAGACACTACAAGATCCTAAACAAGTACGATAGAGGTGCATCTAACTTACTGTCACACAAAGTCTGCACCAACCATTTTGGCATAGTTTTTGCCTCCTCAATATCAAATCTCTCATCAAAAAGTGCATCATGCAAATTTGCATCAGAAATGGAATAGTCTACATCATCACATGAAACCTGTAAAGGTCAAGAAGTTGCCTCATTAGGACTAGCACTAGACTATCCACTTGTAAAAAGAGGCAGCAAAGTATCATACATGTCTTTGAAGCTAACAGGTGTCTCCTTAGTACATGAAAGTAGTGGCTGAATAGCAACTTCCACAAAAACAACATAATGGTTAACCAAAATGCCACACACATGATAGCCTCAAGCCAGAAACTATGTGGTAAAGCCTGATTCTTGACCATACACCTCGCCATTTCCATGAGTGACATGTTCTTCTGTTCAACAACTCCATTCTATTGAGGTGTATACGGTATTGTACACAGATGTTTTATCCCACGTTTAGCCAGAAATGCATTAAAGTCAAAAGACATATATTCTCCCCCTCATCAGAATGGAGAGTGCCCATTTTACATGCTGGCAGATTTTTAGTCGAAACCAAAAACTTTTTGAAGCACATAAACACTTTGGACTTTGCTTTCAATGGATATACCCATGCATGCCTGGAAAAATCATCGATGAAAGTCATGAAGTAAAGATAGTTCCCAAAAGAGGGTGTTTGCATAGGACCACAAACATCACCATGAACAAGCTACAATTTTTGAGTAGCTTGAACAGAACCATCTTTTGGGAATGAGGAACACTATATTTTGCCCAAAATATAGCCTTCACATACATGTTTACTGATTTCCTCAAGTTTAGGCAAAGAGGACACCCATTCAGATTTTTGTAGGTGTATCAAACTAGCAAAATGCAGATGACCAAAGTGTGCATGCCAAAGCTTTGCATCTGACATAGCCTGAGAATCATGTACTACACATGCTAAATCATTCATGGATTTTTCATAGTATATGAGCTTATACAACCAAGGACATAAAATGCTAGAAGCAATAATCACGTCGCCATTTGATAGATCATGAGCTCTACATTTGTCATCAACAAATTTCACAACCAAGCCAACCTTGGCTAAAGCTGAAACTGATAACAGATTCTTCTTGATCCATGGCACAAATAAAGCATCCGACAATGTAAAAGAACTACTATCAACAATAGTCAGAATGATGTTACCAACTCCCATGATAGGATAAGAGGAGTTGTTGGTGCATGTGATAGTATTCCCTATAGGGGCAGGCTCGAGTGAAGTGAAGAAACCATGCTACAAGGTAATATGTTTGGTTGCACCACTATCAAAGTACCAAACATCTGAGTCTACTACAAACATACACTCTTCAGGAGAAGATTGGTCAAAACTGCAAACAATAGTAAATGCCCATTCTTCATTCTGCACTAGATTAGTGGAAATTGTTTCTGGCGTAGAGGCCTCTACAACAACCATTCCAACCTCTTTTTTCTTTGCCTCTTTAGTAGCCAATTTTGGACAACTCTTTATGAAATGATCATTTGCTTTATAGTATTTGCAAAACAAATTATGCTTTTCTATTTTCTTCTCGTCTCTATCATCCTTCTTTGATTGTACAAAATTAGCAGATTTTTGCTTATACTAGAAGAGCTCCATTTGCATTTGCCCTTCTGACTAGCCAAGAAAGCTTGATCCGCAACATGCATAATGGACCTGTTTTGCCTAGACTCATCTTCCTGCAATAGAAGAGATACTAAATCCTCAAATGTTAAGGCATTTTGATTGCCTTCCATCATCAAACGAAGAGTGGAAGCAAAACTCTATAATGAATTGGGAAGAACATTCGGAACAGTTTGCACAAGTGAATTGTCAGGTAAGACTTCATTAGCAAAAATCAATTGTTCCTTCAAATCTTTGGTCTTTGTCAGAAAATTATCCATGGAATCACCTTCATTCATGTGCTGAATCTCCAACTGTTTTTGGAGGTAAGCAACACAAGCCGCATTCCTTGCTTGGTATAAAGTGGTAAGTGTATCCCAAGCATCCTTAGTTCTTTTGCATGAGCGAATGTGAGGAATAATGGCACGTTTGAGAGACAAGGCTATCAATGCATGTGCCTGAGCATCTCTACCATCCCAATGAATTTTCTCTACAGTAGGTGCAATAGAAACCGCAACATGAACAAGAATCTGCAGAATATCACTATCTTTGATGCCATCTACATCAGCTTGAGTACCTATATTTGTAGCTGTAATAGGACGTTTTTCAACACCCTGTACAATATTTCACAGTCCTTTTGCAACCAATATGGGTAATTGGTACCATCCAACTTACCCTCAACAACCAAGATATGGAATACATCACTGCTTTCAACCATGGCCAATGACTAAAATACCCTTATGCAAAAAATTGATTGTATCTCAAAAAGTTGAACAGAACTACCCTATCAAGTTCTGCTAAACTTGTAGCAGACTTTGAGATGCTTATACTGGCAAATTGAAACCTGTAAATATCTTTGGCACAAGAAGATGAAATAGCTTGCACAAACATTGTGATAGTGTGTTCGGAGGCCAAAATGAGCTCAGATCTCGTTTTCTGCACCACACAACAAAGCTGTTTTGATCCTCTAATCACCCTAAGTATGCTCACCAAATTTTCCATGATTCTAAGACTATGATTGGAGTGGTGTCAATGATGCCCTAGTTGAAGCGGCGACTTGCTCTGATACCAATTGTAGAGTTTGAGGTCCGTAGAAGCACGCAAATAGCACAAGGAAGAAGAAGAAGAAGATTGGCGCAAAACACACAATATTGAATGTATTGGCACTAGAATGTAGAAAGATAAGTAACCCATTAGGGCAATAGACATATATACAAGCCGGGGGAAAAAAACTTACTAAAGAGGGAAAAACATGCCCTGGCAGTCCTTGTGCTTTCACACACATCACTACCTAAATATATCAACATACAAGAGGTGGAAGGTATTGGGACTCCACAAGCTTCTGGATGAGCCTATGTTTTTTTATTGATTTTGAAATATGAAAAATCATGATGGCTTCTTTACAATAACTTAAAAGGCACAATAGTGATCCATATTTTGTCTACAAGGTTAACAACTAGGAAAAGGAGCTAATAGAAATAACCATAAAATGAGAGCACATCAAGGCTGCTCTAAATTTTTATCCAATGGGCACAAGAGTGGATGTTAGTTTTGTAAAAAGAAAATGTAGCCTCTTATGCAAGGTATGTTGAATTACACATTCCTAATTCAACAAGATCAAAGTTGGATTCAAAAAGGAAAAAGTGTTTCATCCTTGGATATAGTGAAGAGTCTAAAGCATACAGGTTGTGGGATCATGAGGCAAGGAAGATTTTTGTGAGCCAAGATGTGGTGTTTGATGAATGACCACACTTAGTAGAAGATAAAGATAAATCTACTATCTCATAAATCGGAGAAATATCTCACCATGTGCCTATCAAAATACACGTTATTAATGAGGAGGAAACATCTGATAGTGAATTTTTTTCAATAGAAAGACAACCAATCGTAGCTCCACAACATAAGCCACTACCAAGTGGGCACAATAGCTCTTTGATGTTTTGTGGTATCCTAATAACCTAAAAAATCTTTGAATTTGTAAATGTTTTAGTTTGTGGCCAATTAAGAATAACTTGAATCTTTTCAAGATCCGTTTGAATTTGTTTCTGATACAAAACCTTAATGCTCCAAATAGGTAGCTATATCTTGACCATAAGAAAAATTTCATCTAGGAAATAAACTATGAATTCTCCTAAGTAAGGTCTTAGGATTGTGTTCATTATGGTCATGAATGTGGTGGGGGCATTTGTTAGTTCAAAAGGCATGACTAAGAATTTGAAATGCATGTACTTAGTTCTAAAAGTTGTCTTGGGGACATCTTTAGATTTGATCCTAATTTGGTGATATCCTTGACAAAGATCAAGCTTTAAGAATATCTCTGTTCCTTCTAATTGATAAAAAAAATCATCTATTAGAGGCATTGGATCTTTATTCTTTATCATGACTTTGTTCAAAGATCCATAATTGATACAAAATCTCATTCACCCATCTTTTTCTTAACCAAGAGGATATGCACTACCCAAGGAGATTAGCTAGATTGAATGAATCCTTTATGCAAGTATTCATGCACGTGCCTTCTCACTTCAGCTTGATGGGAAGAGGGGTTTAAATATAGGTTTAATAATTGGGATCAAGTCTAGAGCATGATCGACTTGATGACAAGGACGAGGTAAGCCATGGGGAAGGTCTTTTGGAAAAACATCCCAATAATTATTCATCACTCAAACTTAAACTTTTCACGATCAAAGAAATGAGGCAAGACATGTGGAACCAGATTTATGTTATATAAATCATTTACATGGGTTGGAGGTATCATGTATACTTCCACTTTATGAGTATTTGTAAGTTTTTTCAATTCCATGCTTGAGATAAGAGGAGTGCTTGGCACACCATGCTCCCCTTCAATCAAGTAACAGATACCATTTATTTCAATTTCCAAAGTATTCAAAAAACATCTTCTCCTTAGTGACATTTGTAAACCACCAAGCCATTCTCTACCCAAAATCACATCAGGTCTTTCCATATGCATGATCTCGAAATCATCTTTTTATCTGTATCCTTTAAACTCAATTTCGAGACCATAGATCATAGTGTTCTAGACTTTCTTATCTTGTCCTTGCATCATGGTTAGTACATATTGATGTGGATGTTTCTATTTGTGCAATCTTACGTTCTTCACTAGTGAGTAATTAAGGAAGTTAAGGGTGGCTGAGTCATGTATCATGACTTTGACCCTTTCTTGTCTTATAAAAGCATGGAGTTTGACTAATTCATGAGGTCCAAATTGATTTTGGACCCGCATGGAAGACAAAACAATTGGTGGGTGGAATCTTCATGCAAGACCTTCACTTTTTCCAAATGTTACCCTTTTTAATGTTCCAAAGTTCGGAACTGGTGAACTGATATCTTTTTTTTTCTTTTTTGCTCATAGGTGGATTTATGTTGCACCCTAATTTTATTTGAATGTCCTAGATTTAAGCATTTAAAGCAAATATTATCTTTCTTTGCTTTCTCCTAGACTTCCTGGTCGTCTTGGCCATGAATGCTAAGGGGTCTTGAAATCCTCTCTCTTGAAAGCACTTATATTTTGTTGATTTCTTTTAGATTTTTATTCTCCCCAATATGATGAAGTGGTTGCGCCCCAATCTAAGCATGATCTTCATAGATTTGTCCTAAAAATCACACCCTCCAGACTCTTTGAGGCACCTCATTTCACTTCACGTTTACTTGCCTTATCGAGGCCATGAACAAAACTCATTACTTTATGGAAATCATCCTTGTTTTGGAGCTTGATAACTATTTCTCTATAATGAGAAATGTATAAGCAGAGGAGATGTCCTCATTGAAGGACCTTGTCCCACTCTTCACAAGCTTCTTTCAACTATCAAGGAAGAGAGCGATGCTTGTTTGAGTGAATAAGAGGAAAGAGTTATAGACTTAACCCAAAATATGGTGAAGCTATTTACTTGGAAATATAGAAGATGGAGGATGTAGGAATCATCATTCATGTGGAACAGTAGGAATGGCTTTCACCAATGGTTATAGTACCAAAGGAGAATACCAACAAAATCAGGATTTGAGTTGACTTTAGAGCACTCAATAAGATAATCACTTGAGATGGATTCTCCATGCCTTTTGCAGAGCAGGTCATTGAAGAAGTGGCTAGACACTCATTATATAGCTTTATGGATGGCTTTATGTTGAGGCTTCACTCACTAATTAGGCATGGATATATGAAGACATATGAAAGAAGGAAAGGAAAAGTATACAGAAAACTAAGCCTAAGTGAAGGGACAATTTCACTATTGTAAATTAGTGCAAATTAGAGTCTAGTTTTTTCATAAGATCTTCAGAACTTACGAGTTCGAGTCTAGAAGAATGTAAACCATAGGTATATAAGTTAATTTGAGACAAAAACTATGTAGAGAGAACTCAATTTTGTAATCTGAGTGAGTAGAGAAAAGTCGTGTCTTTTCTGAGAGAGATGTTCAGGAAAAACTTCTGAGTGTGAGAGAGTTTTCCATGGCTATGAGCAAAATTAGGCTAAGCCATTTTGTATACATCTTCTCTGATATACAACATATGTTTGTGTAGAAGTATTAAGTCTAATTCCTCTTGTACATTGAGTTCTAAGTCATTTCATATGACTGTGTAAGTTAGTTGACAGTTACGACTTTTCTGGCACACATTTGCTTGAACTTCTTAAGGTCAGATCTCGAAGTATACTGTAAAGTTTTCAGCAAGTGATAGCTCATTTTAAAGCTACTATCTTCAATTACATTTGGTCAAAAGAGCTTTAAGAAACGGGATGCATACTCAGAGAAATCAGCTTAACAGTGAAGGTATGTCAAATCGATGAAGTCGGTTTTCAGTTTTCAGACATAGTGTAAAGTTTGGAGCAAATTCAGAAGATTTTGAAGTTAGTACTTGAAAGTTTTGCTTGTTATGTGTTACTTAACATTAGCAAGAACTTCTCTTAGTAAATGATCAGAGGAATTTGCAAAGATCAAGCTAATACAGGTCAGATTGAAGGTTTGAAGAAAATGAGTTCAGAGATGAAGACTCATATTAAGAGTATTGCTAAGCTAATGATGGTTATGGAGGTCTTCTAATACCACATTAGTTTAGTTCTTGTGGTGTTTTATATATCAACAAGTGGTATCAGAGCAGATAAGGTCCTCGAAAGTAAAGGGAGAGCAGATACAAGAAGAATTGAAGAGTTCTTTATCAAGAAGGTGAAAGCTGAGGTGTTCAACAAACAAAAGTTATCAGAAGATTATTTCGAAGTTACTTCCAAAGGTAAAGGTCTACAAAAGGTATCATTCTTTAACTTTATACTTACAGGTTGAAGCAGAAGCAAGAATACTATGGCAGATCATGTGTCCATTGACAAATTGGACAGAGATAATTACCCTGCTTGGGTGATGAGGATGGAAGCCTTACTTATGAGTAAGGACCTAATGGTATATGTGACAGGTGAAGAAGAAAAGCCTAAATTTGAAGATGAGAGTCATCCAAGAAAGGAAGAGCTAGAAGCTTTGAAGCTATGGCAGAAGAGAGATGCAAGTGCAAGAGCTTATATATATAACACTATTACAGATCATTTGTTACCACATATCAGAGGTTTAGAAACAGCTGAAGACATTTGGAATGCTTTGGAGGATCATTTCCAAAACACTACTAAAGCTAGGAATGCTAGCTTAGGGTCAGAGTTCACCCCATTCAAGAAAAAGCAAAATCAGAGCATTAGTGATTATGTCACTAAGATGAAGGACTTGGCAGATAGCCTTGGATCTATTGATGAGGATATTGAAGATCATAGGTTGATAGCACAATTACTTGCAGGGTTAAGAGGTGATGAAAGATGGAAGCCTTTTGTACTTTCAACAGAACTCTCATTAAATCATTATGTGCCAGAATTGAATCAATTACTTGGATTGATGCTCACATTTGAGCAAGATTTGAAGTCAGATGGAGACAAAGGACAAAGTTCTGCAATGTACATGAAGAACAAGAAGAAAGGAGATAAAGGTAAAGCAAAGGATGAAGAAGAGTCAACAACTCAAGCAAATTATGCAAGAGGAAGAGGTATTGGCAGAGGTAAAGGTCGAGGAAATGGAAGAGGTAGAGGTAATCAGAACAATAACAAGAAGACATGTTGGATTTGTGGATTGAGCAATCATCTAGCATATGATTGTTGGCATAATCAACAAGGATCAAGCCAAAATCAAAACAACAATGGCAGAGGAAGAGGTGGAAGATTTCAGAATCAATTTCAAAGAGGAAGACAGAATTCAAGAGGAAGTTATGGTAGAGGTGGTGGAAGAAATTGGAATCAGAATCAGTCTTACAATACCACATATTACAATTATGCAAATGATACACAGAATGACATTCATACAACATTGATGATGAATTCAGTAAGTCCATCAGAAAGTGAGGATCTCAAGGTATTTTATATTGACTCTGGTTGTTCAAATCATTTGTCAGGTAATATAGAATTATTGTCAGAATTGGAAGAAGGCAATTCAAGTCATACAGTACAAACAGGTGATAATACAAAACATAATGTGCATTCAATTGGAAAAGTAAAGTGCAGGAGTGAAGCTGCTTTGTTAACAAATGTTTTGTATGTTCCAACAATACCAAAGAATCTGATTAGTGTTGGGCAAATAGTGGAAAAAGGTTTTCAAGTCAGATTTACAAATGAAGGGGTATTTGTTGAAGATCCAGAGGATGCATACAATCCCATTGTTTGTGGTAAAAAGGAAGGTAGACTTTTTACTCTCAAAGTGCAAGGAAATGTTGGTCAAGCCTTAATCACACATGGTGATGAAGTAATTACAGAGTTAGATCTTTGGCATAAGAGACTGGGACACTTCAATGAAAGAGGAATCAAAACTATGGTGGAGAACCAATCTGTAATAGGGCTACCAAATGTGAAAAGTCAACATATGATATACAAGTGTGAAGCTTGTCAGATGGGAAAAGCACACAGACTACCATTTCAGAAGAAAGGTTTCAAGCATGATGGTTTGCTTGAACTCATACATACAGATGTATGGGGACCAACAAAAGAAGGATCAATAAATGGATCTAGGTATTATGTTCTGTTTATTGATGATGCTACAAGGTGGATAACCCTTTATGTTTTAAAAGAAAGATCAGAAGTATTTGGAGCATTCAAACATTTTCATGCTTATGCAGAAAGAGTTACAGGTCAAAAACTCAAGAGGTTAAGGTCTGATGGAGGGGGAGAATACTTCTCCCAAGAGTTTAATGACTATCTTTGGAATGCAGGTATCAAGAGAGAGATAACTTGCAGGTATACACCTCAACATAATGGGGTAGCAAAAAGGAGAAATAGAACATTGGTTGAATTTGCAAGAGCAATGTTAAAAGAAAAGAATTGCCCTAATTATCTTTGGGCTGAGGCTGTAAATACAGCTACATACCTTGTGAATAGACTACCATGTGGAGCTTTGAATGGTATGACCCCTTATGAAGCTTGGTGGGGTAAGAAACCAACACTTGACCATTGTAAAGTGTTTGGGTCAATTGCCTATGCTTATGTGCCATCACAACTTAGACATAAGCTTGAACCAAAGGCAGAAAAATATGTGTTTATTGGGTATGATGAAAAGCAAATGGGTTATAGGCTATGGAGTCCTTTAACTAAACATTTTATTGTTTCCAGAGATGTGACCTTTGATGAACAGAAGAGTTGGTATGCAGATAAAGATTGTGACCTTGAAACATTTGACGAAGAGATAAGAAGGAGTGCAAGAGGTAAGTCACATATGCAGATAGATGGAGATGAAGAACATATGCAAGCAAGCACATCAAGAGTTGGATCATATAGAAGAAATGAAGATGGACCAATATTTGATGAAGAAGTACATCCAGATATACATGAAGAGTGTGAACCAAGAAGATCAACCAGAATGAGGAAGCAACCTACAAGGTATTCCTATGATACTTCTTACTTGACTCAGAAAAATTATGCTTACATGGTTAAGGAAGATGAAGAACCTCAAAGCTATGATGAAGCAAAGGGTAAGAGACAATGGGAAGAAGCAATGAAGGAAGAGTTTGATGCACTTGAAGAAAACAAAACTTGGGAACTTGTTCCAAAGCCTAATGGTAAGAAAGTGATTGGAAATAAATGGGTTTACAAAATTAAGAAGCATGCAGATGGAAGAATAGCCAGATACAAAGCTAGATTGGTGGTTAAAGGCTATGCTCAAACTTTTGGCATAGATTATGATGAGACATTCAGTCCTGTGGCAAAGATGTCAACCATAAGGACAATCATTGCCATTGCAGCATCAAAAGGATGGATTTTGAGTCAATTGGATATTAAGAATGCATTTTTGAATGGATATATATCAGATGAGGTTTACATGGAGCAACCTCAAGGGTTTGCAGATCACAAGTTTCCAAATTATGTTTGCAGGCTGAGAAGAGCACTTTATGGTTTGAAGCAAGCTCCAAGAGCTTGGAATTATAGACTTGTAAAGTATCTTAATGATCTTGGATATCAAAGTTCAAAGGCAAATGCAAGTTTACTTATCAAAAGAACAGATGAAGGTATGATCTACATTTGTATTTATGTAGATGATATTATAATTACAGGTACCTCAATTGAAGGAATCAAGGAGGTGAAGAAGTTACTTGAGAGAGAATTTAAGATAAGTGATCTAGGAAAATTGTCATATTTTCTTGGAATGGAAATCACTTATGCAGAACATGGCATATATGTATCACAAGAAAGGTATCTCTTGAATCTTCTAAAGAAGTTTAACATGGAGAATTGCAGAGAGGCATCAACACCATTAGAGGTCAATCATAAACTCAGTAGATATGATGGTGCAGAGTTCAAAGACATGAGGAAGTATCAATCTTTGGTGGGAAGTTTAATTTATGCTACACTAACAAGGCCTGATCTTAGTTATGCAGTGGGTGTTCTTTCTCAATTCATGCATTGTCCAAAGGATCCACATTGGATTGCAGGTCAAAGAGTTCTTAGATATATCAAAGGGACTTTGAAAGAAGGATTGTATTATCCTTTTACATCAAATATAAGATTGAGAGCCTATAGTGATTCAGATTGGGCAGGAAGTCAGGATGATAGAAGATCTACTCATGGCTACATGATATACATTGGAGATAAACTTGTGAGTTGGTGTTCAAAGAAACAACATACAGTGGCCTTGTCATCAACAGAAGCTGAGTATAAAGGACTTGTGGAAGCAACAAAAGAAGTAATATGGATGCAGAAATTATTCAAAAGCTTGGGAATTGATCAAGGTATACCTATCATTCATGGAGATAATATGAGCTCACTATATCTTGCAGCAAATCCTGTATTTCATGCAAGGACAAAGCACACAGAAATACAGTACCATTTTCTCAGAGAAAAGGTAATGGAGAAGGAGATTGAAGTGGTGTACACTTCTACAAAAGATCAGATTGCAGATATTATGACAAAGAGCTTGGATGGAGTGAAGACAAGTAGATTCAAGGAGATGGCAGGAATAAAAGAGAAGAAGACTATATGAAGAAGTCAAAGTATGCTAATTAGTGATTGAGGGGGAGCTGTTGAGGCTTCACTCACTAATTAGGCATCGATATATGAAGACATATGAAAGAAGGAAAGGAAAAGTATACAGAAAATTAAGCCTAAGTGAAGGGACAATTTCACTATTGTAAATTAGTGCAAATTAGAGTCTAGTTTTTTCATAAGATCTTCAGAACTTACGAGTTCGAGTCTAGAAGAATGTAAACCATAGGTATATAAGTTAATTTGAGACAAAAACTATGTAGAGAGAACTCAATTTTGTAATCTGAGTGAGTAGAGAAAAGTCGTGTCTTTTTTGAGAGAGATGTTCAGGAAAAACTTCTGAGTGTGAGAGAGTTTTCCATGGCTATGAGCAAAATTAGGCTAAGCCATTTTGTATACATCTTCTCTGATATACAACATATGTTTGTGTAGAAGGATTAAGTCTAATTCCTCTTGTACATTGAGTTCTAAGTCATTTCATATGACTGTGTAAGTTAGTTGACAGTTACGACTTTTCTGGCGCACATTTGCTTGAACTTCTTAAGGTCAGATCTCGAAGTATACTGTAAAGTTTTTAGCAAGTGATAGCTCATTTTAAAGCTACTATCTTCAATTACATTTGGTCAAAAGAGCTTTAAGAAACGGGACGCATACTCAGAGAAATCAGCTTAACAGTGAAGGTATGTCAAATCAATGAAGTCGGTTTTCAGTTTTCAGACATAGTGTAAAGTTTGGAGCAAATTCAGAAGATTTTGAAGTTAGTACTTGAAAGTTTTGCTTGTTATGTGTTACTTAACATTAGCAAGAACTTCTCTTAGTAAATGATCAGAGGAATTTGCAAAGATCAAGCTAATACAGGTCAGATTGAAGGTTTGAAGAAAAGGCGCAGATTTCTGTGAAGTGAAATTTTGTTTTTCACTAAGTTCAGAGATGAAGACTCATATTAAGAGTATTTCTAAGCTAATGATGGTTATGGAGGTCTTCTAATACCACATTAGTTTAGTTCTTGTGGTGTTTTATACATCAACACTTTAGTAGCTATAACCAAATATGCATCCACCCAAAGGATCATGAAAAGATTGTTTTATCACACACTAGGGCACATATGTGTATGTAAAAATGCCATTTGGACCCAGAAATGCTCTGACCACCTTTAATAGGACTATCAGTTTCATTTTTGGACCCTTATTGCTAGAAACAGTTAGAATTTTCATGGATGACTTTTCTTCATTTTCAGGATCTCACAAAGAGACCGGATTGCTTGGACCATCACTTGAGATAGCTACATAATGTTTTTAAAAGATGCAAGGAGACTAACTAAAGCTAAAACTAAATAAATGTCATTTCCTTGTGACAGAAGGAACCATCTTGGGACATCAAAGACTAAGGCTCCTCACTTTAGGATAGAATCCTAAGGTCCAAACTATTCAATTGAGATAAAATACCCAAGGGTTCTCCAAAGGTTTCTCTAGGTAATCCAAGGTTCTTAAACCTTAGAACCCATGCAAATAATCCCATAATTATACAACACATAACTCTCATGTATAGAGATAACTTTCATTCATGCATTTATCATCATTAGAAAGAACTTTTGCATCTCATTAATATGAAAATAAAGATAAAACTATGCAAGATAAGGTAAGTTCTTGCACATCTATTGCATCATCAATACATTTAAGTACCTTCCAAAGTCATCAAAACCTTGAAGCTAAATTTGGATATTCTATATGAATAATGTAGTTTGGGTAACCTAGAATAAGACTTTTTTTTTTCATTGAATAAAAATAGTGAGGCCTATTTTTATTTGTATAAACCTTTACTCTATCATAACTTGCTGGATTTTAGCTCACACTATTTTTAATTATTCTCTACATTTGTAAGAAATTATGATTCAATCGGGGAACCTCTCCACATTCCTAATGTACTAGGTGAAAGTTGGGCAACACCTCGACATTCCTAATGTATTATTTTCAAGTAGAGAAACATTGCAAACTATCTAAAAAAAGAGAAAACCTTTTTGATTCATGAGATTCAATCTATCCCAATTAGTTTGACTTTGACAAGGCTTGAGAAAGTTCTTTAAGTTGTTATGTTTGACCATCAGTCCATGGATGATCTGCACTACTCATCTTGGGTTGAAATTTGGGTAAACAAAAAAGAAATACTTCCTAGTGGTGGTTGATAAATGGAGAATGATGGATCAATTCCACAAAGAGGGAAAGAATCCACCCTGTTGTTGTGGATAGGAGCAAGATGGTAAAGTTTATTACACAAAAAAATCCACCATAGTTGTCATGGATAGGAGCAACATGGCAAGACGTAGTACACAAAAGAGCCAACACCTACAAATGGCCTAATATTATGAGATAAACATATAGAAAATCAAAATAATAATGTTTGAGGTAGAACAATGTTGAAATTCATAGTTTTATTTTTTATGTGCTCACTCGAGAGTAGAACATTATAAAAGCAATTTTTGTGTGCTAATCTTATATGAACATTTAAGAACATTAAAAAAAAGATTTTTCCGTGCTCAATTTAAAAGAACATTTAATATGATGAAAAACATACATGTTAATATATTGATTATATTTGTAAAAAGAAGAATAAGAATTTTGGAAATTATAAATAACGAATATACTTCAATGGTCATATACCATATTGTAAGTCGTCATATAAGGCTATATTAAAAAGAAAAATTATGTATGAATTTTTAAAGATAGCTATATAAAAAAATGTGGCATGTTTATTGTTTACTTATGACTTGTCATCAGATTTTCAAGAGTTTTTTTTCTCAAAATGAGAAATAAAATTCCTTATTCACTCAAAATATATTTACAATTATTCATAAGTGAAAAAATAAAATTCCCAATTCACTCAAAATATAGTTATAGCTATCCATAAGTGATTCAAATGACACAAAAACATCTTCCAAAAGTGATCCACTTGGAACAATGCATTTGTGAGTGTATGTTTAGTATGAGTTGGGCCTATCTAACGTTCTTGGAGGATAACCGATAGATAACTAATGTGAAAATCATAATCGTAAGTGCTCTATGTAACCTTTGAATCCTTATGCCCCTACCTCAAATACAATATAGTCGATAGCTTGTCAAAATTAAATCTTCTAACCACATAATTAAAAGAAGTTGATTACATAAATTTAGAAAAAACTATCACTAATGTTGTATGAACTTAATATCTAGATCCAAAATATGGATCATTGTAATCAATACATTTTTAAACCATGTTCTTTAAAAAAATGAGAAAATCTTGGAACTTCCATGGTCCCATGCATAGAAATAGTGTTATAAATGCAACTATTATCCCAAAAACGAAATGCTCCCAATTTCCTAACATGAAAATAGTGCGAGAACAAAGTTCTCCTCTCACCCTCATAGGAGGCATTCAATGTACATCTAGCATGCCATGATCATGATGCTATAAATAAAATGTTTTTTTAAAGATAGGTAAAGATGTTAGAATATAGAGAGAAAGGGAGGATATGAGAGCGTAAGAGGGTAGGATATTCAACAACTAGAAATCATTTCAACTAATGGCAATGGGGTTTTACCCCCATTTCAAAGCCATTCTTACAATCAGAACTACCATCAAACTGATGGATTGTGAACTAAAATTTTAGCATTCATTGAAGTAAAGATCTTGTCACATTCTTTTTCTTTAGTGAAATTGGGGGGAGTAATGAATTTTTTGACATGCTTAAAGATGAACATAAGCTTGATGGGACCCACTATCCAATGTAGCCTTAGATGATGAAACATGTTCTTGTGGCCTATAGGAATTGTGCATAGTACCAATGAATCATGAAAGTTTGAAAACACCTTCCTCTTGGAAGGGTTTGACCTTATTTTGTGGCTTGATTCAATATATTTGCATCTCAATATGAAATATAGACAATATATCTTTAGGAAATGAAATATTTCCTAATGAAAAAACTTGAATGAAATAGAAATGTTTTCTTATTTCATGATATAAGACACTTCTTGTACCATATCCAAGGACTGAATTATGATTTGGAAATGTAAAAAGAACCAAATTATAATTTAAAACAAAACGTCATTATATGTAAGGGCAAATGAATGAAGATATCCTTAAAGAAGATATCAAGGAGAAAAGCTATCTTATGAACATACCTTAGAATTCTTTTCTAGTACATCTTAATGCAAAGGAGACACCCATCAAATAGAGAACATTATTGTAATTGATTCCATTAGAATCGTGGATGAAGATGATGGGTTAGAGTGTGTAGAAAAAATAACTTCTAGGTTATAGATACGAAGGGAGCAATAGGTTTCGCAAAAGAGACTTGATGGCATGCTATAGATAATTAAGATCCCCTTACAAAAGGTTCTTAAAGATGATTGCAAATAAAAAGTTAGATAAGGCATGCCAAAGTTCACACTTCTCTAAAGGGAAGTGAGAAACACATAAGGTTTGAAGTTCCAAGTATGTGGTCCACAACTGTGGTTACAATAATTAAGTCTATAGAAGGTGAGATTATGATCACCTATCTTTAAGGTGATTTTAATATAGATGAAATCTAAAGGCATTAGTGGATGCTTATACTTAAGTAGTAGAGAGATTCCTTAAAATCCCTAGGGTAATTATTCAAAGATTTACAAAAAAACGAATATAAAGACATGAATAATCTCTTGAGCTATATGTTGGTTGAGCAAAAACCAAAAAAAAAATCTGGAATATAATAAACTCAAGCTTCTTGGAATTATGTTACTTTTCTTTGAAAGATGCAAATAAAAGAATGATGGATGTTTATTCCATCGAATGGCTTAAAGACTTCTATCACAAGCATGAGCCAAACATAAGATCATAGAGTGATCTTTTGAGGGGAGCACTAGGAGCCTTGCCATAATAAAACATAGAGGTAATTCCTTGACTTCAAATCCTTTTAAATTATTTGCGTAAAAGGAACTCTATGGATATATCTAGTTTTTGAATTTTAAGATAAACACCATCCACATCAATGGTGAATATAAAGCAGATGGTATGGGACACCACACTTTATATTCACATGGGTGTAGAAAAGATGTTATGGGACATCTGTGTTGATATATTTTGGTAGTGACATGTATGAACACACTTTGGATTGCTGAGGCACTTTTTTCCTCTTTAGGAGGTTTTTTCCACTGGGTTATATATATGCCTATAACCCTAATATGTTATTTTTCTTTGTACATTCACTTGGCAATTCATTTAGTGTTTTGTTATGTTCCAAAATTCTTCTCCTTCCTTGTGTTGTTTGTGTACTTCTATTGACCTCAAACTCCAAAAATTGGTATGAGAGAAGGTCACTGTTTCATCTAGGGTGTCCTCAACACCCCTCCAATAAAAGTGTTATAATCACATGAAAATTGGTGGGCATACTCGGTGCGCTTAGGAGTTCAAAATAGTTTCACTTTGTGGCATCAAAAATTTTGACATGCGCTCATTTTGGCTTGTGAATGCACTATCATAAGACATGTGCAAGCAATTTCATCCTTTTGTGCCAAACAAGAATTTTTGGTTCACCAGTAAAAGTGCTTCAAAAGTCTGCTACAAGTTTAGAATATCTCGATAGGGTGGTTTTGTTTAGCTTTTCAAGACACAATAAATTTTCTACAATCACGGTATTTAATCAGTGGCCATGGCTGAAGGCAATGATGTATAATACATAGCTCACTACGTAGTCACTCTAAATTCATGAAATACTTGTTTTAGGTCAGTCGGATTCCTATTACAAGAATTGCAAAAGGTTTCTGCTCAATTCTTAGCATGTTGTGAGCATTCATCATTTTTATGAGAGCCTTCTTCCATAAATAAAAAGTTTTCTCTATAAGAGAAAAATCTGAAAGTTGTGTGTCTTTAATCAACTTTTGGGATCAATGCTCCAAGTTACTTGATGGGGGATGATACTAGCACCCCCAACGCAACAATGGAAGATGGCTAGCCTCTATTAGGTCCACAAAGAGTGATATATGATCACTATTCTCCATTTTCTTGTATACTTGTACAAAAACTTCGAATGAAACTTTGCAGACTTAAACTAGACCTTAAGAGCTATCTAACAAGGTTTGGTTCATGCCAAAGGGATATTGTAGCTAGGAGAATTATCCACTCCAAGTTAGGCTATCGTTTTGCAACAGTCTCTCCCTATATGTAGAGATATAATTTCACAAACTTGGAAGTTTTTCACAACTCAATTAGTAAAAGAACTTGAAACTTTATCTCACTTTTGGGCACTATATGAGAAAAATAATGAGCATTGAAATCAACATAAATGAGTAAAATGAGAGACCAAACAATGCCTATTGGTTTTTTCTATTGAAATGCTCCACCTTTACATCCTTTGACATGATCTTCTCTCCAATGAAGTGGTAATGCACTTTTGTATCTTGGACATTGCATGGAACACTAAATTTTGAGCCAAACATATGCTACTTATGTTTTCATAAGAAATAGGTACCTGCTTAACGTGTAAATAAAGATCAAAAAACAAATTCTTGAGCCAGATAAGCTCACATGAATGTGTTAAGCCTCTATATGTAGCTTTGTTCAAGGAAAGAGGCACTATTAGTTGTTCTTTGACATCCAAGAGATGGTCTTCTTCCCGAGCATGATAACATATCCACTAGTGCTCCTCTTTTCATCTTTCAAACCAACCCAATCAACATCACAATAAGATTGTAAATGTAATCCATCATTAAATGGATGATATAGCCCATCATTTGTTGATATTTTGAGGTACCTAAGTAGCTTTTTGGCTGCAACAAGATGAGGTACTCTCATTGCCTACAAAAATTGCGACAACACTACAACTATATATGCAATATCTAGTCTTTTCATAGTAGCTTACAAGAGAGAACCAATTATTGAACTATGCATTGTCACATCCTTCACTTCTTCACCTTCATGAACACTTATTTTAACATTTCCTTCTAAGAGATTTGGAATGGGCTTGCAATCACACAAAACAAACTTCTTCAAAAGATCTACAATGTATTTCCTTTGCATCAAGGATATACCTTCTTCTTTGTATAATCCTTCGATCCCAATGAAGTACCTTAAAATCCCTAAATCAAAGATCTTAAAATCACATCCAAGCTTCCTCTTTGTGTCCTTGATGTTGTCTTTGTCATCCCTTGAAGTGATCAAATCATCAACATATATACAAATGAAAACAATTACCTTCCTTCTGCATAAAGATTCATGGGTCTAAATGACTTTGATTGTATCCACATTTTACCAAGGAGTCCACAAGTCTTTGGTTCCAAGCCCTTGGGGCTTGCTTGAGTCCATAAAGAGCATTTTTAAGCCTACATACATGATGTGGAAACCTCTAACCTTGAAAGCCTTGGGGCTGCTCCATGAAGACTACCTCTTCAAGCTCTCCATTTAGGAAAGCAATCTTCACATGCAACTAGTACATCTTTCAATCTTTTGAGGATGAAATTGCAATCTAAATCCTAATCAAAGACATCTTATCTATGGGACTGAATATTTCCTCAAAGTTTATGCCATAGATTCCAACAAAACCTTTGGCAACCAACCTCACTTTATACCTAGAGGTGCTTCCATCTGCATGCCTCTTTACCTTTTACACCCCTCTATTGCCAATGACTTTCATGTCCTCCATGGCTTCATTCAATTCCCTATGATTATTTTCCTCTTAAGAAAAGTTAGGTTCTTCAAAAGCTAGAACTTATCTCATGTAGGCATAGTGTCTTGCAATGAATGAATCATACATTAACCATTGAAAATGCTACTTAAACCTATTGGATGACCTTAGCTCACCCTTAGGTGGTAGGAATCTCCTCCTCCATGGTTTAGATGCTATAAGTCCTATATTTTTTGATTTCTCCAAATCTTCATCACTTGTAGAGTCCATGTCTACCCATCGATGGTCTTCATTATTTGTTTTTTCCTTTCTTTCACTACTTCACTTGAACGAGCTTCATTACTTGTCCTTGCTTGACAACCTCATTTATTTCTCTCCTTTGATGGTGCGCTTGAAGTGGTTGGAACACTCATCCCCATGCTTTGTTGTTGCTCTTTGAACTTCTTCTTGGCTTCATATGCATCATGAACTTGCAACACATCTTTGCTACCATACCAAGGCAACTACCCATCAAATATTACATCCCTAGAAACATTAATCTCTTTGATGATAGGGTTATAACATCTAAAAACCCTTTCTCTCTGAAGTATATTCATGAAATATATACATATCTACCTTTGGGTCTAACTTGTGTCCCAATTCTTGAGGTATGTGAATATAACACACACAAAAAAATACTTGGAGTTATGAAAGGTTGGGCTTTTTACCACACCAAGATTCATAAGGTGTAACTCCATGTACTCCTGAGGTTGGACATCTATTCATAATGTATATTTCTATATTTGCTGCATCAACCCAATAAGAATTGGGAACATTCATTTAATTTCACATAGCTCTAGACACTTCTATCCCTCAATTCCTACAAGTGAATTTCCTTTTGATGCCATGTCCATGTAGAAAATATGAAAATTCATTAAAAGAAATACTCTCCCCATCTATCCGATATGAGAGTCTTTATGTACTTCCATGTTTCCTTCTCCACTATGTTTTTGAACCTCTTGAAATGGTAGAAAACATGTGACTGTGACTTTATGCAATGCATCCCAAAAACCTCTCATGATCATTTATAAATGTGACAAAATATCTATTACCTCCAATGGATGGCTCCATTGTAGGTCCCCATACATCTATGTGTGTGAGATGCAACACTTCATTGCTCACATGTGCTCCCTTCTTGAATGGCAATCTGCTTTGTTTCCCTAATTGACAATCATGGTACAAATGTTGCATATTATGAGATGTAAGTTTTGGTAGACCACTCACCACACCCCTTCCTTTGCATTTCCTTCATCATTTGTAAGTTTATGTCACCAATTCTTTTATGACACAAGTTGATTTGTGCAATCTATATTTCCAATTCACAAGTAGAAAATGTGAGGGGTTCATAACTTTACCTCCATGGTGAAGAGCCTTCCTTGATTTTTTCCTTTTTCTAAGAGATTTTAGTCATGTGTGTGGTCTTCAACAAAACATCCTTGATCATTTAACCTCACCTCATAACCTCTTTCAACCATTTGACCTATTGAAACCAAGTTCTTGGTGATGGTTGGCACATGCAACACATCCTTCAACACCTTGGAGCTTTGAGATTCATTCAAAGCACTCCCACATGTATAATCTTGTGCTCAGTGTCATCCCATGTATCTACATGTCCTTGAGTAATTGGTGAGTGTATGTTAAAAAAACATATTTATTGCAGCTCATATGGTTGCTGCAACCACTGTCTATGTAGCATGTTAAATCTGAATAGACTCTTTCTCTTGAACCATACATCATAAGAAAGTTCTCATTCAATGCAAAATTCCCCACATGTGCAACCTTGTGCTCAATGTCATCCCATGTCCCTACATGTCCTTGAGTCATTGGTGAATGTAAATTAAAGAAAGCATATTTATTGCAACTCATATGGTTGCTACAACCACTATATATGTAGTATGTAAAATATAAATAGACTCTTTCACTTGAACCATACATCATAAGCACTACCATAATTACCTTGGTTCATTTTGTATCCTTGATCACCTCCTCTTTGGAACTAACAATCTCTTGCATACTGGCCTAATTTTCCACAATTTTAGCATTCTCCATGAGATGCTTCTTTTCCATGTGATATTCCTCATGTTACTCTACTCCTTCGTTTTCCTCTTGATACATAGCTTTGGTTGGAGCTTTCTTGGTTGCTTGAGCTTGATTTTGAACTTCCTCTCCCTCTGTCTTGGGATTTCTATCCACCTATCTGCCTTGGCCTCTACTTGTGTAGAAGACTTGGGCTTCACTACCCTTTGATTCTGAACCTCCTTGGGTCATCTCCTTGGTCACCATCAATGTGACTAATTGATCAAATTCTAGTAGGGAATCCCTCACATACACTGATGTAGTGAATGATTTATACCTTTCCTCCTTTCTCAAACCATTGAGAGTGTGCATGAGAAGATCGTCATTTTCCATTGGGCTCCCAATTGAGCCTAGGGCATGTCCAAGCGCAACCTTTGACACGTACTCATTTATGTTAGTTCTTGGTGCTTTCCTAAGATTATTTAGCTTATTCTTTAGTTGATTCTTCCTTGGTTGATGAAGATTACACTTTCTCCAAGATCTCCCAAATCTTCTTATATGTGTCCAAAACTTGTATATGCCCTATCATGCTATTGCTTATGTGTTGGGATAGAATGAATATGACTCTCCTCTCCCGTTCTATCCATTCATTAAGTTCCATGACCTATCCTTCAATTGGTGGATCATGTACATGAGGTATTGGCTTTATGCCACTCATTAATCCCCATAATCCTTTGCCCATAAGGTAGTTGCTTACTCTAAATTTCCATGGTTGATAATTTCCTTTCTCTAACTTCTCTATTTGTGCACTATAATCACTGATATTGAGCTCTAAGATTCTTTTCTAGCTTCTTCTCAAGTGCTTGTATGCTTTAAAAGGTTTGTATGTTACCTTTTAATATCTTCTCCCTTGCTAACCTTCGACTAGTTGAGTTCTTAATTGATGTAGCCCACTTTTGATGTCATCTTTGCTTGATAAGTCCTCCTTGTGCTTCCATGAGTTGAGTTTATCCCTCCAAGTTCTCAATATGATGTCTATTGATGTCTCTAAGTGTTCAAACATGGCTCTAATACCACTAATGGGGGATGGTTCTTACACCCTCAACGCAACAATGGAACATGATTTCCCTCCACTAGGTCCACAAAGAGTGACATATGCTCACTATTTTGGGCTTGTATCTATACTTATAAAGAAAATTAAAATAAAATTTTTTGATTTAGATGCTGATGGCTATCTAACAAGCTTTGAATAATGCCAAATGGATATTCCAGTTGGGAGAACCATCCACTACTAGATAAGCTATCTGTTTGCAACACTCTTTGCCTATGTGTAGAGATATAGCTTCTTAAACTTGGCAATTTTCTCGAAAATCACCTCGTAAAAGAGCTTGAAACTTTGGCACACTTTGGGGCACTATATGAGAGACCAAATAACCATAAAGTTGGTTGGAATTTGAGATCTATGAAAGCATGCAAATATCACAAGGATGATGATGAAGCTTGGAGCACAACACACAATATTGAATGTATTACCAAGAGACAAAATATATCAACAAATCCTCCCTAGGAGTGATGCAGTGAACAAGGAGCTGGTACTCATGTAAAGGAAGTATGAAGCTATGTGGAATCAACACAAAAGTAAGTAAGCCCAAAGCTTTGCACAGAGCTTCAAACTTCTCCCTAGGTAGAGCTTTTGTGAAAAGGCATGCAACATTCTCTTGTGTGGGCACATATGCCAAATTGATCTCTCCAATAGAGAACCTCTTCTTGACATAATGACAGTGCACGTCAATGTGCTTAGTGCGAGCATGGAACGTAGGGTTCCTCACAACTATTAATGCACTTTGACTGTCAGTGAAGATGGTGGTGGTAGAAGATTGACCAACACCCAAATCAACCATAAGAAATCTTAGCCACAAACACTCAAAAGTCACTATTAAAGCTCCCCTATACTCAGCCTCACAACTAGAAGTGGCCACAGTAGGCTACTTCTTGCTCTACCAAGATATGCATGAGCTACCAAGCATGATAAAAACGACTAGTGGACACATGAGGGTCATTGTAAGTAGCCTAGTGAGAATCTAAAAAAGCATGTAAATCTAGCGGTAGTGATCCCCCCTTGGGATAAACAATCCAAGTAGTTCGGTACCACTCAAGTAGTGAAAGATGCATCTCTAGCATCATGAAGATTCAACCATAAACCTCTTTCCATAGAATTGGCAATAGGTTTTCAATCTTCAAGGCCAAAATGCTGCAATAATGTTTTAATTTTTTTTTTTTGACACAAAGCTATTCCACCATCAACTTGCATAAACGAAATGCCCAAATAATGATGCCAATGCCCCAAATCTAACATCTCAAATGAGGCATTCAAATCAGCCTTAAAATCAGCAATATGCTTTTCATCGGGACCACTAAGCAGCATGTCATCAACATAGAGAACAATGATCAGAAGCACATCATTTGCACACTTAACATATAAGGTGCTCTCAGTTGGACTGTTCTTAGAACCATGTGAAATCAAGTAGGCATGTATCTTTTCATACCAAGCACATGGTGCTTGCTTCAAACCATATAATTCCTTTTTCAATGTGCACACTTGGTTTTCATGCCCTTTCTGAACAAAACCATGGGGATGAAAAACATACACTTCTTCATGTAAGTCACCATTTAGAAATGCAATTTTAATGTCCAACTGATGTACATTCCAACCATGATGAGCTGCAAGTGCACATATGCTACAAATAGTCATTCGACATGTGGGATCAAAGTTCTCATCAAAATCAATGCCTCTTTCTTGAGCATTACGTTTTGCAACAAGCCTAGCCTTATACCTATCAACTGTTTCATCAGCCTTATGATTCAGCTTGTATACCCACTTAGTGCCAATAGCCTTCTTTCTAGGAGGAAAATCCCATAAAGACAAAGTACTACTCTTCATAGTAGGATCATAATCTCATTGCATAGAAACCATCCAATTTTCTGAATTTTTTGCTTCATCAAGTGAAATAGGCACATTCTCATAGAAAAGACTAGAGGTAGCCATAGCATAGCAATCTGATGCAAAAGAAGCACTATGAGATCATGAACGAGTATGATATGATAGAAATGCATCTAATTTGCTATCTCGCAAGATGTGCACCAGCCATTTAGGCATAATTTTTGCCTCGTCTATATCATCCCTCTCATCAACAAGTGCATCATGTAAATATGCATAAAGAATGGAATGATGTACATCATCACATGAAACCTATAAAGGCTAAGAACTTACCTCATTTGGACCAGCACTTGATTGTCCACATGTAAAAAGAGGTAGCAAAGTGTCATATACATCTCTAAAGCTAACAAAATTATCCTTGGTACATGAAAGTAATGGATAAAAGACATCACGACTAACCAAAATGTGTTTAGTTTGTGGATGATACAAATGATATCCTTTGCTTTTAGAACTTTACCCAACAAAAATACATTTCACTGCTTTATCATCCGATTTCTTGAATTGTTGTTCAGGCATTAATGCATATGAAAAACATTAAAAAACATGCAGATGAACAATGGATGGCTTGCAATGGTGCCAAGCCTCATACAGAGTGATAAACTACAATGCTTTAGTTGGATACCTGATAAGTACATATGTTGCACACATAACAACCTCAAGCTAGAAATTATTTGGTAAATCTTGACTTTTGACCATACACCTCGCCATCTCCATGATGGAACTATTCTTTTTGTTTCAGCAACTCCATTGTGTTGAGGTGTACATGGAAGTGTACACTAATTTTTTATTCCACATTCAACTAGAAATGCATTAAAATTAGAAGACATGTATTCCCCCCTCGACCAAAACAAAGGCCCATTTTACATGCTGATAGATTTTCAACCAAAACCAAAAATTATTGAAGCACATAGACACTTCGGACTTTGGTTTCAGTGGATACACACCATGCATGCCTAGAAAGATCATCAATAAAAGGTATGAAGTAAAGGTAGTTCCCAAAAGACGGTGTTTGCATAGGACCATAGACATCATTGTGAACAAGGTGCAATTTTTGAGTAGCTCAAAATGAACCATCTTTTGGGAAGGAGGAATAGTGCATTTTGCCCAAAATACACCCTTCACAAACATGTTTACGAGGATCCTCAAGTTTGGGTAGAGAGGACACCATTTTAGAAACTAGCAAAACTTAGATGACGAAAGCATGCATGCCAAAGCTTTGCATATGAGATTGTTGGTAGCAGTCAGGGCACTCAAGGATCTACAAAACAAAGAAACCAACGAAAGGAGACATAGCAAAGAGAAGGAACAAGTAGGCAAGGCAGTCAACGCAGATCCGGCAAGTAGGCCAGTCAATTTTTCCAACCTAATCTCTTTTCAATAGTGATTTTCATCACTACATGAACATTGTGAATACCATTTTTGGTAGATTCGACTCCTTTTTGTTCAAGCCGAGGAGTCCTCGAGCTTGAGGACTATTAACTAGGCCGGACACTGGGTCTAGACAAGGCGATTAGCTAGTCAACTATAAAAGAAGCTAGAGAGCTCATTTTTGGGAGAACAAATTGTAATTTGAACTAAAAGAGCTCTTATAATTGTGTTGTGATCTTAATCAAAGTTTCCATTGTCTCACTCTTTGTTCTTACATGTGTGCACATTTGTGTATGTGTGTGCATGCTTGTGTGCTTCTCCATCACCACTTGTGCACATCATTTGCTCGAGGTCTTCATACCATCCTCATGTCTTCCCAGATTGACATTAAAAGAGGTGCTACTCATCACTGAGCTACACCAAATTTTGGCACCGTTGCTGGGGATTCGAGCTTTGAGGATGAGTGTGTGATGGTAAGACATAGAGTTGAGACATTGGAGTCATAGGTATTTTCTTCACTTTTCTCTATTTTCTTTTATTTTCTTCACCATCATCATCACTATCATCATCCTCACCATCTCCCACCTCCATCTCCACCTTTGCAAAATTTTTAGTTTTTTGGTCATATCACTTTCCCCATCCCATTCCCCTCATTTCACTTGTGAGAGGGAGCGAGAGAGCGATTGTGTGCTTGTGGTTTTTGTGTGTTTTGTGAGATTTTTGCAAGAATTAACATCTCTAGCAGCTCTAGTAGCTCCAACAGGTAAAAACTTTGATTGTACAAGTCGCGAGGCATTGACTTTTGTCAATCGCGACGGACAAAAAATGGACCATTTTTCTAAACAAAGTACATAAACATGATGCTTAGGCCTAGGGGATCCTAAATGTGTGGTTAAATTTTTAAAATTCCTCAATTTCTATCAATTGCAATTGACACATCAATTGCGACTAACAAATGACGATGGACAGTTCCCGATAGACCAGTCAATCGTGACTGACACATCGACAGTGATCGACAGGGTCCATGATTGATTGACCATGATCGATAGAGTCATTATGTGCCACATGTCAATCACGACAGACCCATCGATCGCGATCGACAGCTCGACGGATGTGTCCTTCGCGACAGACACCGTCAACGATTGTTTGACCATGACTGATTGAATTTTCGGGCCACATGTCAATCGTGATTGACCCATCAATCGCGATGGACATCCACGATAGACCTTTCAATCGTGATCAACCAGTCGATCGTGATTGACACATCAATTGCGATTGACAGACCAATCGATCGCAATTGATGGGCAAATTCAGCATTTTTTTAGGGTTAAAAAAAATTAGCTTATTTTTTGGCCAAAATTAGGAAAATTAAGGGTCAATAGAACCTAATGAAACCTTAGAAAACATTGTGAGATATTATTGAGTGCCTGTTTCACCTGTTTTGACTCCCAAGTGCCTAATTGGCTATAAATTCTTCATACAAACTCTGTTTGCTACAATTTTGGTCCCATTGGAAAGCTTGATGACCATCAGTATAGTTGTTTTTAAGTTGACCATCAGTCGATACTAGGAAGTGAGAATACTGTTTAGGGCAAGAAGGAAAGCAAAGGGTCTATACTTTTCAGTGAATGTTGAAGATTGCTTTTAATCTGTCAATACATTGTGGTCAAGTCCCTTTTTTAAGTGGTAAAATTGCACAGGTCCGTGGTGTGCAAGCAAGGATTTCAAGCAAATTTAGCAAGGTGATCACTAAGCTTGGGCGAGTGCATCCTGGGCTTGACTGACAATCAAGAGGCAATGGACTTGAGGTTTGAAATTCTCTTGAAACCCTCTATGTCAATTCCTAGCTTAGGCTAAGTACGGATAGAGGTGTTGATTAATTAGGGCGACATTATGCATTGTCAAGTCCAAGAACTTTAATCGCTCAAGTGCAAGTGTAATTAGATTAAGTTTGCGTAACACCCTAAGGGAAAATAATTCAAATCAAGTGATCAAACTCAAGTACGATAAAACTCAAGTGTTCCTTGTGACGAAGATTGTTTGGACAAGAAGTGACAACCTAAGAAAATTAGAAAGAACAAGTGAATATTACAAACTCAGCAACAAGGTTGTATGGGGAAAATTGAGATTGTTCACTCAAGCATATGAACCTTAGATCAGGACGACACCTAGGGAGAGATCGACAAAGTCTTAGGTCTTCAGAGGCTAGTGTCAACCACACTGCTAGGTCTTGGACCCAGCAGTTGAGAAATTATCCACACTATCCTAGCTCTCAAAACTAGCGAATCAGAGATGTCTTATGGTATGGAGAGACCCACAAGAATTTCAAGTGTAGCGTACTTAGAGAAAACCGAAGGCCCTTACAAAACCCAACTTGAATACAACTTGTTCACTCAATATAATGCTTTCGGCCTAACTCTCAAGAACACAGCCCTTATGTGGTTTCAAGCACTTCAACAAGGTCAGTTCAGGAACATAGACCAACTTCTAGAGGCTTTCATCACAGAATTTTCTAAGAGTGGCATATGGCACAATACCTCTTCCTTAATACATAGCTTCAAATAGACACCTCAAGAGACGATTAGGCTTGCAGGGAGAAGGTTTAGGCAATACCTGGAGAGATTTCCTATTCCAGAGTTACCCACTCCAGCCAAACAAGTGGCATAATTCCGAGACGGATTGTTGAGTACCAAATTGAGATCTTATGTGTACTTGAAGGACCCTAGAACCATAGAAGAGTGTGTACGCATGTGCATTGACATTGAGGATAACCTAGGGGAGGAATTAGAGCTTTCAAAAATCTACAAAGATTCAGATGGTTCTACTAGCCTCACTTCCACGCAATCCACATCTATTGAGGAACTCGCTGAGAAAGTAGCTCAGAAGTTAGGAGTCTCAAGCAAACGGATACCAAGGTTTGCCCTAGTGAAAAGATGCTATACTTGTGGAGGCAACCATATGGCGAATGTATGTCCCATTATGGCTCAACCCCAAGTGAACCCTAGTGGTCAATACTACACCATAGAATGGAGATACACTAATCACACCACACAAGGTTGCCCATACAATAAGCAAACAATTAGGCAAACTTACCCACAACCATACCCACAACAAGGAAGGTACCAGAACTAGTACATACCACAACAATATGGCAGGCCAAAACAACCCTATCAAGGGTACCAAAGACCTCAACCAGTTCTAGCGTAGCAACCCCCTCCTCTAGCCAAGGTGATTCCAGTAAAGTATGCAGCTGTAGAAGAGAATCTAAATAGAGCCATAGTGCCAGTAACACCATTGCTTTCAGAAAGTCACCCTAGTGATCATAGTTTTGACTCTACTCACATTGATAGCCCACAAGCTTACTACATGCAGTCGCCTGAGCATAATGAGTCATACTATTATGAAGACCTGAGTGAACCTAGTTGGGAGTCAGAGTATGAAAATGTCATGTATGCAAATCCTAACTCTAGACCTCAACCTAGGCAGGTAAGATGCCCATTCCCTAGAGGACCGTGCTATCGATGTCAGGGAGATCACGTCATTTGTGATTGCCCTATGCCTACACCTACACAACCCCAAGCTGTGACAATTCAGGGTTTTTGTTCTGATTGTGGGAAAGAGCATCTCCTGCAAGGTTGTCCTAAGAACCCCAATAATATGCCAGAAATCGCTTCTATCAATGTTATTGGGCTAGTTGTAGACTCTGCAAGAAGTGTAACTTCCACTGCCCTAGTGCAGGTGGTCACTAAAGCTTAGGCTTTGTAGCAAAACCAAGGTTTAGGCCAAGAAAAGAGTTCCGAGGTTAGTGAAATTGAGAGCATAACCAAGAAGATGACCAAAGCTTGGCAGGATAGTCGAGAAAGAATGAAAAGGCAATGGGCAAAGAAGATGAGTGAACTCGAGGAAAGCATAAGAGAAACAAAAGCCAAAATCATTGAACTCAGCTCTCAAACACACTCTCTCATACCACCACCACCACCTCCATCCCTGTCACCACCTAATCTGTCACCCTCCAACCCACCTCATTCAAATCCACCACCCCCTAGAGTAGAATCAGTATTAGCTGACCTCACTCCTAAGGACCTAGACATGATGCTTAAAGCATATCAAGCTAGAATCCAAGAAGGGCCAAATGTGACAGATCATGAAAAATGTTACCCTAGAGCTGATGTAGAGATAGAAAGAACCAAGCTTTGTGCTAAAATGGTCGTGTTGGCTAAGACCATGTTTGAAGCCAGTCGCCTCTTCAACTACTCTTGCTCAACTAAGACACAGTTGCACTTTGATGGACTGTTAGAGAGATTAGAGAGCATAATTGCAAGATCTGGCAAGGAAGCCACCTCCCAAGGAAGGGATAAGGCAAGTGAAAGAATAAGCATTCCCCCCCAGGAGGCTTATGTGCCTAACTCCACTAAACCAGACACCTCCTCTTCTACGAATCAATACTCCCCAGAGTTTCTAAGAGAGATTCAAGAAGAGAAATGGGCTAAGGAAAGTGAAGCTCCTCCTCCCATTGAACTTGTGGATGAAGCACATGATCAATTCCCACAGGACATTCCTTCCATTTATGGAGAACAGGAGAGTGCCCAATCTCATGAGAGATTAGATTTCGAGTATAATTCCTTACAAGAACTGCCCCATTTCACAGGCCCATGGGAAGCTAAGTCTACTTATATGAGAGCACCCACAATCATGGTAAGGAATGAAGATTCAATCATACCTAGGAATACAGAGGTAGTAAAGAACACTAAAGTGCAATGCAATCTCACTTTAGAAGAGCAACTAAAGGTTAAGCCAGAGTTATGGAAACATGTAGCCAATAAGATGCCAGAAGTAGCTCAATCTCATTCCGGAGTAGGATCTCATAGAATTGTGTCGGAAATACCTTTGGACAAGATAGGATACATGAGCGAAGGAGAAGAATTAAACACCTATCTTCCCATTACCCATCAAAGGTTACACCCCCAAAGCAATTTTGGACTCACGTGTCGGAGTGGTAATTGCTACCACTTCCCTTTGGAAGTGTTGGGGCTAGCCAGCACTCAGGCCAACGAGAATGAAGCTGCAGATGGCCGATGGTCACATAGAAAGACCCTTAGGACTGCTAGAAGGAATAACTCTCACTACATGTGGTGTTGAGTTTGAGCATACTTTTGCTATATGTGACTTTAGCAAGAATCAGGCCTATGAGATGATTTTGGGAAGACCATTTATGCGGTAGTTGCAAGTGGTACAAGATTGGGGTACCCATTCTTTGTATTTGCAACACTTAGGTGTTACTACCAAAGTCAATCTCAAGGATTACTCTCATAGAGACGTACCCCCTATTCAATGGAATCCCATCCATAAAGCTAAGGACGACACAGAGTCAGTGCATTCCATAGGATCAGGATCCTCATGGATGCATGAAGACACCCACTTATGGATGTGCAAGGTAGCTGTAGAAGAAGAGAAGAGAGAGAAAGCCAGAGAGGTAGGTGCGAAGGAAACCCATAGACCAATTCAAGACCTAGCCTATGCACCTGTAGTATTTCTTGATGAAGAATTTGAACCTCATGGTTGGATGGAAATTTTAGCAACAATGGATGTTGTTGTCATAAGGGTTGCCCATAATTTTTCTCATGCTATGGCATCCTTTTTCCTTCATAAAAAACCCCTTTTTTTGTAATTAGGAGATGTCCATATGAACACTCTCCTAAAACCCCTTTTTGATATTTCCTCTAGTCTAAAGTATTGAAGCCTTCTCCATAAAGTAGCCTTTTTGCACATATACAAAAAACCCACGTAGAAACTCTCCATGCGCGCTCTCTCTCTAGGTGGTTATTTTTTGAAATTCCCAAAATCACATGAAGATCCTCTTTTTGATTTAGCACATGTGGTCTTTTGACCACATGTTTTATTCACATATGCCTCTCTTCTTCTCTATATAAAGAAGAGCCTCATTTGTAAAAAGGAGGTCCCTTGGCCATGGCCTTGGCCTCCATTTTGTTAATGGAAAAAGGTGTCATTTGTTACTCTCCTGCTTCCTTGTGTGCAAGGCGATGATCTTGGTGTATGGATTTGCATGTGTGTGTGCATGGTTGGGAGGATGTTCCCCTTGTTCCTTGTGATGTTGGCCATTGTTGCCATTGCTCCATGAGCGTGGGTGAACCTCTCCTCTCATTCTTTGCCCCAACTTGGAGAAACTTCTCACTTCCATGTGAGGCGGTTAGGGTTTGTTGCTCCCCTTTTCTCAACATTTTGGCGCCGTTGCCGGGGACGTCGGCCTTTAGCCGTTGGTTTTTCCAAGTTTGCGTGTCCATACTTCATGAGATGCACCTTGACACTTGGAAGAGGATGAATATGTGTGGCCTTCGGTTGGTCAAGGGTACCTCTCATTTGTTACTTTTTTGAGTAGATTAGTTCATTTTTTTTGTTTGTTGCACAAGAACATCCCCTAACCCCTCTCTCTCTCATTCTCTCCCACATACACATCGACGCTGGCATCACTCTCCATCTATGTCATGTTCATTTGATGTGGAGTGGTTGGGCGAGTGTCCTCATGGCTCCCTCCCACTTTTCATTTCTTTTTAAGTAAACATAGAAAAAAAAACATCCATACTTTTGAGATCACGAGAATTTAAATAGGAAAAGGCTTTTTCTTTATGCATGCATAAGATTTTGTCCATTTAATGTGGCTGCATTTTCGAAGATCGTGGGCTGCCTTTGGAGAGAGATTGGGTAGGTGCATTGAAATCCTCACATGCTTGTAGTTAAGTCTATTCATTGCACCATGTGCATATGAGCATATGGTGTTTTCTCTCTCTTCCTTTAAGTGTTTGACAGATCTGTGCGAAGGCTGGGGGAGAGGAACATTTCCCTTTCCGTCTTTCTCTCTCTCTCTCTCATTATGTGAGACACAGTCGGCTCTCTCCCTATCAGTCTGGAGCTTCCTTCACGTCGGAGGTGATCTTCTCTTGCATGCCTCACTTTTGTGGCTTCGAGCACCTCTGGTACTTCACCATCACTATGATCTATGAAGGGTTGGGTGCCTCTGTTGCTCCGCCATCACCGTGCTCCATCTCAGAGGTCGCTACAATTTTGGGGTCTGTTGTCTATGCGTGCTCACTCTTCGTGGCCATCTGCTCATGCACGACAGGGCTACAGCTTCTCTTTTCTCCTGCGCGGACTCATTTTGGTGCCCTCAGGGTCGAGCAACCTCATGCTTCCCCTCGCCATCTGCGAGTCTAGGTGGGTCAGTCAAGCTCTTCATGAGCTCCCCCGGTAGACCCCCTCCCAATAAAGGTCCGACCGCATACTCTCCGTCTAGATCATTTTGTCTGCAGATTACTCCTTGCGTTTTTTCATATTGAAGTGCAACTCGAAGGACAGGAAGCATTTTAGTACCCATTTTAAGGTTAAGATTGGTTGCCGTGGGTGAAAAAACTTTTTGCAAGGACCAATGGCCACACATATTTGGATAGTCGATTGCTTCTCCATTCTGACTCGAGCATCTTTCTTTGACTGCCACTGAATTGGGCTGAAAGCTAAAAGCTTCCTAGGCTTCATTCATTCTCACCGGATGCTTCTACCTCAGATATTTCAAGCGAACCATGATAGAAATGCATAATATGTTTTTAGCTATGCAATGCAAGACAAGATGTTTGATCTTGTAATGGTTGATTTTGTCTTATGCAACTCCTTATTGATCTAATTTGTCTCGTCATTTCTGTTTTGTCATTTTTAGCATGTGGACTATAATCTCAAACCTTATGTGGTTATGTTTTTATTTGAGTCATGCGGCCACAATGTTACCATACACAAGAGATCTCGCAGTGATTGGTCACCAACACTCTCTTGCATTTTTTGACTTTAGTTGTTGGCAGTAGATGTTGTGTTAACAGAAACTTTTGTTCGAAGGAGTATGCATGAACTGGCCGCTTTATCTTCCCTTCACCTTGTTGAGTTCTGCTGTCAATATAATGGTTCTTGTTTAGCTTACGTCTATAGGTTTTGATGGGAAGATATGGAGAAGGATGTTGCCTTCTTCACCATTATTATGAGGGTTGCTTGCGGTCTTGAATTTTGGCGGGATTTACCTCTCTGATGTTTTTGATCTGGGATAAAAATGATGACAACCATGATGATGCCTTTCTTGATTGCAACATAGGTGTTTGCTTGGTAGCTTCAAGTATATTTGAGGGGTTTGGTCCCACATCTAGATAGATCGTGAACAACTTGACTCCTCAAGCTCACTCTACATGTATAATGGGATTTTTTAGGCTGTTCAACCAGATCTCTATGTTTCAATTGATATGCAAGTCTTGCGAGGTGGGAAGGCTCATAATCGAGCAATGTATTTTTGATGGCTAAGCATATGTGTGAGGGCAGGTCTTTGATTGATAGCCAATGTCTTATTTAGGTGCTATATGAGAAAGTATGAAAATGTGCTTCGCTATGATTATGATCCATGATATTGTTTGAAACTTCCATTCGGGATGCACACTTTTGACAATCATCATATTTCTATCAAGAACAGGCGTTTGAGCTTCATGCATAGTCTTTTTTATCTCTACATCTTTGGTGTAACTATCTCTCATCAACAGGGATTGAACACGTAACACATAACACACAGGAACACACATTAATGAATAAAGGAAATATGTTATGTAATACTTGCATGAGGTAGTTAAGGAACCATACCACACTCATCCTTCATTTACAACTTGTCACACATGCACACGGTGAAAACTTTTCTCTCAGAACATAGCAACATGTGCATGATCATTGATTATTGATAAGGTTAAAGAGGTCTGATGGTTTATGGTCTACTTGAAGCGTACCAGGTTGGGACTATGGCGATTGGAATGTTGTCTTGTGGTGACCGCCCATGTAGATGAGAATAGGAGAAGATGCTCTTGAGGCTTAAAATGCTTGAAGCTTGAGGGTTTGTCCTTGGTTTATGGTTCACATGTCTACACATCCTTCCAATATGAAAGTATCCATAACATTTTGACTCTCAGTCCATAAAACTAATTGTCATTTGCATTGCAAGTGTCTTCTTTAAATTCTCAGAAAAGGATTTGACGAAGAGATATTTGGTTCATCTTGCATATCGTTAAAAAACACAGTGAACATGGTTCTGCGGATCTGCAGAAGGGAGGTCTAGCCTGGTTTAGGATTATGTAACCACCCTTCTTGGTAACCGAATCCCTTCCAGACTTTACTTAGGATGGTCACCTGGCTATGTATGAATCAAAATTGACCTTGGGTTAAGACATAAGACTGAATTTATCTTCCCAATCTCTGGACAAATAAAGAAGCTAGGCTCTGGCTACTTATTGTTTATGAATCATCAAGGTTGTTGGCTATTCTGCTTTCATGAGAATCTTAGGAGTAGCATTTATGGCATTTAGTATCTAGGGGTGATGGTCTATTGCTTGACAAACTGCCTCCTCCATATTTTGGACAAAGAAATTGAAGTTTCTTGAAGATATCTTGATTAAAAGGAGACACTGTGGATTGAGTAATTGTTTTTTTTTTTTGCCAGGGAATTCGTTCACTGGTTTCACAATGCTCATATGGTTCTCACTTACTCATTTGCTCAGAAAACTGCTTTGTACAGGTCCAAGAGGAGGGAAGCTGTGGATCCTAAATTTTCAGGGATAAATGTTGGTCTATCTTTTGTTAAATGCCTATATGATTTAGGAGATTAGAATGAGCCTTATAGGGTTAACACTAACTGAACATGTGTCCTAGGACTGTGGCCCTCATTACCACTTCCTCTTTTTCGTAAGGATTGATGTGCACTTCGTTTAAAGTTCAGGTTTTGTATCTCTTTGATAGGAAAAGGAAAACTCATTATGAGAACTTGAAGAGCTAATCTGACTTAATGTCCCCTGAAGTGGAAACTAAATTTGAAGTGAATGTTTATCTCATTATTAGATGCAACCTACTTGCTTTTTGCATGTTATTTCAGGTTTGGGAGTTGTTGGAGAAGGCATGTCCAGCCTTACAAAGGACTGCACAGGGGGATGCATGCTGGGCTGACTGCCCCCCAAGGGGATTGTGTCGCTCAGCTCTAAAGATTGAAGATTTGCAGCTTGAAGTAAAGATTGAAGACTTGCAGCTTGAAGCCTTGCAAACTGAAGAATTGCAGATTTTGAAGACTTGAAGATTTTCAGACTTGAAAGACTCTACCTTGGGTCGGTTCAGCTATGTATGCTCTTCTCTTAGCTTTGTCGAGGACGACAAAGTCTAGGGGGGGAGGAGTGTTGTCATAAGGGTTGCCCATAATTTTTCTCATGCTATGGCATCCTTTTTCCTTCATAAAAAACCCCTTTTTTTGTAATTAGGAGATGTCCATATGAACACTCTCCTAAAACCCCTTTTTGATATTTCCTCTAGTCTAAAGTATTGAAGCCTTCTCCATAAAGTAGCCTTTTTGCACGTATACAAAAAACCCACGTAGAAACTCTCCACGCGCTCTCTCTCTCTAGGTGGTTATTTTTTGAAATTCCCAAAATCACATGAAGATCCTCTTTTTTATTTAGCACATGTGGTCTTTTGACCACATATTTTATTCACATATGCCTCTCTTCTTCTCTATATAAAGAAGAGCCTCATTTGTAAAAAGGAGGTCCCTTGGCCATGGCCTTGGCCTCCATTTTGTTAATGGAAGAAGGTGTCATTTGTTACTCTCCTGCTTCCTTGTGTGCAAGGCGATGATCTTGGTGTATGGATTTGCATGTGTGTGTGCATGCTTGGGAGGATGTTCCCCTTGGTCCTTGTGATGTTGGCCATTGTTGCCATTGCTCCATGAGCGTGGGTGAACCTCTCCTCTCATTCTTTGCCCCAACTTGGAGAAACTTCTCACTTCCATGTGAGGCGGTTAGGGTTTGTTGCTCCCCTTTTCTCAACAGATGTAGTCATCAATGAAGAACAATGGACACCCCACTATGACGAGGATGGCTATGACATTTCAGTCTTCATAACAGAGCCAATCATGTGTGATTCAGTTATTGAAGAATGCGAACCTAGCACTGATGCATTTGAGGATGCAAGTGAATCTGATCTAGAGTCAATCATTATGGACACACCATTTGCATTAGATGAGGAATATTTCTACGAAGTAGAAGATCACCCTCAGAGAAACGAAGAACTTACAAATGATGTGAGGTTAACCACACAAGTGACTACTAAGAGTGAACGCAAGAAAAGGAAAAAGAGAGAAGTCACATCACAGGAGGAAGAATCTTTTATTCAGGTCCTTGAAGATTTTAAGAATTATGAGATATAAGATAAGAGAGTCATAATAAGGATGCCTAAACGCGATGCACAATCAGGAGAGGCCTATGATAACAAAGAAACCACCAAGAAAATTGTTGTAAGCATAGAAGAAGGAGAAGAAAGATGCATGTACATAGGACATGACCTGACTAAGGAAGAGGAGCAGGAGTTGATAGCCTTGCTAAGATAATACAGAGATGTATTTGCTTGGAGTTACAAGGACTTGAAAGGTCTAGACCCTGACATATGCTCACATACGATTCCCATGACCTCAAATGACAAACCCTCTAAGCAGAAGCCATACACATATAATGATAACTATGTTGCTAAGATTAAGGAAGAGATAGATCGTTTGGTTGAAGCTGGATTCATCTATGAAATTGAGCACACTGAGTGGGTATCCCCCATTGTAGTGGTGCCCAAGAAGAATGGGAAGTTACATGTATGCATTAATTTGAAGAAGGTTAATGCAGCCACCATTCGGGATAACTATCCACTTCCTATCACGGATCATCTATTAGAAAGAGTAGCAGGCAAGGAAATGTACAACTTCCTTGATGGAGTTTCTGGCTACAATCAGGTAGCCATTGCTCCAAAAGATGAGCATAAGATGGATTTTGCCACAGAGTGGGGCATATTTGCTTTTCTAGTAATGCCATTTGGTCTCACCAATGCACCCGCTACATTTCAGAGACTGATGTGTCGTGTGTTTAAAGAATTCTTGAGGAAGAATTTAGAAGTCTATGTTGATGATCTCTGTGCTCATTCCAACATTAGGTGGACACATATACCTGAACTCTGGCAAATCTTTGACAAATGTAGAGAATATCAAGTCTGCCTGGACCCAAAAAAGTGTGTTTCCATGGTCAGGCAAGACAAGATTCTAGGACACATATTGCCAAGGAATGGCATATCCATGGACAAGGAGAAAGTGAGAGCTATTGCAAAGCTACCTAGGCCAAGGAATATCAAGGAGGTACATGCTTTCATGAGGCATTGTGGCTATTATTCCCGATTCATTCATATGTATGCAATCATTGCAAAGCCCCTTTAGTCCCTTTTGACTAACTTTGAGTGGACTAAAGAATGTGAAAACTCCTTTAACGAGCTCAAAAGAAGACTGTGTTCGACACCAATCTTGACTACCCCAGATTGGAACAAGACATTCCATGTGCATGTGGATGCATCCAACTATGCTATTGGATGTGTGCTAGCACAACCTACGGGTGAAGGTAACATGGATCTACCAATTGCTTATGCAAGTAGGCAATTGAATGTTGTAGAAAGGAATTACATCACTACTGAACAAAAAGGACTAGGCATGGTATATGCGGTTAAAGTTTAGACACTATTTGCTTGCAAATAAGTTTAAATTTTTTACAGACCATCAAGCATTGCTATATCTCGTGAACAAGCCATGCAATACAGGTAGGTTAGTGAGATGCTTCCTCCTACTAATGGAATATGACTTTGAGGTAGTGGTGAGGAAAGGCAAGTCTCACTTGAGAGCAGATCATCTCTCGAGGCTCACATCCGGAGAGGCCCCACAAGGAGTATTAGATGATCTTCCTGATGCTTACTTGTTTAATTTGGAAGTTTTACCATAGTGGGCCAAGACATTAGTGCCAGTATTGACATATGGAGCAAAACACCTAGTAATGAACACTTAAGATAGGGAAGTAGTAAAATCCCAAAAGTACCATATCATGGCAGGAAGTATGTACAAGCATATAGATCAAGGGATATTAGCTTGTGTGGAAGAGGAGAAGTACGTGAAATGGTTGCAATTAGCACATGTGGTTGCATTAGAACAACATTACTCAAGGCAAAGAACTTTATAGACACTAAGGAGACTCGAAGTGCACTGGCCGACTATGGAAGCAGATTTCCATAAGTTGTGTAAGGAATGCCCAGTGTGTCATATTAGACCAACCATGGAGCACGCTACACTGTACCAAGTGTCTCTAATACCAGAGTGGAGCAAACCATTGGTAGCCTTCCAGAGGACAAAAACATTCCCTCAAGATATGACCCTGGCTAGGCAAAGAAATTTAGAACAAGAAGCCCTAGATTATGCACTCATTGGTGATAATCTATACAAGTGTGTAAAAGACGGATATTTGAGACTATGTGTCCATGAGAGTGAATATCTTAAGATCTTGGGAACTACTCACCAAGGTGTAGTAGGAGGACACTTTGGACCAGATCATGTGATTAAGGCAATCCTATTTATAGGCTTGTGGTGGCTGTTGCTCTAGCACAATGGTGAGAACCACGTTAAGAAGCTCCACCTCCTTAATGTCAATCCGCGGAAGAGATAGGAGTGATATGAAGATCGTGAACGTGAGATGAAGTGAGAGTGAAGGTGAGAAGCATAGAATTGCACACACACATACACACACACTACGAAGAGACAAGCAAGACACAATGGAAGGTGGGAAATTAGCTCTATTACTCAAGAACACTATTACAAGCTCAAAAGAACTCTAAACTCCAACAAGCTAACATGAACCAACCTCCAAAATGAGCTCTCTAGCTCTTTTTATAGTTTCTAGACTAGTTTTGACCGGTTTCACATCTAGTGACCGGCATAGTTAAAAAATAGGTCCTAGAGGCTATTTGGAAGGGTAAACGATGTCTAAAAATAACGAAAATTGGTACGTGCATTCTACCTAAGCTCCTCAAGCTCGAGGACTCCTCGGCTTGCACAAAATGGAGCTATGAATTAGAAAATGGGATTTTGTCTATATTACATATGTTACAAGAGTGATGAAAATCACTGTTGGATGTTTGAAGAGGTAATAAAAACATAGTTGTTTGAAAAAATGATCCGACTGGCTCCCTGCTCCGTCTTTACATGCTTCCACGTCGTCTGTGCCTCTGACTGCTTCCAACACCCCCCTCCCTCTCGCTTCTGTCGTCCCTGACAGAACCTTGCTGTGAGGTCTGTCGGATGTAGTTTTGTAGGAGGTCGTTAGCGAGGGTGTGCTCAGATACTCGAATGCCTCGGGCTAGGTCTGCCTCGAGTTTCTCCCAATTAACTGGTTGTGGTTCATCGGATGGTGGGAGTCTGTAATGCGTGGAATACACCAACTGTTCACAGGCAAATAATTGCAATAAGTGAGTCGGCCTGCTGATGAACACTTCAGAGTGGTATTCCCAAAAGCCGGTTGTGAACATCTCTTCGAATGTCTGCTTGTAGCACGCCGGTAAGTACTTGACTCTGCAATGCCAGGCATAACACACCCGGAGCGATGGCATCGTACTCATGTCATATGCGAGATCCAAGTTGCCATGCTCAAAGCCCGGGGTATTAACATGTGGTGCTTTGACTCGCCGGAAGACTTTAAATATCATTTGCATCATGTCAAATATCTTGACAGTCATATGCGCTGCTATATCGTCCATATATCTCAAGCGAGGGAGCCAGTGACGAATCGTGCCATCATGTAGCCAATTGTCGGTGCTCCTGTAGAGGCCTGAAATATGGGTAGTTCAGCCAGTCTTGGCACTGCTTATTGTTTTGTACTTTGATAGCGAAGGCAGTCCAGGAGCGGCGTCGTGGCACTGGTCCCCAACACGGATTGTATTTTAAATGTAAAGGTGCCTTAACCCATGTGCTCATCATTTCAGGGTACTCCTGTAAAAGACGTGTACGCCAATCTGGTTGATAAATAGTGCCTTGTTGCGCATCGAGTGGCAAGTCTTCAGGCTCAAATTGAGTTGCATGTGATGGCTTCTTGCCAGTTCGCTTCTCTATGGCCAGCTAGTATTCGGCCATTAGCATGAAGTATGGTTTGTATTGAAGCTCATGCCCGGATATGTACCTGCGTGGGGCCAATTGAGCAAAGTAGGGAGATTGCAAAATTCTTTCTTCGATCATGGCCATAGCATGGAGCTGGGCCTCGACTCTAGCTGAGTGCGTTGTTCCAATTTCCTCAATCGTTTTCATCCACGCGGGGGTAGGAAGTTCATAGGTCATTTGGCCTTCGGCCGTGACTTGTCCGCCTGGGATGGGTATTGGCTCGTATGCTTCTTCAAACGTTTCCTCCACCGGAATGGTTATGTTCTCTTCGTCAGCGGGGATCTCCGGTGGGGAGTCAGGCCGTGGTGGTGCTTCGTATACATCTATGCGTGATTGGAGTGTGGTTACCTGGGCCCGTAATGCGTTGAGTTCCTCTATGAGGTCAGGAGAGGGGTCCACAGGTTCTGGTACTTCTGCTGCTGCTTGTACTTGTTGTGATGCCGGTTCTCTGAGCTGGAGTAGCTTGTGATCTTCTTTTAACTTCTGATGCTCTTCGTTCATGCGATCATAGTCCTCTAGCAATCTCACGTGATCCTCTAGCAACATCTGCATCGATTCGGATGGGATTGCCTTGAATCTGCTAGGACTTAAGGGTTGTTGTGGATGGTCCAATGCCGCTTCCAAATTCTCTCTATTCTGCTCTTGGAGTCTCTGGTTCTCCTCTTTTGCTGCGGGTAGGTGCCTCCTGAGTAAGCCCATATTCCTGGTCAGCGTCGCGTTCCTAATTGTTTGGGTTCGAAGCAGGTTGTCCAGATCAGCAGTGGCTTCTTTGTTTTCTCTTCACTTTCTAGCTCTAGCTTATGATATGCCTCTCTTAGTTCTTGGTATCGCGTATTTAAAGAGGCATTCTCGATTGATAATGAATTAAGCTGCGACTGTAATTCATTTGTCGTCCTCTGCAGCTGTTGATAATTGTTGCCAAGAGATGCGAACTCATCTCGTACTTGTGTCATGCATGTGAACATTTGTTGAAGTGCAGTGTCTATGGTTGGCGATAATAGTAATGGAGTGCTAAGTGAGGATGCGGTGGAAGTGGATGCAGCGGGAATGGGGAATGGGGTTGGGAAGGTGGATGCAGTTGTGATCGTGGAAAATTGTGACGTACCTAAATATGATGGTGTTGCGAGTGGAGTGGGTGCTGGTGCTGTGGGTGGTGAGATGTCCATGTCACTGGACGTGTCAAGTGCGGTCACTGTGAAAAGTGGTGTGTATGTGGGTGGTTGTGTCGGTGTGAAGACGGGATTTACAAATGTAGAGTAATTTACAGGGGGGATGGCTGGAGCAGCTTGGTGAAAAGGGGAAATAGGGGTTATAGTGGGGTGGGGAGGTGAAACTGGTGAGAAGGTTAGTGGGGTTAGGAAGGTGAAAGGGTAGCTTAAAGGTGGGGGAAAAGATGGGAAGGATGAAGGGATGAAGGGGTTAACAGGTAGGCGAGGTGGGGTGGGTGCGAGCATGGTGGCATGAATGGGCGGGGCAAAGGCTGTGGCTATGTTGCCGTGGACTGGTGTGGATGTGGGAGGAGCAGGTGGGTGTGCGGGGGATACAGGATGGGTTGGTGAAACATGAGGTGAGAGAGGAGTAGATGGTGTGGATGTTATTTCAAGGATAGTGGTAGTTTGTACAACGGTAGTATGTGGTGGGGAGTCGACTAGGATAGCTTCTTCGGTGATGGATCCTTCCGGACGTAGGCGTGCATCTTGCGCCTGATGGGATGATTGAGGACCTACCGGAACTCGAATATATTCACCGGGCTTCGATAACAGGCGAACTCTGCGAGGGTCATATTGGGGGAGTGGCTTCCTTTGTAAATATCTCAGTGCTTCGACCGGGCCAATGGATTTGACCAGTTCTCTGAACCCTCTGATGTAAACTTCTTCAAACCCTCTGGAGATGAGTTCTTGTTCGATTATGGTTTGGCTCTCTTCTTCAGTCAATTTCTTCCGTGCCCAGACTTTCTCCATCGTACGATATAATTTCTTGATTGCCAGCGTGTAAGCTGCTGCTTCGAAAGTCTCCTCTTCATGCGTGCTGGTGTCACCGTGCGCATCGGTTTGTTGGCCTTGGCCATCTGTCTGTTCTTGTTCTTGGGAATCATGCGTGCCCTGGCTGGCTTCATCGTCACCTTCATCGTCATCAGATGCTGTTCTTTCGTCATCAGAGCTCGACACCACTTGTCCTTGTGGCTGATCCCGCGGTGTGGTAGGGTAACTCGGCCTTTCAAATTCTTGAGAAAACATTTGTGCCTCTGAAAACTGAAACTCATTGGAGAATGCATCAGGCATTTCGAAATCGAATGTTGTGTTTATTGGTTCTGCCTCCATGTGTGGTATTGGGAAAGAAAAGGCTTCCGCACCAATAGTGGTGGGAGCTTCTGCTGTCGTGGTGGTGGGTTCTGTGGTTGTAGCTGCCTGAGGTGCAACGGTACTAGTAGTGCCCTCTGTTACCACTGGTCTAGATAGCCTTATGCGAATAGGTTATACTGTGGGAGTGGCTTCTGTCGGTGATTGCTCTGGGGAGGGTTGTGGTGATGGTGACTCTGGCACTTGAAGGCAAGGAATAGTGCCTCTCATGCGCTTACCAGCCCGTGCTCTGTTGGGCTTCCTGGCTTTCTTCGTCGTTCCTTTGAATGCCTTCAGCTCTTCTCCTGTTAATGCACGTTCAATTGGCAAGTCATAAGCCAAGCACATATAAACAATTCTTGTCAGCGCACAACATCCATTAAGCACTTTCTTTCGTTCCCATCTGTGTTGTGCCAAATACATTTGATCAATGATCCAGCTCGCCAGATCGACAGTCTGAGGTCCAGTACAGGCTAAGTATAATCCAAACCATATTCTTTTATGTGGCATGGTGAATCTGTCCTGAGCGGGGAATGCAAAATGTTGCATGCATATCCGTAGCGGCTTTGACAGCTCAGGTGTAATTGCTGAGATCTCCTCCCACTTAGTGACATCCCCACGTTTCATAGGGTCTGGAACTAATCTTTCTCGATCTGTGGGCGTGTGGGTTCCATGAATCTTGATGGCAGCTCTGATTAAATCCTTCGAAAGATAAAATCTTTTGTAGGGTGGATCATCCACTAAAGAAGGCAAAATAAAAGTTCCTGGGATATCCTTATTCTCTGAGGCCAATAAAGTAGTGATTAAATAATAACACCTATAAAATTCAGGTTTGGGCAGAGGATCACTGAAATACTCCGTGAAGCCGGCTCTGGCCCAAACATGAGTTAAGTCCTGAGTGTTCTGTAGGCCTTCGAACTCTCTGGAGAAAAATTGGTATTTTCCCCAAGTGCGGTCATCAAACGTCAAATTAGATTCAAATATAAACTCCGCGTCCGCTAAGGGTCCTGCAAGTCCCTGAAACCAGTGAGAGTTACGGTGTATCTTTTCTGTGTAGCCCATAGGTGGGTTATCGATCTGCATGGGCCCTGGAAATCCTTGGAATTCTGGCGGTGGAGCAGTCGGGTGGGATTCTGCTCGTAAAACATTGAGGGGCACTGCAGCTACGCTGGGGCCTGCTTCTGATGGTCCTTCGTCGGTTTGCATGATGATTGATGCGCTAATGAGAAAGATCTGCTACAAAAGATTAACACATTAGCATGGAAATTAATTATGATCCCATTAAAGTGAGACCGCAATCCCTTTCCATAACCGATGCGTAACCCGTGTAGCCAAGTGTCGTGAAATGATTGATGCAATGATCTTTTTGTAGAGCTAATGCAGGTCTCTAGACACCTACATGGTCAGATTATGCATATATTTCTTGATGAGCTGTTATTATGCATGATGTGGGGTTATGGTGTGTAAATTTATACAAGGTTTGGTTGAGGGTGAATTATTACAAGGGTGGAGTTTAAACGGGATGGGAGAATTGTTAGATAATGGGGTACAAGAAGACGTCTGGATACGTTTCGGTATCCATTTCTTAAGAGTCCTTGGGTGGGTGGTAGGTTTCTGCTGAGGGACAGAAAGTGGGATCGGGTTTGGTGGTATTAAAGGATGAAAAGATTTCGGAGGGGTATAGATTACATGGCTAGAGGGTTGGGCTATAATACATTGTTTGGGTACCCAAATCTGCATGGGTGTGGGTCTATGGATAAGATATTTCTTGGCGATCCAAATCTGTCGAGTACTTGTAGAAGAAGATCGAGGGGACTTTGGATGCTGATTCTGCTTCGGTTGAAACTTTGTCCTGCTCTCTTCTGCAGTGTTGCCAATAGCCTGTGGTTGCTGTCCTTTTGGCACCCATATTTGTTTTGTGCCACTTGTTCTGTGACGTGGGTACTGCTGCTGCCTTTGCCACATCTGGTGGTGTCGTCGGTTTGGGTTCCTCTGTTGTGGTTGACTCCTTCGAGGTTGGGTTTGAGAGGTCCTTTGGACACTCTGCTTTGGAAAAGAAGGGAGATCCAACACTTGCGTGACCTGCCCATTAGGAAGTGATCCGTTCTTCATCTTTAATCTAGGCCAGTCCACAGCAAGTTTGGAAGGAGGAGCACCACAGGATGTAGTGCTCATTGGGCCGCTGATGCAACCCACCTGACCGCTGATTGTGTCCATCTGCCCTAGCGGTTGGGTAGCTGCCCTCTCTAGTTTGCAGGAAGTCCCAGGGAAGATCTCCTGTCGTCTTTCTGATAGATAACTGTCCATAGCCAAGCCCGAGTGGGTTGGTGTAGACGTAATATGATTGATCTGACTCAAGATCTTCCGGTCTTCCATCGCATGTATTTCATGGGGTCTAGGGTTACAAACCTCAGTCGGAATGCCATTAGGGAAGTCAAGCGGTATCACTCGCTTCTGTTCTAAGGTTCCAATCTGTAAGGAGCCTTGTCTAAAATTTAGGTCCACTGAGTGATCGTATAGCCAATCTTGGCCAAGGATTAGGGATTCTATCAGGTCGTCATCATGGCACACTAGTAGCTTCGCTGTCATGGTCACATCCTTAATGAGGATAGGAAGGTCCACCTCACCCATGCAAGGGGTTTCCATGCCTCCTAGGCCTATGAGGTAGGCCTCAATTGGCCGCATTTCTATTCCTGAATCCTTATAGTGGGACCATCTAATCGCACTAGTCGCAGCACCTGAGTCCATTAAAGCCCTGAGTTCTTGGCAATGGTTGCCGTGCTCTAACCTGACTGTAATGAATGGTCTCCTGTCCACTATGCTAGGATGAGTTTGTGACTTTACCTCACACATAGCCATGGGATATCTGGGTGTAGTTTCCAGATGGTTATAATGTTCTCTCCCTAGTCCTTGTCTTCTTAGCTTCATGCGCTTAATGCGTTCTATTGCTTCTGCCTGAGCTTCCGCTCGTATTCTCTTTTCTTCCTCCTTACGCTTCTTTGCCCACGTGAGTCGTCTAAGCATATCCTTAGTAAGAGGTTCCTGATATAGCTTGACTCTACAGCCACTAATATAATTAGGCATTATGTTTCCTTCTAAGGTGGCTAACTGTACTGCTCCACTTGTCGAGAGTTTGTTAATGATCATAGGTCCATAACCTCACTTTTCTAACTTCCGTGCGTGCTGTTTCAGAGTATATACTAGAACTAAATCTCCTTCTTTTAAGCCTTTATCTTTCACATGTGCATCAAAATATGCTTTCTGTCGCTTCTTCGCTGCATATATTCCTGCTGCTGCCTTTAGCCTGGTTTCTCCTAATCGTTCCAAGTCCATTATTCTCGCTGATAATTCATGGCCGGTCCACTGATGTTTCTGTGCAACCTTAAGGGTCGGTATCAAGAAGTCCAAAGGAAGCACAGCATTCTGACCAAAAACCAGCTGAAAGGGAGTTGCATTGAGTACGGTTTTGTAGGCCACTCGATATGCCCAAACAGCGTGGTGTAACTGTTTGTCCCAATCTGAACGTTTGTTGTTCACGAGTTTCGTCAGTACGTTACAAAGTATCTTGTTAGTGCTTTCAGCCTGACCATTGGCCTGAGGATGATATGGTGCCGATTTCTTGTGAATCACCATAAAATCCTGTAACAAATATTCAATGACTTGGTTTAGAAAGTGAGTGCCTCGATCGCTCACTAACTCTATAGGCAATCCATATCTTGTAAAGACATTTTCAAATAAGAATTTTGCAGTTGTGTGTGCATCATTCTTTTTCGTGGCTTTTGCCTCTACCCATTTCGTAAGATAATCTGTCGCAACAATAATGTATTCCGCATGTGTACCTTTTGCAGGGGGGTTAATGGGTCCTACAAAGTCTATACCCCACTTAGAAAATGCACGTCCGCCCATCATGGGTTTCAATGGCATTTCATCTCTGCGAGTAGGAAACTGAGTTCTTTGGCACACATCACATCTCTTAACATGGGTATGAGCATCCATGTGAAGAGTGGGCCACCATAATCCTGCAAAGAGAATGGCTTTGACTATCCTATCGGGTCCAAAATGACCTCCTGCAACACCTTGGTGTGCAATCTCTAGTATGCTCAGATAATCGCTCTCATGAACACATTGTCTTAGATATCCATCTCGTCCTCTTTTGTATAGATTATCGCCAATAAGTGAATAGTCTTGAGCTTCCTGCTCCAGACTACGTTGTCGAGCTAAGGTCATGCCTTGAGGGAATGTGTTCGTCCTCAAGTATGTCACTAAAGGTTCACTCCAGTCTGGTGTGAGAGACACATGATATAATGTAGCATGCTCTACTGGTGGTCTTTCACAACAAACGTGGCATTCCTTACACAACCTGTAGACATCTGCTTCCATCGTAGGCCAATATACTCCTAATCTATGCAGAGTCCGTAACGTTCGATGTTTTGAATGATGTTGCTTTAGTGCACCTATGTGTGCTAATTGCAACCAATTCGCATGTTCTGATTCATCTACACAACAAGCAAGAATCTTTTGATTATCCTGTTTATATATGCTTCCTGCCATGATTTGGTATCTCTGAGACTTGGTAATCTCTCCTTCTTTGATCTTTATCCTAGGGTTCTTGGGTCCATATGTGAGAATAGGGACTATAGGCTTAGCCCATTCTGGTGCTATCTCAAGGTTAAACAAGTATGCATCTGGTAATTCATCCGCTACTCCTTGAGGAGCTTCTCCTGATGTTAATCTTGAAAGGTGGTCAGCTCTAAGATGTGTCTTTCCTTTCCTGACTACCACTTCAAAATCGTACTCCATGAGTAATAGAAACCAACGTATCAGTCGTCCCGTGTTACATGGTTTGTTGACTAAGTACAATAGGGCTTGATGATCTGTAAAGAACTTGAATTTGTTGGCCAACAAGTAGTGCCTGAACTTCTTTACTGCGTAGATCATCCCTAATCCTTCTTGTTCCGTCGTGGTGTAATTTCTTTCTGCTGCGTTCAATTGTCTGCTCGCGTAAGCTATGGGGAGATCTATGTTACCTTCACTCGTGGGTTGTGCTAACACACATCCTATGGCATAATTGGACGCATCCACATGTACATGGAATGGCTTACTCCAATCTGGGGTAGTCAAAATCGGTGCTGAGCACAAGCGTCGTTTAAGTTCATTGAATGAATTCTCACATTCTTCTGTCCACTCAAAATTGGTTAAAAGAGAGTACAATGGCTTGGCTATGATTGCATACATGTGTATGAATCTCCTATAATATCCGCAATGGCCCATAAATGCCTGTACCTCCTTCACATTAGTTGGTCTAGGTAATTCTGCAATTACCTTCACCTTTTCTTCATCCGTAGAGATTCCATTTTTTGACACAATGTGTCCTAGAATTTTGCCTTGTCTGACCATGAAAACGCATTTTTCTGGGTTCAAACAAACCTGATATTCTCGACATTTGTCAAATATTTGCCTTAACTCTGGGATATGCGTCTGTCTTACACTTGAATGAGCACATATGTCATCGACATAAACTTCCAAGCTCTTGCGTAAAAATTCCTTAAAAACATGACACATGAGTCGCTGGAAAGTGGCGGGTGCATTTGTTAAGCCAAATGGCATCACACGAAATGCAAATATGCCCCATTCAGTGGCAAAAGCCGTCTTGTGCTGATCTTCTGGAGCGATGGCTACTTGATTATAACCTGAAAAGCCATCAAGAAAGCTGTAAACTTCCTTGCCCGCAACTCTTTCCAATAAGTGTTCCGTGATAGGAAGAGGATAACTATCTCTAATCGTTGCGGCATTAACTTTTTTAAGGTTAATACACACACGCAATTTTCCATTCTTCTTGGGCACAACCACAATGGGGGATACCCATGCGGTATGCTCAATTTCGTAAATGAATCCTGCTTCTATCAGCCGATCTATCTCCTCTTTAATCTTCGCAGCGTAGTTATCATTGTACGTGTATGGTTTCTGTTTCGTAGGTTTTGCATCTGGAGTCATAGGGATTCTATGAGAACATATATCTGGGTCTACTCCTTTTAGATCTTTGTAACTCCAAGCGAACACATCTCTATATTCGCGCAATAGGGCAACTAGCTCTTCTTCTTCTTCAGCTGTCAAATCATGCCCTATGTATGTGCATTTTTCTTCTTCTCCTTCTATGGCAACTATTACTTTCTTGGTTTTCTCTCGGTTATCATATACTTGTCCATCATTCACCTTTCTATTGGGCATTCGTACCATGATTCTTCTATCTTCGATTTCATATTTCTTGAAGTTCTCGGGTACTTCAAATAAAGATTCTTCTTTTTCTGTCATGGTTTCTTTCTTCTTTCTTTTCTTGCCTTCACTCTTAGTAGTCACTTCTGTGGCTAACCTCACCTCATTCGTAATTTCCTCGTGTCTCTGGGTGTGAGTTTCTACTTCGAAAAAATATTCTTCCTCTGATGCAAAGGGTGAATCCATGATAATTGATTCTAAATCAAAATCGCTTGCATTCTCAAATGCATCAGTGTTCGGTTCACACTCTTCTAAAATTGCATCGCACATGATTGGCTCTATCGTGAAGACTGAAATGTCATAGTCATCCTCGTCACAGTGGGGTGTCCATTGTTCTTCATTGATGGCTACATCCATGGTTGCTAGGATTTCTGCCCAACCATGGGGTTCAAACTCTTCGTCTGGAAATACTACAGGTGCGTAGGCTGGATCTTGAAGGGTTCGTGGATGTTGTTCTGCACCTAAGGTCCTTGCTTCTAATCGTTCTTCCTCTTGTTTGGCTACTTTACACATCCATAAATGGGTATCCTCATGCAACCAAGAAGGATCTGATTCTAATGAGTGCACGGATTCCGTCTCTACTGGTGTCTTATGGATGGTATTCCATTGTATTGGGGGTACATCTCTGTGTGAATAGTCTTTAAGATTGACTTTAGTAGTCACTCCTAAATGTTGCAAGTACAAAGAATTAGTTCCCCAATCTTGTACAATTTGCAACTGACGCATGAATGGTCGTCCCAATATCATCTCATAAGCATGGTTTTTTGCAAAGTCACAAATGGCAAAGGTATGCTCAAATTCTACACCACAAGTGGTGAGAGATATGCCTTCTAGTAAGCCTAATGGTTTTTCTATGTGTCCATCAGCCATTTGTAGCTTCATCCTGGTAGATTTGAGTGTTGGCTTACCCCAACGTTTCCATAAAGCGGTGGTAGCGATGGCTACTCCGGCTCCTGAATCTAAGATGGCTTTCGTGGTGTAGCCCTGATGGGTTATCGGAAGATAAGTGTTACCTTCCTCTCCTTCGCTTACATCTCCAATCTTTTCCACGGGTATCTCTAGTACCTTCTTATGTGATCCTATCTGAGAGGGAGTAGTAGCAAGCTCAGGGAATTGATTTGCTACGTGCTTCCACAATTCTGTTTTTACCTTTAACAATTCCTCTAGAGTGAGATTACACTGTACTTTAGTGTTCTTGATCACTTCCGTGTTCCTAGGGATCACTGATTCTTCATTCCTCACTATTATCGTGGGTGCTCTCATACTAATAGACTTTGCTTCCCAAGGTCCTGTGAACTGAGGTAATTCTTGTAAAGAATTAGATTCAAAGCCTGTGTGTTCACTCAGTTGTTCTTCCTCTACATCATCATATATAGAGGGAATGTCTTGGGGGAATTGCTCCTGCAAATCGTCTATTTCTTGAATAGGAGGATGAGTTCCTTGTTCTTTTCTCCATTTCTCTTCTTGGATTTCTCTCAAAAATTCATGTGAGTACCTATGTATGGAAGACAAATTGTCTTGACTTTCTGTATTGGGTACTTGAGACAGGGATGGTGCATTCCTTTCCTGTGTCTCTGCGACAATAGGGTTCCTATGCTGATCCTTTTTCTCTTTGCTTTCTATCAAGTATTCTAGCCTCTCCATTAGTCCTTGAAAGTGTAATTCAGGTTTTGCCATGTTATTCCAATTAAGATATCTAGAGGCTTCGAACAAAGCTTGTGCTAGTTCTACCATCTTCATGCAAAGTTTAGTTCTCTCAATTTCCAGATCAGCTCGAGGGTAGTTCTTACTCATTTCAGCTACTTGAGGTCCCTCTTTTAATCTAGCCTGATATGCACGAAACATCATGTCTAGATCCTCTGGTATGGGTTCCGCTAAAACTGATCCTGACTTCTGAGCTGGGTTCTCTTGATTCAATTCCTGTGAGGTCAATTCTTGGATTTTGGCTCTAGATTCGTTTAAACTTCCTTCCAACTCAGTTATCTTTTTACTCCATTTTCTCTTAATTCTTTCTCTAGAATCTTTCCAAGATTTTGTCTTTTTACAGCTAGATTCTGCAACTTCACTGGTTCCGGCTACTTTCTCTTGATTAAGCTTTTGGTTCTGTAAGAGCGCCTGGGCTCTTGTTATAGCGTGGATAGGCACGTATGTAGGGTTGGATCCATCTGCGTTATTTACAATACCTATCACATTGATCGGTGTCACATTCGGAGCATTAACAGGGTTCTTAGGACAATCTTTGATTATGTGCTCTTTGCCACAATCAGCACAAAAGCCTTGGATGTTACTGTGATTGCCTTGCTATTGGGGGATGTGGACAATCCTTTATGAAGTGATCTCCTTGGCACCTAAAGCATGGTCCTCTAGGGCCCTGTGGTCTCTGTTGTCTCAATTGGGGCCGTGGGTTTGGGTTTGCGTACATCACATTAGCATAGTCTGGCTCCCAACTAGGTTCCATTGGTGGACTATCATAATGATATGTCTCCACATGTTTTGGTGACTCCGTGTAATATGCGGGTGGACTATCGACATGCGTAGAGTCAAAACTGTTTGAGTGTGGGTCACTCTCTGTGATCAAGGGTGACGAAGGCACTAAGGCCCTACTTAGGTTCTCTTCTGCAGCAGCATATTTGACTGAGATGACATTCGCTGGTGGGGGTGGCTGCTGAGCTAAGACGGGTTGAGGTCTCTGTTGAGCCTGGTATGGGTAGTTCTGAGGAGGCCTATAGTAATAAGGCTGAGTATTGTATTGGCCTTGATACCTACCTGGCTGTGCGTATGCTTGCGGGTAGTTCTGTCTCACGGTTTGTTTGTTGTATGGGCAGTCCTGAGCCGTATGATTCGTGTATCTTCTCTCAATTGTACAGTATTTGCCACTAGGGTTGGCTTGAGGTTGTGTTGTGTTTGGACACACGTTCGCCATATGATCACCGCCACAGGTGTAACAATGCTTGTTTGTAAGCACCCTCGGTTTACTAGAAACTCCTAGTTTCTGGGCCACTTTTTCTGCTAGGTCCTCTATCGAGCTAGACAATTTCGTGGATGCTAGAGAAGAACAATCTGAGTCCTTATAAACCTTTGAGAGTTCTAATTCATCTCCTAGGTTGTCCTCGATGTCTATACATATTCTTACACACTCCTCTAGCGTTCTGGGTTCTTTTAGGTACACGTAGGAGCGTAGTTTAGAGCTCAACAAGCCATCTAAAAACAATGACACTTGTTTAGCTTGTGAGGGTAGTTCTTGCATTGGACATCGTTCAACATATTGTCTAAACCTACGTCCTGCCAGTCTCACTGTTTCTTGAGGGGTCTGTTTAAAGCTATGAATCAACGAAGACGTGTCATGTCTAATCCCACTTTTAGAGAATTCGGTGATGAATGACTCTAAAAAGTGATGGATGTCTCTAAATTGCCTTTGTTGCAAAGGTTGGAACCAAGTTAAAGCGGTGTTCTTTAACGTTAGCCCAAATGCGTTGTATTGTGTGAACATGTCTTCAACTTGTTCTGCTCTTAGTACTTGCTTGAATTCTGCAACATGGTCATAAGGATCTCCTGTCCCATCAAAATAATTTTTCATTGATTTTACTAATTGAGTGGGTCTCAATACTCTTGCGTGTTCACGTGGTCTAGGTAGAGGAAAATCATCTCTACCACCTGGTATTCCATGATCTCTTTGTCTATCCGTGGTTGTTCTATCTCACCCTATGGGGTGAGTGAAGCTTACTTCGGGTCTTTCTTTATTCTTTTCTCTTTGACTTCCAAAGGCTGATGATGTTCCTGCCCCTTGTTGACTTGTATTCATGTTCGTTCTAGATGGAGGGAATACCAATTCACCTCTCCATGTGTATGTGTTTCTAGCGTGGTCAGGCACCACAAAGACTCTTTCTGAAGTTTCATCCAGGTATACAACCTTTCCAGGTGTATCCGGGTCCTTGAACTCGTATATTGTGATGATACCTGCCTCACTAGGGTGTTCCTTTCTGTACCTCCAAAAGGCTTCATCTGTCTCTTTATTTACAAACAACTCTATGCTTCTGTTGTCCTGAGGGATCCATTCCGGGATTAGTACTCTTGTTAATACGGATTTCCCTCTAGGTGTTCTAGGTTCTTCCAACGGTTCTTTTCCTAGAAATTTCTCTTCCGTCTCTAATTGAATTGCGCCAAACTCATTAGTATCGTTTGGCTGCGTACTTAGGACGTACATGGTTCCTTCTTTGTCTATGTAAGCGTCTCTCTCAAATTTCACCACTGGTCTTCCCAATCCAATGGGTTGATCAGGGTTGTGCAGTTGCACCACTTGCCTTCGCAAACCATCCTCATAGATGCGAGCACCTAGTCGGTTGGTTCGGAGAAACTCTAGTTGTGTTCTATAGGGTCCTTCAGGTTTTTCTAAATATGCTACATTTGGCCCTACTTCTGGTCTTTCTGTGCCAAATGCCATTTCTGAATCACTAGTATCTGAGCTCTCGTAGGGGTAAGTGCTATTCAATTGCTGAGCCCACGATCGTGCAGTAGTTCTTACACTTGCCTTTGATGATCTAAGGCTTCGTCGGTCTGACTTACCTATATGTTTGCCCGATCTAAGGTTCATTAATTTTCTTCCTTGCACACTCAGTACACGCTCAGATCGTCAATGGTTCTTTTGTTATTACTGTCTTGATTCTTTTTAACTTTCTTTAGATTCTTGTCTTAATGGATGCGTCAGGAATTCAACTTTCTCGTTCCGTCAGGCTTATGTTCTTTCCTTTAGGTTTTTGCGTCACACCTTTACTTTAATCTTGGACTTGAAAGGATTAAATATCTTGAACTTGAGGCGTTCCTGTTGTCTTAATCCACAATGCTAACGTTTATCCTAAGCTAAGAATTGACTGAGGGGGTTGAGTAATCTTCCAACCTCGAGTCAGCTTTTTTGGTTGCTCTGATGCCCAAGAAGCCGCGCTTCCCAAGCTTTATGCCCTTCACTGCCTTGCTTTGGTTGCCTTTGATTGCCCTTGCTAGACCTGGAAAAATCCAATATTAGACCAATTCACAGTTGGATGATCAAGCACTTAAGTACATACACCTTTTAAGTCCCTTCCCTTTTGCCCAAATTTTTAATGCTTGCCCCCTGGCTTCCTAGTTCCAAACTAGGTGAACCTCAAAATAGTTTATCTAAAAATAGACGTATCCTTTAAGAAAAAAACAATTGAGGTCACGTAGTACTCGTCAAGAGCTTTCTAATGAGCTATTAAGCTCAAAAAACGGACTTCGGATGAAAAAGTTATGAGCGCTCAGGCCCTGGGGGGTAAAAACTGACAATCAGGTTTTCCTTCCAATATGAGCTAAGGGGTCTCCTATGAGTCTAATGGTCCAAAAATTTCTCAAAAATACCCTCAAAATTGGTCAAAAAATGGAACCCTAAATTTGCGATGGGGGTGCACAATCGCGATGGTCTGAGACCGTCGCGATGGTCCAAGCGAACCGTCGCGATGGCGCGAAAAGGTGAACCGTCGCGATGGCCCGAAGTGAACGATCGCGATGGCGTGATCAGGCGGACAATCGCGATGGCGTGGGTCAACGGTCAAAGGTGGACAATCGCGATGGTCCGAAGTGAACCGTCGCGATGGCGTGAGGTCGAACCGTCGCGATGGCGTGATCAGGCGGACAATCGCGATGGCGTGGGTCAACGGTCAAAGGTGGACAATCGCGATGGCGTGGGTCAACGGTCAAAGGTGGACAATCGCGATGGTCCGAAGTGAACCGTCGCGATGGTCACAATTGCGATGGCATGAGCCAATCGCGATGGTCCGATTTTGGGCTGTCGCGATGGTCCGAAAAATTGAACCGTCGCGATGGTCTATCTTGACACGTGGCACCGTCGTGGCGATGGCATGAGCCAATCGCGATGGCCCGAGGTCAGCTGAACAATCGTGATGGTCCAAGTGGACCGTCGCGATGGCTCAAGCGAACCGTCGCGATGGTCCGAGACCGTCGCGATGGTCCGGCCGAGCCGTCGCGATGGCGTGGGCCAATCGCGATGGTGCGACACAATCGCGATGGTCTGAGACCGTCGCGATGGTCCACCAAAGTGTGAATTTTTGAGATGCGCCTGTGGATTCGTAGATACGCAAGGGTCGCCTACCTCGTGGTGTGGTCGCCTACCAGAAATTCCGAAGGTTGCAGACCATCGCGATGGTCCGCCACACTCGGTAGATCTTTGACAGAGAGTAAAATTTTACCTTTTCCAGCCTTTCCTGATGCACTGGAGCTCTGTACCTGCAAGAAAACTCAAGAAAACACAAGCACACACAAGCACAAAAGTTCTCCCTCGCTCTCTCGCATGCACAAATGAGGGGAAATGAGGTGAATGGGTGGATATGGTGAATTTTCTGATTTTTTTTGGAGATGAAGATGATGATGCGATGATGAAGATGGAGTGTGGGGGAGGTGAAATACACTAAAAACTAAGTATAAACAACAACAAAAACTGAAATTTTTACCTTCCAACACCACTTCTTGCTATACTCTTACCATCACACATTCGTCCTAGACTCGATCCCCGACAACGGCGCCAAATTTGGTGTTGCTCTAGCACAATGGTGAGAACCACGTTAAGAAGCTCCACCTCCTTAATGTCAATCCGCGGAAGAGATAGGAGTGATATGAAGATCGTGAACGTGAGATGAAGTGAGAGTGAAGGTGAGAAGCATAGAATTGCACACACACATACACACACACTACGAAGAGACAAGCAAGACACAATGGAAGGTGGGAAATTAGCTCTATTACTCAAGAACACTATTACAAGCTCAAAAGAACTCTAAACTCCAACAAGCTAACATGAACCAACCTCCAAAATGAGCTCTCTAGCTCTTTTTATAGTTTCTAGACTAGTTTTGACCGGTTTCACATCTAGTGACCGGCATAGTTAAAAAATAGGTCCTAGAGGCTATTTGGAAGGGTAAACGATGTCTAAAAATAACGAAAATTGGTACGCGCATTCTACCTAAGCTCCTCAAGCTCGAGGACTCCTCGGCTTGCACAAAATGGAGCTATGAATTAGAAAATGGGATTTTGTCTATATTACATATGTTACAAGAGTGATGAAAATCACTGTTGGATGTTTGAAGAGGTAATAAAAACATAGTTGTTTGAAAAAATGATCCGACTGGCTCCCTGCTCCGTCTTTACATGCTTCCACGTCGTCTGTGCCTCTGACTGCTTCCAACAGTGGCCAACCCTTCACATGGATGCACATACCTATGTGAAGCGGTGTGATGTTTGTAAGCAAGCTCAAAATCCCATACATAAAGATGAGATGCCATTGAAACCTATGATGGGTGGACGTGCATTCTCTAAGTGGGGAATAGACTTTGTAGGTCCTATTAGTCCCCTAGCCAAGAGTTACCATGCAGAATATATCATTGTGGCCACTGATTATCTGACTAAATGGGTAGAAGTGAAAGCCACAACAAAGAACGATGCTCAAATGACAGCGAAGTTCTTATTTGAGAATGTGTTCACTAGATATGGGCTACCTATAGAGCTAGTAAGTGATAGAGGCAGTCACTTCTTCAATGAAGTCATTGAAAATCTTCTCCAAGAGTTCTTGGTAATACACAAGAAGTCTGCCCCCTATCATCCACAAGATAATGGGCAAGCTGAAAGCACCAATAAGATTCTATGCATATGGACCCATGATTATTAACAGAATATCAACAAGTGGGGCAGTCTAGTTAGCCACCTTAGGAGGCGACGTCCTCCCAAATTATATTAGTGGATGCCGAGTCAAGTTATACCAAGAACCCCTCATGGAGGAAATGCTTAACCGATTCAATACGGCTAAGAAACAGAAAGAAGAAGAAAAATGAATTCGAGAAGAAGCACACGCAGAAGCCTTGGAACACATCCAAAGAATGAAATTGAGAAGATAGGGTAGAGATCAGCCTAGGACAGATGCCTATGCAGCTCCAGGGTATCACATGGCTATGTGTGAAGTCTCACATGTAAGTTCCCATACAATAATTGACCGACGTCCTTTTGTGACCTTAGAGGTAGGACAAGGAAATAGTGCAAGGAATTTACGTGCCTTGATTGACTCGTGTGTAACCACTAGTGCCGTTAGACTTTCTTACTGTCAAGAATTGAAATTAAGTGTCAATCCTATAGAAGCATACCTCATAGGATTGGGAGGAGTGGAAACCCCTTGCATGGGTGAGGTGGAACTTCCCCTCTCCATTCAAGATGTTCTTATGACAGTTAAAGTGCTAGTGTGTGAAGACGAGGATCTCATTGAACCTTTTGTCTTGGGTGAAGAGTGGATCTACGATCATGCAGTCAACCTGAACCTAAGAAGTGGACTTCTTGATGTTTGGGTAAGTCAGAATCGCATTACCGTCGAGTTACAAAGTACAACACTCAAGGAAATAGGAAAGCCACCAAATCTTGGTCCTTCCAGGAGTACACATGAAGATAAAGATGTTGTTCTTGTCCAAAACTCTATGATGCAGAGGGATGATGTTTTCAACCATGAAGCTAAAGATATGATGGAACTCCCTTCTTTTCCAAAAGTGATCAAGACATGGCAACCGAAGGAGTATGGAATGCAGGGGAAGAAGGTGGCCTATGCTCAAAGCCAAAGGAGAGTACGAAGCAAGGTGTCTCAGCCAACAAAACAAGTATGGGTACACAAAGGCGAGCATCCTGTTGTGGCCAAGTTAAAGCCTCTGACTAAACGTCATGCTAGTAAACAACAACAAGAAACTAATAAGAGTTCTTTCAAGAATTCACCCACGAAAGTAACACTCATCTAGGTACCCAAGAAGTCGATGAAGGCTGACCCATAATCAAGAAAAATTTGGGTGTCTAAGGCTTGCTTGCGGGCTCAAGTTGCCACCGATAGACTTTACAAGACAAAGCTCCATTCACACACAATCACACATGCATCAACAAGCACTAACAGGGTCAATTGTAAATGGGTCCCTAAAAAGCCTCATTTTCAAATAGATACTCATGTAAAGTCTCCCACAACCCACAAACAGTCATCAGGTAAAAGCATGCATTACGTTTGGCGACAAAAAGCTTGTAATAAGCCCCCCGACCCCCAATTTGTAAATTCATCTCCATCGACTAATTGCATCACCCTCAGACTACACGATTCCTTTTAGCACATAGAACTCTTCATTCATTAACTACACACATGAGCACCGAGCACTAACTGACCCACTAACTTTATGATGGTGCAAAAACTCAGTCCAATAGCTAAGATGTCCATCATAAGAAGTTTGATTGCAATTTCAGCCTCAAAAAGTTGGAAGATGTACCCGTTGGATGTGAAGAATGCTCTCCTAAATGGAGAGCTTGAAGAGGTGGTCTTCATGGAGCAACCGCAAGGCTTTGAAGATGAAGGTTTCCACATTATGTATGAAGGCTTAAGAAGGCTCTTTATGAACTCAAGCAAGTCCCAAGGGCTTGGAACCAAACTCAATCAAAATCATATCCCATCAATCACCCACCAAAGAGTTCACCTACACTGATTGGTGGGTGGTTAGCTAGATTGTAGGAAAAGCAACCCTCTATATAAAAACCATCCCACCTTTTTTTCTTGCGTTTTATGAACTACAAGAGTTTCTCACTTAGTTTGGTGAATTTCTAAACTCTAGCAAGTAGCCCCCTTGCTTGCTTACCTCATTTTCTCATGATTTTGCCCCTCTCTATCTAGATGTGTAGTTAGGTTTTTCCAAATCTAGTTGTACCAGATTGCAGAGCATTGTTTTCTCCTATTGTACTCATTTGCATTGATTTCAAGCTTCATTTGGTCTCTCATATAGGGCTCCAAAGTTTGCCAAAGTTTCAAGTTCTTTGATTGAGTGACTTGTGAGTAATTGCCAAGTTTGTGAAGCTCTACCTATGCACATAGGTAGAGAGTTACAAGCATGTAGCCTATTTTGTAGAGGATGGTTCTTCCAATTGGATTATCTATTTGGGATGATTTAAAGATACTTAGATAACTCTCTAGGTCTAATTTAGGTATGAAAAATTTCATTTTAAGTGTTTGTAGAGAGTCAAAGGAAAGTTTAGAACAGCGAGAACATATCACTATTTCTAGACCTAGTGGAGGACAGCCATCTTCTATTGTTGCATTGGGGTGTTAGAATCATCCCCCATCAAAGACCTCTACAAGCACCATTCCAAAATCTTTCTTCTTTGCCTCTTATGTAGCCAATTTTGGAAAACTCTTTATGACATGATCGTTTCCTTTATAGTACTTGCAAAACAATTTCTGCTTTTCTAATTTCTTATCATCTTTGTCATCCTTCTTTGAATGTGCAGCATTAGCAAATTTATACTTGCAACCTCCATTTTCCCTTGCCCTTTTGACTAGCTAAGAAATATTGATCTACAACATGCATGATCGACCTGCTCTATCTAGAGTGATCTTCCTGCAACAAAACAGAGACTAACTCCTCCAATGTTAAGGCATTTGTATTCCTGTTCTTCATCAACGAGCACAAAGCTACATGTATTATAGCGTGTGAAGCCATATGGTTGAGGAGGATTTTATGGCACATAGAAATACAAGGATAGGAGGCTACAAAGTTGAAGTGTGACAACTAAAGTTGCATGGCCAGCATTAAGAATCCTGTGTTCCATGCACATACCAAGCACATAGAAATTCAATATCACTATGTGCATGAGTTGATTGAGGACGGGGATGTGGAGATAAGATATTGTCCAACTGAAGAAAATGGAGTAGACATCTTCGCCAAGGCTCTTGGGAGAGAGCAACTGCTTCGACACTTTCCAAAGCTTGGGATTGGACCAAGGAGGTAGTTCACTGTAGGGTGGACATTAAGAGGGGGTGTTAGATATGTTCAATAGTCCACCCTCAAGTGACCACAAATGATCCATGGTGCTCTAAGTTGTAAGGCCCCCATTATGAGGAGAAGCCATTGTGAGAGCCCGGACATTTGTGGAACCCTAACTTCCAAGTTAGATGAGGTCTATGTGTGATTGTTGATGGTTATAGATGATCTATGTGAGCCTAGCCATTAGGTTAGGTAGGGCATAAACTTATGGGCCATTGGGTTGCTATTCAAGGAAAAAATAAAGGCCCTGTGGCATTACTTGGTTTCCCCATAGGACCTTAATGGGGGGAGTGTAGAGGGGGCTTGCCCCCTTCTCCGGGGTCGGAGGGCCGAGAAAGTAGGACTTCTGGTCATGGAGATATTTTCGGATTGTATATTTTGCCAACTATTGAGTATCTCCCGACTAAGTTTATATATACCGACTCCCCTTGTAAAAGCTATATAAGCATGGCCCACGTTGAGCTTTACATAGCAATGTGCACTAGTAAGCCCTTCATCTAGAGTCTGTCTAGATTTCCATTTAGGCTCCATGTTGGGAGTGCATGGTTGGACAGTACCATCGTTGTAACTACATTATGCTCGACAACATGAGAATTTGAGTTTTGTATCTCTTATTCTACATCTATCTTTGTATTTTTTTTTTCTCAACTCTGTCTATAGGTCTATTCTCCTATGTTGTTATTTTCTTACATCTTTATATACACTTCAACATGCTTCCTTGTGAGTTTCCATGGCCCTTCAAGGGTCCTCTCTTGGTCCCCATACATCTATATGAATTAGCTCCAATATGTCTCCATGAATGTATCCCTTCTTTGTGAATTGCTACCTATGTGGCTTACCCAATTAACAAGCATTGCATTTGTAGATCATGTGTTGTTTGGATATGTTTGGTAGATCAAGTAAACTTTGATCCATATTGATGTGCTTCAAAGCTCTTTCACCTATGTGAGATAACCTCTTGTGCCAAATTTCCAACTCTCATAGAGTTTGGCTACCATAATTGAACAATGCAATGTTTCTAGTATCTTGGAGCTCAAATGTAAAAAATCTATCTATTTTTTCTTGTCTTGCTATCCTCTTGTATCCTTGATGTGGATCCTCAACAAATGCTCCATTCTTTGTGAATCTAACCTCCCATCCTTTTTCAATAATCTAACCTACACTTATGAGGTTTTTTGTGATAGTTGGCACATACAATACTTTGCATCCATAGGTTCATATTACCATCTGAAGTTTTCACATTGTCTATCTTCTCCATTGGATGACTTGTTTCATTCTTGTTAAGAATTCATGTCTAATCCTTGGATCCTCCAAGTCTGAGAGTAGAGATACATTCTGTGCTACATGATTGAGCTATTTTAGTCTATATAAAATACATGTTCATCTGCTTTACCTTGCTTCATTGTCCTGTTCATTAGAAGAAGTGAATCTTATTGAGTTTAATCATCTACATAGTTTTTGTAGTCTCTCTTTCCTCTATATCCTCCTTGGTTTGTAGTTTCCCTTTTCGAGCTTCTCAATCTCATCATTGAGATCCTCCATGATGCCTTCTAGATCTTTTGATCCTCCCCCTTGATGCAATGAACTTGAAAACAATGGATTTTACCTTAAAAAATAGAGCTACTCCTCTTGATGAAGTTTCTTCTTTAATTTGATGGCTTGTTTGCTTCCCCTTATTGTTGACTTGCACATTCTTTGATTCTTTCCTTAAACTTTTGATGAGGTATTTACTTCACTTCAACACCTCCTTTTTCTCTCTTTGATAAGCCAGTTATATCTCTAATACCACTATTTGAGGATAAACACTCCTATGTGCACAACAAAAGTAAATGAACCCTCCTAGGATCATGATTTTTTTAGATAGAGGCTCTCTATTTTCCAAGTTTCTCTAAGTACATGCAAGGACTATAAATGAAACTATGCATGCTAAGACTAGACTTAGAGAGATTTTGAATGAGAGTAGAGTAGCCCCATTTGAACATGGGAGGATGCCACAACCAACAACATTGAGATAGAATGCTTGATCTCTTCATAGATTATTACCTAACGACACAACTGGTGTTTTGGCTATTTCTCTAAACTTATGAAATGAGTGATCCCAGGACTTATAAAACGAAAAGTATAACTTTTAAGCTTGTGAAAAAGATAGAAATCAATAGAAATGGATTCCAAAAAAAGGATAAACAACAAATATAATGTTAGGGAGTCTGCCATGATCATCTACAAAGATAGTGTATAAAATGAAATCTATGCTAAATGCTGAAAATAGCTAGCAAGGTAGTGTATAAGCAAGGAGGCAGCTTGGGAACACTTTTTGATGACTCTAAGTCATAATAAAGCTCATTAGAGTCTTTCTAAGTCATGCACTAACCTCTTTAACCAATAAAAGACATATACATGTCAAAAGGTGAGGTCCAAATACATCAAGAGGTGACCTATTTCTTGTCTAATCTATTTTTTTCCATTAAAGACATGGTTTGATGCCTTGAATGTATGGAAATCGTCCTCCTTTAATTGTGGATGATGTGGAAGGTGAAACTTGAGGCACATTCCCACACTCGAGCTTGAAGTGGTTTCTAACTTCCAACACAAGTGCCATGGCACCACTCAAGTATCATGATCTTCAGGTATTGTCGAAACTTACCAAGTGTCATGACACCTTATAGGTGTTATGGACCAAGTGTTGTGAGACTTGTCATGTGTCATTTTTCAACTATCATGAAATTCAAGTATTAAGAATTTTTACCATTTTTTCTACGAATTTGAGGGACTAAAAGCAAATTTTAAAGGGAAATTTGAGAGTTTTTTTAATACACATGAATCCTTGATAGCTCTTCTTTGTGTATTTTAACCCAAGGGGCCTAAAGTGACATGACATTTTCATTAAAAAATCCATTTTTTAAGCTTTATAACTCATCATATATAGGTTTTTGAGTGGTGAGTCAAGGAATCTCTACACAATTTTCACCAAAACAAGGGGGAGACCGTTATGAGATATTTAAACCTTATCCATACTTCAACAAGGACTTCAAAATCACCAAAACTATCACATATGTACATGTAGTTACCAATACCACGACCAATCACTATGGCCATTCCAAATATGCCCCCGCCCCCCCCCCCCCCCCTCAACTTGCTATTTTCCCAACATTCCCACCATGGCCCCCATAAATGCCATATCCAATAAATCGACTAGGTAAAAGTGCCTAATGTACCACAAGCCCCACCCATTTTTCAAGGCATGGCATCCAAATGCCATATGTCTAGATTGTAAGTTTAGACCCTGATACAAGGCTTAGACCTTCCCAAGTAGCAAAATGTATGCACGAGTATAACAAGGGATAGGATGATCTTCATGCACACAAGTTTGAGTTCAAAAAAGTGTTAAACACTAAGAAATTTTATGATTTTTCCACACAATATGAAGCATTTTGACTCGCCTTAAGAAGAAGTCCATTAGCATCGTTCAATTGAAAGTAATTGAAAGGAAAAATATAACAAAAATTTGCTGCTATGGGTAATGGATTTTGGTTCAGTAACCATCATAGAACCTACCCTTTAAGACTTGGAAGATTTGGTTGAGCTTATGAGCTTCAAATTAGTACAACGAAACAGATCACGTTCTTTGTAACATCACTATGAAAAAGATCATGCAAAACAGACTACTTTCACATGAAGCAACTATGAGAGAGTTTCTATTTATGGATGGAAGATGCTACTTAAAACACTTAGTACTGAGAGCCCATTTACAATTGATCAAATTACATTTAAAATATGATGCCTTATATATTTAAGAATCCATTATGTACCAGAGTACAATTCATTAACAAGGCATCCTCCAATTATGATCTCAACACTCACAAATGGTTATCCTGACTTGACTTTTCAGGGAAGAGCAATAATAGATCCCTAGAGAAAGAACAAACTCTACCTCACTATAGAAGAATCCAAATAAGGAAAGTTTTTATAAAATAGAAGTATAAACTTATAACGTTATAATTAATCCTTAATCTTGATCAATGGACATGTGGATAGAGAGAACCAAGCTCTACAAGAGTGCTGACTTTGGAGAAGATGATACAAAGAAGGGGTAGTGAGCAAGAAGATAATTCAAATTTACTTTATTCACATTTCTCTTTGAGTAGAAGTGTGTGGAGTGATTATATACACTCATACAAGTCTCTTATTTATGTTCATTGAGTTCCAGCAACCAATTTCATCTCATAAACCATACAAGAAAGAGTTTGTTGTGAGATATTCTCTTTTCCTACAATCTAGGAAATGAAGTATCTAATTCATAATTGATTGAAATTTTGGTGAGAAACTCCAACCACTTGAGTCGTGGCCTAAGGTTTTACTTGCAACCTCAAATAAAGAACTAATGCTTTAGTACATAAAGAATTCTTCAAATATGTGAATATACAAAAGGTGTATATGAGGCCATCTACCAAATGAATAATGTTCATTTCAAGAAATAAACTTGATTTTCCTTAATGAGACCTTTATCTTCAAGCACGTTGATATCTTCTTTGTTCTAACACATCCCCCTCAAGCTAAACATACTTGAGTCTTCAATCTGCAATGACTTGTATACCTGTAATAGCTTTGAATCAACAAAGCTTTACTCCATCTAGAGCCTTTATCATCATATCTACCACTTGTTTATCTTTTGGAACAAATGACACATCAATCTCTTTTGATAAGATTTTTTCTCTCATAAGTGGTAATGATCATCTATATGTTTGGTTCTTGCATGGTATACATGATTAGCTACAAGATGAATTGAGCTCAAATTTTCTCCAAAGATATGAGGTTTGGAGCTCAAAAGCCCTAAATTGTATGCAATTCTCTTAGCCATATTGATTCTTGTGTGGCTATTTGTAGGCCTCTATACCCAAAGTTGGTAAGATCATTATAAATACTACTAACAATAGTTCTTTCACATTGTGAGATGCTTTATATGTGCCAATGATGAAGAAACAATGTCAGTTTGAGCATTAGCCAAGATTAGATTGGTTACCAAACTATTTGATGAATTAAGAACAATTCGTGATCTCTTTGTGATGATGTGATGGTAGTTTGCAAAGATGAGAGGGTCTTTGAAAAAATCTACTCTATACCAGCCTATTTCTTTCTTGTTTAATCTAGTAGACTTCCGAAGCTTCCAATCTATGCAAGAATATTACCATAGTACCTCGAAAATTTTATCTCAAAGTTTGAGTCAAGATAAACAACTTTCAAATTTTTCTCTTATAGAGAAACCCTCCTATTTATGGAAGAAGGCTCTTAAAAAAATGCTTAGTACTCACAAACTTCTAATAATTGAGTAAACTCCTTTTGCACAGCTACAAATAAGAATGTAAGTGAGCTAAGAGTAGTTATTTCATAAATTTAAAGTGACTATGGAGTGAGCTATATATCTAAGAAGTCACAGGAATGATCCTAAATTTTCAGCATGCGTATGATGCATATACACAATCATAGAGATATACTCATAGCTTTGCACACAAAGCTCCAATCGCCAAAATATTTTGTGGAAATAGTTACAAGAATGCTAGCTTTGTGATCAAGTCAATATATAACTTAATGAGACCAATTGATCATTAGTGCATTTGTTGTATTCTCTGCTCCTTTTGTAGCCACCCTGATATTTATTATTGTAGGAGTTTCTTTTATTGTATCCATAAGTGCTATTATATTTGCCTCTAAGAGCTCCATATCCTCCTTTGTTATATCCTCTTCCTCTTTGGTTCCTTGGGTTCTTGAAACAATTCTCATTGATATGGTTGGTTAATCCAATATGGAAAAACGTGAGGATCTTTGTGATCTCCCTCTACCTTTTCTACCACCTCTACCTCTTCCTCTTGAACTTCTACCTCTACCTGCAAAATTTGTTGGAAGGTACTTTCTTCTTCATCAGATTTCCTGCCTTTTCCTTTCACATACTTACTTATACTTTTATTTGTGTAAAGGTGAGAGGATTTCTTACCTTTTTGTCTCATCATTTTTTATATCCTTGGCTTCATGAGTTAAGAGTTGTCCCATGATTGTGTTAAAATTTGGTACTTACATGTCCATGTATAACTCCATGGTAGTGGTGAATTCTTCCCACTTGTTATTTTTTTTACTCCATTGATGCCTTGCTTGACTATTTTCTCCTCATCTTTGAGCTCTCTAATGCTTCCTAATTGATTAGCTATATCTTTAATCTCTGTGACAAAGTTGGTGACATTTTTCTTGGGCTAATTCTTGAGAGATGTGAACTCCACCCATAGTTTATTTTTCCTAGACTTGGTCTTGAAGAGAAGAATATTTTCAAAGCATTCTAGGTCTTTTGTGAAGTCTTACAACTCGTAATGTTTGTAAGTAAGAAATCATAAATAGAGTTTAGAATGTATGACATTTCCAATGCATCCTTTGCACACCATATGTTCAACCTTTCTTGCTCCTCTTGTGTTGACTATCTTGTGGAACTTAACATAGGCATCAACTCATCTCCAGAGAGCATCCATAAATATTTCTTCTTGGAAAATATGCTTCCATCCTTAGAGGCCATGTTTAGTTGTTTTGATCCAATTTTTCAATTGAAGAGGGGATACCATCACCCATAATGTATAAACTATGATGATTCTCTGATACCACTATGAGGAGCTATGTCAGTTTGTAACGATGAGGGGGTCTTTGCAAAATGCTACTCTAGAATAGCATATTTCTTGCTTAGATACTCTAATAGAATTCCTAACCTTCCAAGCTATGCAAAAATATTACCATAATACTGTTGCAAATCAAGTATCAACCATGAAAAAGGATTCATCCACAAGTTTTAAAAGTGGACCAATCAAAAAGGAGTATGCAAAGTTGTGGAATCCAGTTAGAAGCTCCACAAAACTCAATCAAATTCAAATATCATCAATCATCCACCAAACCATGCACCTACACTGATTGGTGGGTTATCATCAAATTCCTACTCGTGCTATAGTTCCTACTGTACCTACTGCAAAGAAACTTTGTTGGGATGGCAAAGAATGCTCAGACACATACATTGATAGCTTTGTCTATCAAACATGCCATTATTCCTCACATTCACTCTTGCAAAACAACAAATGATGCTTGTGATACACTTACCACTTTATACTAGGAAAGAAATGAGGCTCATGTTGCTTACCTCCAAAAACAATTGGAGAGTGAGCACATGAATGAAGGAGATTCCATGGATGTTTTTTGACAAAGATCAAAGATTTGAAGGAGTAGTTGATTTTTAGTGATGAAGTCTTACTTGATAGTTCACTTGTGCATACAGTTCTTAGTGTTCGTCTAGATTCATATCAAAGTTTTGCTTCTACTCTTTGTTGTTGCTTATTGATCCAAGAGAAGATCCCTGATCCTAAAGAAAAGCAATACCCAGAAATTGATTTTCTAGTATCAGTATCTCCTGCCCAATGTGAGACACAGTATCCCACCAAATATGATCCTTCTTCATAAAGAATACCGTAATCACTGGTTCCTTTCACATACCTGAGTATCCGCATGCTTGCCTTCTAATGAGTTTGACAAGGCTTATTAGAGAACCTGCTTACTACTCCAACAACATAAGAGATATCTAGTCTGCTATTGCACATGTAAATGAGACTTCCAACTATTTTCCTGTATTTTCCAATATCCACTAGAGGTGAAGTATCTTCAATAGATAATTTTGTGTTGATCTCCGTAGATGTAGAAATTTCCTTGCAATCCTCCATGTCGAATGCCTTCAATATCTGTCTTGCATACTTTTGTTGAGAGATGAAAATGTGCCCTAGTTCTTGCCAAACTTCAAGGCCTAAGCAATAATGCATTAAGCCCAAGTTTGTCGTTTCAAATTTTGAACTCAGGGCATCTTTTTTTTATTGAAGAAGAGCACCATCATTTCCTATAATCACAAGTTCATCTACATAGAGTAAATCACAATTGCCTTCCCTCCTCTCTTTAGAACAACAAGTTAGCATGAGAAGCACACTTTTTTGAAACCTAGATCCAAGAGATACTTATGTATCTATTGGTACCATGCTCTAGGGGCTTGTTTAAGCCCGTATAATGCCTTCTTCATCGTACATACCTTATTCTCTGAATGGGGAGCCTCAAAACCTGGTGGCTCAGACACAAATACCTCCTCCTTGAGGTCTCCATTTAGGAATGCCGATTTGACATGCATGTGATAGACTGGTGAATGCTTATGTGCAGCCACAACTAGTACTGCTCAGATAGTAGTCATTCTTGCAGTCGGGGAAAATGATTCACAAAAATCAATGCCTTCAACTTGTGAGTAGCCTTCTGCAACAAGTCTTGCTTTGTATTTTTCTAGAGTACCATCAACCTTGTACTTTAGCTTCCAGACCCACTTGGTGCCAATGACTTTACGCTTAGGGGGTCGATCCACTAGCTCCCAAGTTCCATTCTTCATGATATTGTTGTATTTTTTTTTGCATGGTAGCTCTCCAATTCGTATTGTGGAGTGCCTCTTCCACATTTGTTGGCTCCTTTACTTCTTCTTGAATGAGATCAACCATCAGGGCCGTGTTTACAATATGGGCACTTACCTGTCTCGATTCCCCTATTCTCTATGATCACTTCGGTCCATTTGCAACCTATTCTAGTGACTATGGGATGAGGTTTGCAGAACCATAGAGTTGCCTCACCCAATCTGGCAATGGCTTTTCCACTTGGGTGTCGACAGGTTGGTGACTTTCAGACTCACCATCTAAAGATGATGCTTGCTTTGCTTGTGTAGAAGGGATAGCTCTTGGGCCAAGTTCATAGTGGATTGCCCCTTTGCTTGATGATAAAGTGGAAGCTCTCTTTTCCTCCTCTACTACATGTGGCTGCTCCTCCTTAAACACCACATCGTGACTTGCGATCATCTTCTTAGCCTCAGGGTCATAAAGCTTATAAGCCTTATTATCTTCGTTGTATCCTAGGAAGATACATTTGATGCTTTTTGGTTGAAGCTTGTTTCTCTCCCTATTTGAAACATGTACATAACATTCACTTCCAAATACTTTGAAATGGGAAACAGAAGGCTTTTTACTAGTATAGGCTTCTTGTGGAGTCTTTCCATCAAGTGCCTTGGTGTGGCTTCAATTCAAGATATAGATAGTAGTGTTGATAGCCTCTACCCAAAAATGGTTAGGCAAACCCTTTCTTTCCAACATGCACGTGGCCATCTCCATGATGGTTCGATTCCAACATTCTACAACACCATTCTGTTTAAACACCTGATCCAAATAATCCTAGTCAAATGATTCCTCTTGATGCTGATCTTCTACATGGTTGGAAACGTAGAAATGTAGAAGCACTCTATGTTCTAGTTACAAGTACTTTTGATAGTGTTCTGACTCTCATTCAACATACTACCAAGGCATGTGAAGCATGGAACATATTGAGAAATAAATATGAAACTTGTAATTAGACACGGATTCAGAACATGGAGAATCAGCTCGTAGTAGAAAGGTTTGCTGATGGGGAGATTGCAGAGGTGTTTGTCACTCACATAAAGAATCTACCAGATCAAATGGCGTGAGCAGATGTACAAAATTCAAGCAAGGAGATAGCTACATTGTCTGGCTCATGATCAATCCCAAGAAGAGCTCAAATTCTTAGATTGGCAAGCGTAATGCAGTTACAATGATGGTGTTGTCTGCCCATGCGCTCCCAATGCGGAGCTTAGATGACGATCTAGAAAGACTCTATGTGAAGGGCTTACTAGTGCACAGTGCTATGTAAAGCTCAACCTACACCATGCTTATATAGCTTTTACAAGGGGAGTCGGTATAGATAAATGCAGTCAGGAGATACTCATTAGTCGACAAAATATACAATCGAACAATATCTCCATGTCCAGAAGTCCTACCATCTCGACCCTATGGGCCAAGGGAATAGGCCCCCCAAACCCCACAGAAGGGGGCAAGCCCATCTCTGCACTCCCCCCATTAAGGTTCTATGGAGAAATTGCACGATGCCATAGGGACTTTTTTTTTTGGCTTGAATAGGAACTCAATGACCCGAAAGTTTATGCCTACCTAACGTAATGGCTAGGCTCACATAGATCATCTATAACCATCAATAGTCACACATAGACCTCATCTAACTTGGAATTTAGGTTTCCAGAAATGTCTGGGCTCTCACAATGGCTTCTCTTCATAATGGGGCCTTACAAGTTAGAGCACCATGGATCATTTGTGGTCACTTGAGGGTCGATTTTTGAGCATATCTAAGAAAAGACTCTACACATTGTACAAAGATGGTGATGAGAATTCAAATCAGTTTGAGTCATTACTTGTCCATTTTTCTTTTCTCTATACTTTCTTCTCTAAAGTCTATTGACTTTCGGATATTATTTCTCTCTTTAGAAGTGAAACTATTATTAGTAAGGGATCATTGCTATTAGTGTATTCTTGATTTTTATAAAGTCTTGCATCATTTGGGTTTATAGATTTTGAGAAACAATTCATTCAAGCTCTCCGGGTTTTTCTCTAAATACTCTTGAGAAGATGGGATCACCACCTATCAATGCTAAACTTATAGTTAGAGCATAGCTTGATTATAAATCTATTTCTTATGCATATTAGCTACTCAAACATATATGACACCATCCTCTAAGAGTAATTTAGCCAATTGTAATCAAGCTAGGTGAACTGAGTATTTGAAGGCGCATGACTCAACCATAAATAACAAGTTTCATGAACTAGCTTATGTGCAAAACAATTTGTTTTGGATCAATTGGCTCATAGTTTTTCTCAAAAGCACATAGGATATTTTATTGCATCAGTTTGAAGTTTATAAGGTGTATTAAAATATACAATAGGGAAAGGTCAGGTCCTGTGTTGGTTTGCTAGACCAAACTTCAACATTTTTCATCATTAGAGTTCTACTATTCACACCTATCCAAGTAATTTCACTAGTATTAGAGATACATCAAGATGGGTGATGGTTTTCCTTCAATGATTGAGAATCTTGATAGGAAGAACTATGATCCTTTGCAAATTAGAATGGAGGCTTACTTGCAAGGTAGAAATATTTATGGAATTGTAGCAAATGATAAAGTTATGCCTACTCCAAGATCCAAAGGAGGACCTACACAAGGATAAACTGAGAAGCTTACATTATGGTGTGCATGAGATGCTCAAGCTAGGTCTTATGTCTTAAAATCTATGTCTTATTTTTTTAGCATTAGAGGTTGCAAAAAATTACAAGAAACCTAGCATGCACTTGAAACATTCTTCAATTCTAGCACTCAAGATAGGAAAAAACTTTATGGAATGAGTTCAACCAAATGAAGAAGACACTAAAGCAAAAAATCACAGAGTTTTCTACTAAAGTCAAGGAGTTCACAGATCAATTAGCTTTAATTGGAGAACTAATTGAGGAAGAAGCCATCTTGAGGCATATCCTAAATGGGATTAGTAAGGACAAGCAATGGTAACCATTTACAATAGCCTATGATCTTATCATGGATGTGCAAACACCTGATTTCCACATATTTCTTGGAAAACCATTCAATCAAGAGGCCAACAAAAACTTGAAGGAATGTAACTCTTATCAAGGTAATTCTACGAGTGACCTTTATGTAGATAAGAAGGACAAGAAGATTAAGGGAAAGAAGGAGGATGATGATGAAGAAATCTTCCAAGAGAACTATGCAAGCAAGTGCAAGTGGAAAGGGAAGAAAAAAGGATCAATGCAAAAGAAAAAAAGGAAATAAGTTCAAGCTCGTGCCATCTGTAAGAAGACCAACCACAACACTCAAAATTCCTAGTTCAATGGAAGAAAATTTAAAGGAGCAGGTAGAGTTGGACTTGGCAACACAAGAGGTAGAGGTGGACAAAACAACAACAACAATAATAGAAACCACAATAAAAGAGACTAAAAAACTACTCAAAGGATCAATCACATGAAGATTCATTACTCCTAATGAATTTGAGTCGTAAACAAGGTAAATAAGATGAGCATTTTTTCTACATAAAATATAGTTGTTTGAAGCATGTTGTAAGCAATGTTTCTCTTCTATCAAACTTGGAGAAACCCAATCATAAGCATGAAGTACAAACACGGGATGATACCACACACAAGGTGGAAAATATTGACACTATCAAAGCACCCAATGGTAGGAAAAAAAGTATGAGCAAGGTTATCTATGTACCCCCTATCTCTAAAAACCTAATAAGTGTAGGTCGAATAGATGAAAAAGAATCACAAGTTAGGTTCATCCAACATGGAGCTTATGTGGAAGATCCATGTCAAGGCTTCAAGAAGATAGCGAGAGTTGAGAAGCATGGTAGAATCTTCTTATTTGAAGTGGGAGAAACCAATAATATAGCTCTCTATAACTTTGGTTCTCAAACTCTAAATGAGCTAGAGGTGCAGCATAAGAGACTTGCTCATGTAAATGAAAGAACCTTGAAAGATATATGCAAGGATCAAAGTTTTGTAACACTCAAAACCATCTCAAAGCAAAACATGATCAATAGGTGTGATGCTTGTCGAATTGGGAAAGCACAAAGGCAACCTTTCAACCACAAAGGCTACATTTGCAACAATCTCTTGGATCAAGTTAACACTCACGTGTGGGGACCAAGTCAAGAACCTTCACTAGGAGGCTCTAGGTATTATGAATCTTTTGTTGATGATCATAGTAGATGGACAATTTTATACTTCATCAAGAATAACAATGAAGTATTTGAATGCTTCAAGAGGTATCTACCACATGTGGGAAATCATATAGGTAGATCATTAAAGAAATTTAGATATGATGGAGGGGGAGAATACTTCTCCAAAGATTTTTATGAGTATTTGAAGGATAAAGGAATCAAAAGAGAGTTCAATACCGGGTAATCTCCTCAATTAAATTGTATTTCAAAAAGGAGAGAAAAAACCCTACTTTGGTCAGTAAGAACTATGCTTCAAAAGAAGAAGTTAATACACTATCTTTGCACAAAAGCCATATCTACTGCATTGTATCTTGTGAATACAATTCTATCCAAATCTCTTCAAATTATAACTCCTCTTGAAGCTTGGAATGGTAGAAAATTGATTCTAGGCCATTGAAAAGTTTTTGGTTGTTTATCATATGTACATGTACCTTCAGAAATTAGAGGAAAATTGGATGAAAGGACAACCAAGCTTGTGTTCATTGGATATGATTCAACTCGAATGGGCTACATGTTCCACAATCCATCCACAAAGAAATTCACCACAAGCAGAGATATTGTATTTGAAGAAAATAGGTCATGGTATGAAGAGGATAAGCAAAAGGTAAGTTTACCCTTTGATCTTGATTCAGATTTTCATCCAGTATGTAGCAAGCATGATACATAGGTGCATGAATCTAGAAGTGAATCAGATGATGAAAGACAACTTCAAAGGTATGGTCATGACTCTACCTTTGTAACATGCACACCATCTATTTGGCAAAAGACTCAAGTTCAAAGGAACCATCAACTTATGGAAAACAAAAAGGTAACCCTAATTGGGAGAAAGCTACAAAGGAACAAATATGAGCTATAAAGGAAATGGAAACATGGGAGTTAGTTTCAGTGCAAATGAATCAGAAGGTTATAGGTGGTAGATGGGTCTATAAATTGAAAAGGCATTAAGGTGGATCGATTTATAGCTATAAATATAGGTTGGTTGGTAAATGATGTGCCCAAATTGAGGGCATAGACTATGAAGAAACTTTATCACCAATCACCAAGATGACCACTATCAGAACCTTGCTTAGTGTTGCAACTGCAAGGAATTGGAAGCTACTTCAAATTGATGTGAAGAATGCTTTTCTCAATGTATGGATCAGTGAAGAGGTATACATGTCCCAACCCCAAGGTTTGAAATCCCTTATTATCCTACTTATTTATCCAAGGTCAAAACACATTGTATGGTTTAAAACAAGCTCCTAGAGCTTGGAACTATAGATTGGTGACCTATCTACAAGATCAAGGATTCAAATCAAGTAATGCATATCATTCTTTCTTCATCAAGAAGGTTCATAATGAAGTTATCTATTTATGTGTATATGTAGATGACACAATTATGACGTGTGACGATATGAATGGAGTAGAAAGGATCAAAAGGCATATGCAAGAAGAATTCAAGATGAGTGACCTAGTTCCATGAACTAGCTTGTGCACAAAACAAACATTTTGGATCAATTGGTTCTTAGTAATTCTCCAAAGGACATATGATATTTTATTGCATCAATTTGAAGTTGATAAGGTGTGTTAGATTCTCCAATAGTGAAAGCGCAAGTCTTGTGTTGTTTGTTAGATCAAACTTCAATGTTTTTCATCATGAGATTTCTATTATTCATACCTCTCCAAGTACTTTCATGATGTTAATTCTACAATCTTTGCCTTTGTCTCTTTCAAGATGCCTTCTACCTCTGCTAGTTTTTGGGATTACTTTCTTTTTATCCTTCCTCTAGGGTCTCTCAAGGGCTTGCTTTTCTTTTTGCAAGACTCTCCTATCTCACTAGACTCTAAGTCTTTATCTTGGCTTCCTTGTTGAGCTTAATGTAGTGCTTGGGCTCTAGTAATTGCCTAGATGGGTAATAATCTGGGTTGTTAGTCGGCCGCCGGATTGGGAAGATGTAATCGAATCTTGTTCGCACGAGTGAGAAAAGTAGTTACAAACAGTTTGTAAAAAGTTATATAAATCAAGAAGACACGCAGATACGAGAACGGGACGGATCACCAGACTGTCTTTCTGGGTGACTGACTAGCCGTTGTCTATAGTGTCATTTGCATATCTCCTGTACTCTGAGTTCGTGTGCGTCTCCTGTTTTGTCTTGTCTGCCGTCGACATCTGTTCTGTTGTTAATCAGTGAGACGATTCGTGGATCACCAGACTGTTCGTCTGGAGGATTGCCTGAACACTACTATAGCGCTGTTGTCTAACTTCTGCGTACTTTGATTGTATTGTGTGTATCTGTGTTTTGTCACCTATCGATCCCTATTGAGGTTGCGAGTTCCATTCACAGCTAATAGATCGTGGACTGTTGTCTGAGCAAGTTGTTTGTGAATCTCTATTGAGTTGTGGTGTTAGCCCGCGCATTGTGTGTTACCCCTGCTTGAAATGTTCTGCCAGTGGTTGGTGAAATATGAGCAACTGTAATAGCATTCTGGTATTCAGATCTGTAATGTGTTGTCTGTAATGTTGGAATCTGTCTTCATACGCTAAAGTTAAGTGCAGTAGGGATCTTTCTAAGTGGTGCACTGAACCTTCAGTACTGTGTGGTTGAACCCTCAAAGTTCTCTGTGTCTATGGTGTTGCCTGACTGTTTAGATCCAGTCGGTAAAGCAGTCGGTAAAGGTTAACGATTACTCTTGTTTCCAGCATTCCCAATAATTTTATGTGTAGATGCAACATAGCATTTTAGTGTATTCGGTACACGTGGTTGAGCTAAGACTGTGACGGTAATATCTAAGTACGGCAATCATTGATAGATCTCTCAGCATTAGTATAGTGCTGAGTGTGAGCAGTAAGTTTGGGAACTAAGTACAGGGCCTCTGTCTAACAGACCCCTACCACTCCCAAGAACCCACTTAGGTGCTTAAATGCGTTTCTGACAGTTAGTCTCGCGTTTAAAGCAACGTTTAACACTGGCTCCGTCTGTGGGAAGGTGGCATCAAGATTGCCGTTTATCTGTCGAAAGTGTTACCAAGATTGCCATTTATCTGTGGGAAGGTGGCAACATATCAAATTGTTGCAAACCTGTTGTGGAAACGTGACTGTAAAATTTTTTCGACAGTGATAGTACGCGATTAGTACAAGAGATGATACATGCCGGTTACTCGATCCGATGAAACGTATCCAAAGAACCGCCAGCCTGGGGTACTTAATTTGCTAAAAATGACTCCAAGAGGTAGAAGTACAACTAGGTCTAACCGAGTTGTCAAGAAAGTAAAAAACGTTAGTAGTGATTCCGGTCATATTCCGGTGGAACGTGTTACGCCTCTCGTAAATTCCGGTACTATTTCGGCACAGTCTGTTGAAGATATAGTAACTCCAGAATCTACCAGGACACAGCCTGAAGTTAGTTTAACAACATTGGGTAAAGATTCAAATTTGTTTACGACTAGAAACACTTTAGCCAAAGAAATTAGTGAAGGCGAAAAAACACCCTGTTTTGGCAAAAATTCGACACATTCCGGTGATATTTCGATAACAATTACTGAAAGATCACAATTTTCTGGCGACGGTTTACCATTTCTTGGTGAATATTCAGCCCAATCACCGCTATAGAGAGTAAGTTTCCCTACATTTGACATCAAGAAGGAAGGTAGCTTGTTCGAAACCGAGATTCGAAGCATACTGAACAAGATTATCGAACCGAAAAGTGCACAGACTGATACAGACTCCGACGGTTCAGATATTCAGCCTCGGAATACAGGAGATAGTCACCATACAACCATCAGCACGATGAACGAACAACAAAAACAACAACTATGTCTACCTAGGCCGAATCCAACGGGAGTAACGTACACCAAATTCGGTGGATTCCTAGGTGATGACCTGGATGCTCATGTACGCACATTTGAGATAAGCTACGGAGTACTCAACCATCCACCTGATCCGGCATATAAGGCTATTGTTTTCCAATCGACATTGGTCAACGAAGCAGCTAGATGGCTTATAGAATATGATATTAACTATTTCAGCACCTATGAAGCAGTAAGGGATGCCTTTTTGCAGAGATTCAAGCTAAAGAAGAATCCAGCCGAAATTTTTGATTACCTATAAAACAATAGACAGAAGATAAATCAAACTGTACAGGAGTACGCCACTCTATTCAGGACTCATTTGAGGCAGTTACCAGCTGTGAAGGAGCTATGACGCTAGATGCAGTGATTGCAATGGCTCTGCAGTTGGAAAACAAGGTTGGCGGATTTACAAAAGATCTGGAGTGGCTAAAAGCAAATAGAAATACCACCGAAGACCCAACCAGACAGATGTACTGCACTACATGCAAGAATTCAAGCCATACTAGTGCCACTTGTGCACTTAATCAGTTGTTTTGTGCTATTTGTAACACTACCGGACATACCACCAAAAACTGCACATATAACGCCAAAGTGCAGGGAACAGCGACTGTCAATGCAATTATACAGGAACCAGAGCAGCCAGCCAATCACTATGTGCCTCCGCAAATGAGAAACAACCAGTAACAAGGATATCGAAATTATAGAGGAGAGAGAAATAATAACTATAATGCAAACCGCTGGTAGACCGGACCACCACCGGAAAATCCCAATTTACCACCACCGCACTGTCATTTTTGTGGTGAATTTGGTCACATTAGAAGATTTTGTAAAGATGCAGCTGAGTATGACCAGAGGAATAAAGAACGTCCTAATATGGTACAAATCACACCAATAGAAACACACGCTGCAGTAATTCAGACCCGCTCCGGTAAACAACTGCAACCAACAGCAGAAATATTTGAACCAGGCATACGTGAACAACAAAGGATGTACGATAAAGCTAGTCAATGGACCACCGCAAAACCTCCAGTCTTCCCAGATTCTATTCCGGTAACCCAGACTCTGTTAACCGAAGAAGGAACACAACAACAGGATTCCAATTCAGCAGCAGACACATCATCTTCAGCAGGCGCATCATCTTCAGAATCTGTGGAAACAATCCAATCACAAAAGGCCTGGGAAATTTTATCTAAAGCATCCATCACTCTTCCTCTAGGCCAATTACTTGCACTAATACCGGGAGTTCGACAACAATTCCAACAACAATTCAGTCCTGTGTCTTCTTGCATTCTAGCGATAGCAATAGTGCAACCAGAACCCGATTCTACGGTCGATCATTCAGTTCCTTTGATTATGGTATGGTATAAAAATCATAAAATCACACAGATACTAATTGATGGAGAATCTGGAGTCAACATTGCTACTGCTGCACTGTGTAAAAAGTTAGGGTGGACCGAAATCGAACCAGTTCAGTTTTTTGTCAGAATGGCCGACCAATCAAGAGTCCATCCCATAGGACTTGTACGAAATGTACCAACCACTTTACAAGGTACAACATTTAAAATGACCTTTGTCATACTGGATTTACCAGAATCCACTCTTGATTACAACCTCCTTTTCGGCCGACCTTGGCTGAAGCACGCTAAGGTGATACAGGATTGGTCTGCACAAGAACTCACTTTCAAGGATAATAATCGTAAATACGTTGTAAAATTAGATGCTATACAACCTTGCGAGTTGCATGCTAGACCGTATTTTGCGGAACCAGTTCATATGCTAGATGGATTGTCAGATGATGAAGAAGAAGAGTTTCTGAAAAATAACATTGACTTGATCTCCCTAGGAACTGTGGATCTACAATCTGTTGTAGATAACTGGAATCCTACAGTATGTACGGTGATGACTATAACAGAAAAAGATATGGAAGAAGATAAGGCTACCATAGATGACGCTGATCTACAACAACTCTTTAACCCAACTAAGAATACAGAGAAGCCTCGACAATTCTATGTTCCAGAAGATCAACTGACCACTTACAATTTAGGTGATGAAGAAAATCCACGACCTGTTAGGATAAAGCAGAACTTACCGGAATTATTTCAAGCAGATCTAATCCAACTACTTCGCAAATTTTCTGATGTATTTGCATGGGATTACAAAGATATGAAGGGTCTGGACCCGCGCATCTATCAACACAGGGTCATGGTGAAGCCGGAAGCAAAACCACTTAAGCAACCCAGCTACCGGATGAACCCGAACTATGCATCACAGGTAAAGGCAGAACTTGATAGGCTACTCAAAGTCGGATTCATTGTACCAGTAGAGCATGCTGAATGGATCTCTCCAATTGTTATTGTGCCGAAAAAGAATAAGCAATTACGAATATGTGTAGATTACCGGAAACTGAATGCAGCTACAATGCCTGATCCATTTCCGCTCCCTTTTCTTGACACAATGCTTGATAGAGTAGCAGGACATGAAATGTATTCATTTTTAGATGGGTACAGTGGATATAATCAAGTTAGAATGGTTGAACAAGATATACCGAAGACCGCCTTCATTACCAACTGGGGTGTTTTCGCATGTACTGTAATGTGGTTTGGATTAAAAAATGCCCCAAGTACGTTCCAAAGGTGTATGCAGGAAATATTTTCTCCTTACCTTACCTCTTTTATGCAAGTATATCTTGATGATTTTTCAATTTTCGGTAAGATGATAGCACACCTGTTCCATTTACGGTGCTGCCTTGAAAAGTGCAGAGAATACAGACTCTGTTTGAACCCAAACAAATCTATGTTTATGGTGTCATGTGGAAAGCAACTTGGCCACACTATATCAGCACAAGGTATATAGGTAAACCCAGATAAAATTTCAGCTGTGTTAGAAGCTCCGGTGCCCACTACACCGAAGGAAGTAATGCGCTTCATGGGCCAAGTAAGATGGCATGGACGACACCTACGATGGCTTGCTCACTTGGCAATACCACTGAACAGATTAATCACCAAGACTCCTCAACAGTTTGAGTGGACTCAGGAATGTCAGATAGCATTTGATCGCTTAAAGTGTTTATTAACACAAGTTCCCATCGTACAGCCTCTTGACTGGGATTGCCCATTTCATGTATTTGTTGATGCTTCAAATATAGCAATAGGGAGCGTTTTAATGCAACAAACTGATAAGTGGTTCAGATGAGTGTACTATGCAAGTCGAAGATTGTCCCCTGTTGAAAAGAATTACTCTGTAACAGAAAGAGAATGTCTAGGTTTAGTATATTCTGTCAAGAAATTCAAGCATTATTTGCTGGGCCGTAGATTTACTTTTCATGTAGATCATGCTGCACTTGTTTATCTGGTTCGGCAACAGCATCTAGGTGGTCGACTAGCACGATGGGTTCTACTTTTACAAGAGTTTGACTACGAAGTCATTCATCGGCCAGGCAGTTCACATACCTTAGCAGATTTTCTCTCTCGCTTAGATTCCGGTGAAGCTTCGGTAGGTATAGATGACAAAACTCCGGCGATTTATGTCTCTGAACCAACAAATGATGAAATTACAGACCCGCCTATGCCATCTACATACTATGATAAAATATTGAACTCCCTCACCGATGGATGCCTTCCATCTCAGATTTCTACGGCAATACGCAAGAAAATTGCAGTTTTTAGCCGCCGATTTCGGTTGATTGCTGGAGAATTATACTATGTGGATCATACTGGAATTTTACTTTGATGTATTCCACCACATGAAGTTAACTCAATCATTAATTTGGCTCACTCAATTCCTTCCGGTGGCCATTTTGCTGCAGACTTAACACACCGAAAAATTCTGCAAAGTGGTCTCTGGTGGCCTACTATGTACAGAGATGTATCACAGTTTATCAAACAATGTGATAGTTGTCAAAGATCTGGACAGCCCCTGCAACATCATCTTTTCCCTCTACAACCTGTCTTTCCACTAGAACCTTTTCAAAAGTGGGGTCTAGATTTCATTGGACCTATTACACCACCAGCAATCCTCAGTAACAATCGTTATATTTTAACATGTACTGATTATGCTACCAGATGGGCAGAAGCCTGGGCTTTATGGTCTGCTACAGCTGTTGCGGTAGCAAAGTGTTTGCTAACCGATGTCTTTCCACGTTTTGGTTTACCACTGGAACTTGTTACAGATCAAGGCACTCATTTTGTCAACAATTTAATGAAAGTACTCACCCATTCCTTTCAGGTCATACATAAATTTAGTTCACCATATTATCCTTGTGCAAATGGCCTGGCTGAGAGTACAAACAAATCTTTGTTGAATATGCTCCGAAAACTCATTTTAGAAGCACCGGAAAGATGGGATCAACTGCTACCTGCAGTATTATGGGCATATCGGACTACATACAAGGTAACAACAGGATTAACCCCGTTCAAACTAGCTTATGGATTAGAAGCAATAGCCTCGATGGAAATAGTTATACCAAGATTACGAGTAGCAATCGCTCAGAAACTGCTACCGGAAGACTCATTGTCATTTCGGTTGGATACACTCAGAGAATTAGATGAGCATCGATGGCACAGTTTTTTGACTATGCAAGAAGTACAGCTAAGACAAGCTCGAACACATGATCGATATCTAAAGACTCCAATTTTTATGGTGGGACAACTTGTACTCTTGTACAATGCAAAGTCGAATCGCTCTGCGGGCAAATTCAAGTTGCGATGGTTTGGTCCCTACCGAATTTCTGAGCAAGTGGGCCCAACAACTTTTCGGTTAATTACGTTGACCGAAATCCCTCTTCCGAAAGTCATTAACGGTTCGAAGGTGCGGCCGTATCAACACACCTCTAACCCACACTGAAATGTTTCACTTACCCACGTTTTTTTTTTTTTGACGTTCTCTTTTCTTTATTTTCTTTTCTTTTTTGGCGTGCTTAATAAAACAAGTCTGTAAATATCCGCATTTTGATACATAATTATGTCCACGACCGCCCTGCCCTTGCCAGCTACTCACGCATGCACACCGAAGTTAAGAATTATCATTTCAATACCGCACGATGATTAATCATCCTTCATTGCTCTCCACTGCGACACATCTACTTAACCTTTTCTGTTTCGCCGAAAGACACTATTGTGTTTGTGTCATTTGTGCTCTGTGTGCTTGTGCTTACTGTCCTTGTGCGCGCCATGGAAGCTTTGGCTAACTACGCCGCCTTCCGTGATGGACTCCCTGCAGACATAGGAGAGTTCCTGCACATTTGTGGGCTTTCCAACTTCGCTGAATTTCCTTGGCATTCAGTGGAGTCCCACCCATTCTTCGCCCAAATCATCTCCGCCATCGCCAACACACCTGCCATCGAGCAGAGTTGGCCGATCACCTCCCTCCCATCCCGTACACTTATCACATTCCAAGCCTTTGCAGAAGCCTTCAGACTCCCTTCGTAAGGTCGGGAAAATGGCCCGAGTCTGCCAATCGCTAGAATGGTAGAGTTATTCCCTAGGTATTCATCCAATGATTATGCAATTCTCTGCCGACCGGAACCAGAAAGATCAGCCCTCCAATTTTTAGTAGCCATTCTCAACCTACAGAAACGCACATATGGAATATCCCGCCCCTTCTACTCCGCCATAGAATTAGCTGCGCAAGAACCAGTAAACTTTGCATCCTTCTTCTTCCACCGCATTCACCGAGAATGCGTGTCCATTATGAAACAGGTAAACAAGGGAGGCATGCTGAGATCCAGACTGCCGCACATCATTTCATTCCTCTTTCCGGCAATCCTCGCAGCACAACCACCACCCAGAGGGCCTGTTCTGTGACATGAAGAATCAGTACAACTGTGGGACGATGAGGAAGAAGATGAAGAAGAGCTAAACCAACTCTTCCACAGAAAGAGGATCAGAATCAGTTCTTCTGAGAGTGAAGCACAAGGATCTGCCGAAGGAAACAAGGATGACGACAAAGAAGAAGAAAAACAGGATGAGGAAACATTCCACGACACCACAACATCAATGCAGAATGAATCCTCTACACAATCTTCCCAGGAGCAACAACAGGAAAATCATACTGAAGCTGACACATCCTCTACGGAAGAAGAATCACAGCAACACTTTGAAGGAGAACAACAAGCAGATGAAGAACAAGTGGCTAAACAAGCGCTCGAAAGGCTGCTTAAGGCAGTTGAGTCCACAGCCGAAGATACTGCACAACAAAATGTCAATCAGGTAACACAATCTCAGACTGTCATTCCCACTCCCCCACCGGAACCACCCATCGACCCCATTATCCACATCCAACCCATTCACCCTACCAAACCCACTGATTCTTCATCCTCCTCCCTCAACTACTCTCCACCGAACTCCCAACAACTGCTCACCGCCTCCTCATCCCAACCGCGACCTCAACTGCCATTTCCCTTGATTCCCGTAATTTCTAAATTGGCCAACATGGGTCAATTACTCATTAACCTATCGCAGCAACTGCCAATCCAAATGAAAGAAGCCACAGACAACATCCGGAATGAGCTACAACACAAAGTGGACATTCTAGAAGCGGACATCGTGCCACTGCAAGAAGAGATAGATGTAGTTAAAGTCGAAAGTCATCAGCTCAACACACAGATTGGCCAGCTCCAAGCTCAAATTGCCGATCAACAAAAAATTACTGAACAGAGAGATGCAGCCATCGCGGAGCTCTCAAAGAAAGAAGAGTTATTACAGATTGCAAATGAGGAAATCAGTAAAATGAAACAAGATATCCAGGACAAGGAAGATGCAAGGATCGCGTTAGGTAATCTATTGGAAGAAACCAGAAATCAGCTACAAGAATTAGTGTAGTAAAGTCAAGAATAGCAGAGGCAGGCTAAAAGAACAAAAGAAGAGCTTCAGAGGACCAATGAAAATTTAGCAGATGTCAATAATATGCTCAAACATTACTTAACCAAGGAGAAACAGACACAGAAACTAATTGCATATCTCAGACACAAAAAAGAGTCATATACAAGAACAGTAAACTTTCAGATTCAAGAGATCGAGAGACGAGAAAATCAACTGGCCAATCAAAAAGAAAGAGTACAAAAGATGGAGCAACAGGTGGCCGAAATAAAGACTTCTAGAGATGCGACGCTGGCCAACGAGTTTTACTTACAGGAAGCCTTTCTGCAGAGTCAAGCAGATATTTTGCTAAATGAAGCCATAGCTCTAAGCTCTGTACGTATAGATGCATAATTACTGGAACCGGACAGCCTAAAACAGTTATTAGAAACCCTCAAGAAAAAGATCACCCGTACCTTTAGATTAGCTAGAAATATGTACTTAGAAGGAATCATAGATGAGCAATAATTTTGTAAAACCTGTGGGTTCGAGTCCACCGTGCGTGCCAGAGTGTTCGTCGGCCCTGTGAGCAGTAAGTTTGGGAACTAAGTACAGGGCCTCTGTCTAACAGACCCCTACCACTCCCAAGAACCCACGTAGGTGCTCAAATGCATTTCTGATAGTTAGTCTCGCGTTTAAAGCAGCGTTTAACAGGGTGGAGAACCATTTGAACCTTGCACAATGACTATCACATTGATTAGAGTTAGCTTTGATGCATAAGCTCGGTTCTTGGGATACTTGCATATAATCTCCTCTTTATGGAGCTTTGAATAATATTCTTGAATGGTGAGATAATGTGGTTGACCTATTGGTGGGGGATGTAGACATTCATGTATAAAGTGATCTCCCTGGCATCTATAGCATGGTTCTTTAGGGGCTTGGGGTTTCATTTGTCTCATCTAGGGCCTAGGGTTGGATTTGTGTACATCATGTTGGATTATTTGGGTTCCCAATTGTAATCTTGCATTGGGGTTTTGTATTCTTAAGTCTCTGTATATTCTAAGGACTCCATGTAGTAGGTGGGAATGTTTCCTCCATGAGATGAGTCAAAAATTAGGATCATTCTTAGTGATTAATGGGGAAGCCAGTACTAAAGCCCTATCAGCGGTTCCTTTTGTTGCCGCATACTCAATTGATATTAGATTGGAAGGGGGTGGCAGTTGGTGTCCTAGAACTTGTTGTGGTCAAGGTTATGCTTAATACTAATGCTAGTTATTTTGTTGTGGCCTATAGTAGGGCTATGGCTTTCTAGTTTTGCATTGGTGACATGATCACCGTCACATGTGTAGAAATGGTTGATGGCTGCAGCCTTCTAAGGTTGGCTATTCTATTAGTTTCCTTCTAGCTTTTGTGCAACTAGCTGAGCTAGCTCCTCCACTGAGAATGAAGGTTTGGAAAAATTCTGCTATGTGTTTGTAGGGATCTCCAGTGCCATCAAAGTAATTCTTCACGGTCGTAACCACTTGAGAAGGTCTCAACATCCTTGAATGCTCTCTTTGTCTCGATACAAGGAAATCTTCTTCATCTCTATGTGACCTATGTCCTCTTGTCCTTTCTCTTTCTAGTTTGCTTGTGCCTTGTTCTGATCTACCTCTCCCTAGGTTCTACATAAACTTACATTGAGGGTTTCCTTTGTTTTTTGTTAATTGCCTCCTAAAGAGTTATCCTATCTTGCACTTGTTGATGGCTTGTGTAGAGGGAAAAATTTTTGGACTTGCCATAAATGAGTCTCTTTACTATAATCATAGACTTAGTACATTCATTCCAAATTTGTATTCATATAAGCTCATTTTTGTGGGATGTTTGCATCACTAAACTCATATTCTAAGAACTCGTAGCTAGTATGAGATTTGTCTGATTTGAATTTCCAAGAAGCTTTTTCAATCACCATGTTAATGTATAACTCTATCGAATTATTGTTCTGGGGTATCCTCGTGGTAACTACGATTCTGGTAAGCACCAACTTCTTTCTAGGAGTGGAGGGAATCTCCATTGGATCTTCCTCTTTTGAATCTCAAACTTCTGACTCTGGAAGAGTGTTCCCAAAGTCTTCTGTTCTTTGAGCATGACTCCTAACCACGTACATAGTTCCCTACTTGTTTACATATGATCCATTCTCAAACTTGATCACTAGGTGATCTAAGCCATAAGGGTGCTCTAGGTGTCTCAAACACTACTATTGACCTTCTCAAACTATCCTCATAGATGTGAGCACCTAATGAGTTGATTTGGATTTATTCCAAGTAAGTCTTGTAAGGTCTTTTAGCATTTCTAAGTATGTAGCCCTATTGATATGAGTTGGCCTCTCCATGTTGTAAGAACTTTCTAACACACTGGTCTCTTGGTTATCACTCAACTAGAGATTACTTAATGGTTTAAACCGAAACCTGGCTATGTGTTTGACACTAGGTTCAAAAGATCTTAGGTTTCGTTGATCCACATTGCCAAGGTACTTTGTCTAATATAAGTTTCATGAAATTGAATATTTGGTGGGCTATGGTAGTGAAATGTTTGATCTTAGGAATGGTACATCAACCTTTTGTTGCAACTAGGAGTGGATATACTCCATCAATATTGCCACAATGAAAAACAAACATTCTTGAATATATGCATATGATCAAGAAGATTTGAAATCTTCAACTCCCTCCAATATTCCAAAGAATACCATATTTACATGCTCTCTACTAGTGACCATTTTCCTTTACTTCTCATCTTCACATTTTCATCGTCTTCATCATCACAAAAGATTTTTGATTGTGGATCTATAGGAGCTCCATCTATTTGTTTAAGATATCAATCCATTGGTGTCATTGGTTTTGGAAACTTTCCTTTCCCAATCATTCCTTTTTTGTGTCATAATCGATGACTGTCAGTCAAAAAGTGTGAATGTTAAAGTTTTTTTTTTTGAAATCAAGCCCTTATAAAAAATTCTTGCATGCATGAACAAAAAAAATTCTAACTACCTTAAATCACATAATAGTGCAAATATATTCAATTAGAAAAGCATGTCATTACTTGAACAAAAGCCATGTCCTAAGTTCATGTCATAATTCCATGAATCATAACTTGTCTTTAATCAATGTTTTTTGAAATATCAATGGCATCAATACCTCTCCATAACTCTTGAAGATCATCAATGAGAGGAGAAATATAAACATTTATTTATTTAACTTAACATTTTCTTAGGCTTATAAGTGAAATCATTATGTTCTTTTTTAGTGCTAAGTGTCATGACGAAGGAGATAAGGAAGAGAGCTCACACACACACTCTCAGTCTCAAGGAGAAGCACACACACAGATTGAGGCAAGGAAGAATAATCTTCTTCTTCTTCTTCTATTACATAAAAGGAATGTACAAGAATGACCTAAAAAATAGAATACAACAAGTGCAATATATAAAGATCAATACATAAGGAAAAACCTAATGTGTGCGAATGAGTGAGCTGGCAAGGAACAAATGTGCCATCAATCTCGGTAGATAAATCTAATAAAGCTTAGTGAAGTATCCCTGACATATACCGGCGTGACCACTATACATGTCAGAGAAATTAAAAACTCGTATGTGTCATCTTGGATCATCACATGTTGAGCTTGATATCTCAACAATCCCCCTCAAGCTCAATGCCATATCCTGTAATCCAAGGATCTCCCGAAACTTCTTCAACTTCTCAGCTCCAAGTGCTTTGGTGAAAATATCAGCAACCTGCTCATCTCGATATGCTTTGTTCTAGCATGGAAAACAGGGTTCCGTGCTAACTGTATGTTGCTAAGATTATCACAATAGATAGTGATAGGCTTTTGCACTTCCACACCTAAATCTGCAAGTAACATCTCCAGCCATGATGCCTCACATGCTGCCATTGCAACACCTCTATACTTAGCCTCTGTACTCGACAAAGCAACACTGGGTTGCTTCTTACTGCTCCATGTGATAGCTGCACCTCCAAGTGAGAAAAGAAAGCCACTAGTAGATCTTCTATCTGGAGTACTACCAGCCCAATCTACATCAGTGTATCCATGAACCTGCAAATCTACACCAGCTTCATAAAACAAAGCATAATCCAAAGTAGCACTCACATAACGTAGAGTGCACCTCAGAGCATCCAAATGTGGCTTCCTGGGAACCTGAATAAACTGAATTTCAAGTTCAATAGTATAGCTTAAATCAGGCCTTGTAATTGTAAGATATATAAGACTTCCCACAATTTTCCTGTACATAGTAGCATTTTCCAATGCTTCACTTGATGTAGTATCCAACTTCAAATTCTGATCTAATGGCATAGAAATTGGCTTACAACCAGCCATCCCATACTTTTGCAGCATATTCAAGGCATATTGCCTTTGCGACATCCATATACCTGTTTCTGTATGTATAAACTCAATTCCCAAGAAATAGCGCAGCACACCAAGATCTTTCATGTCAAATTCCCGCATAAGAAGTTGCTTTACCTCTTTGATGCTTTCTTCATTATCGCCACCTACAATCAATTCATCAACATAAATGGCCACAATCGTGATGCCATCATGAGTCTTCCTTGCATATAGTGAATGATCTGCATCACACATAGAAAACCCAATGCTGGTTAAGTAATCAGCAATCCTTGCATGCCATGCACGCGGAGCCTGCTTCAACCCATACAACGTCTTTTGCAACCTGCAAACATATTTTGGATGCTTTGAATCTTCACATCCTTGTGGCTGGTCCATATATACTTCTTCCTGTAACTCACCATGTAGGAAAGCATTCTTCACATCCATCTGATGCAAAGTCCATCCTTTTGCTATAGCTAATGCAACAAGTGTCTTGACAGTAGACATTTTAGCTACAGGGCTGAATGTTTCCTCATAATCAATGCCATATGTATGTGCATATCCTTTAGCTACCAATCGTGCTTTATACCTACTTATGCTATCATCCACATTATGCTTTACCTTGTAAACCCATTTATAGCCTATGGGTTTCTTTCCTTGCGGCAATGGAACCAGCTTCCATGTATCATTTCCATAAAGTGCAGCCATCTCCTCATCCATAGCTTTTTCCCAATCTGCAATTCCAATTGCATCTTCAAAGCAAGAAGGTTCAGCATCTTGTATTACCTTTGTCATGTAGGCATAATGAAAAGACATGTAACTGTCATATGTCAATCGTTGCACTGAATTCCACATCCTCCTAGATCTTCTTGGTCCTGGGTCACTTCTCCTTGTATCATCTGCATGTGCCCTTCTTACTCCTTAAGTCTTCACAGAGGGCAATCCAAGTTCCTCATCAAGACTCTTTTCTGAACTGCTTGAATCTCCATCAATGTCTTCAAAACTTGCATATGTTTTATGACCAGCAGAAAGCTTTTCTTTACCTTTCTTGGATGTATTTGATGAATTTGCTGGACTGAAATATCCACGTAATCTTCCACTCCATTGATTTGAGTTGGAACTATTGCTTGGTGATGCATCTAGTCCACTCAAAACCTGAGATTCTACACTTGATTTTTCAGTATTTTCTTTGTCATTTGGTTCAAGACTCAGTCCTTCTTTGGCATCTGCATAGAAGCTTGACATTTCATCAAATATCACATCTCTGCTCACCTTTACTTGTCATGTGAGCGGGTTATAACATTTATATCCCTTTTGCTCAAGGGAGTATCCAATGATGACACACTTTTCTGCTTTTGGATCAAGTTTCATCCTCAATTCATCTGGGATATGTACATATGCAATACAACCAGAAACTTTCAGATGTGATAACTTTGGCTTTTTACTTGTAAACTTCTCTTCAAGTGTAACTTGATGTACAACAGTAGTCGAAGTTATGTTCATGATGTATACAGTGGTATGCACAGCTTTTGCCCAATAACAATGAGGCATATTCTTTTAAGGCATCAAGGCTCTTGCTATTTCTGCAATATGTCTATTTTTGCATTCAGCAACGCCATTCTATTGTGGTGTGTACCTGCATGAAAATTGACGCCGAATTCCATGATTTTTTAGAAAACTGTTGAACTCATTTGACATGTATTCACCTCCTCCATCAGATCTTAATGTCTGAATGTACTTCCTTCTCTGCTTTTCCACCATAGCTTTAAAATTCTGGAAGTGAGTGAACACCTCACGCTTCTCTTTCATGAAATATACCCATACTTTGCATGTATGGTCATTAATGAAAGTAACATAAAACTTGCAACCGCCCATAGATGTGGTCTTTGCTAGACCCCAAACATCTGTATGTACTAATTCTAGTACATTCTCACTAACATGCTTGTCATATGGAAATGATGCTCTTGACTGTTTACCAAATTGACATGCTGCACATACCTTTTGCATTTTTTCAACTTTGAAATTCGGTAGTCCATGGACAATCTCCTTTGACTTCATCGATTTCAGCCTTTACAAGTTTGCATGTCCAATCCGTTTGTGCCACATCTCAATATCTGCAATAACTCCTGCACCTTTTGCAAACATGGCTGCATTCATTTCAGGAATCTTCACATTTAAGGTGAACATCCTACCCACTTTGTTTTGTTTGGCAACCAATCATCCATCTTGCTTGTACTCTTCTACATATAATCCATCAACATTGAACCTGACTTGTAATCCCTAGTCAACCATTTGTCCAACAGAAACTAGATTCTTTGTTATATTTGGAACATGCAGCACATCAACAAGATGTTTTACCTTTCCATCCTCCATCGATAGTGCTAAGTTTCCTATATGCTCAATAGGATGTGATGTGTCATCACCTGTTTCAACACATCCAAGAACTGGCAATTTCTGCAAAGTACTAAACCATTCCACATGACTGGTCATGTTATTTGAAGCACCTGAATCAACATACTAGACATTATCATTCGATTTTGAAACACTAGAAGACATCGTATTCATCATGTGATGTTGAACCATGAACAACTTCTCAGAATCATTTGTACTTGTGGATGCATAGTTGTTTTGCTGCCTTCTATTATTTTGATTCTTCAACCTGTAATCACGTTCAAAGTGTCCAAGTTTACCACAATTCCAGCATCCTTTACTATCATTACCTGAATCATTTCTTTGGAAATTTTTGCGACCTCTTTGGCTCCCCCTGCCTCGAAATTGTCCTCTTCCTCCCGCATGATTTTGTTGTTGACCTTGGTCTTGGTTACTGTTTCCTCTTCCATTTCCAAAACCTCTATCTCTGCCTCTTCCTTTGCTGAAGTAGAATACCTGCTTAGAACTGGGCTTTCCTTGGGAGTTTGAATCCTCACCAAGATTCTTTTCTTCAATAATCTGCATGGATACCAAATCAGCAAAATTCGGAATATTTTTTGTGGTCTGTATAGAAGATCTAAACTGCTTATATGTAGCTCCTACCATGAAGGTGCACTTCCACCTTATCATCATCATCTACATTCACGCCAATAGATGCAAGTGACTCACATATGCTTTTGATTTTGAGAGTGTAGTCACTTACCGACATGCTCTTTTTCTCCAATGTATGCAGCTCGTTCTTGAGTTGCAATTTTTGTGCCTTTGTATTAGTCTCATACAAACTCTTCCAAGCCTCTTTTGGAGTTTTGGCATCCTGTTGTGTCCAATCATGCTATCCTGTATGCTAACAGATAGCCAATACATTACCTTTCGTGCTCCTTGATTCCATTCCTCATATGCTCTTAACTGGTCTACAATCCAATTCCTTTCTGGTAACTGCGGAGCATTTTCATTCTCTCCTTCGATGTACTTCCAATAGCCTTTTCCCATCAATAAATTTTTCATTTTGAATCTCCAAGCATGGAAGTTGTTCTTGTCCAGCTTATCGCTCATAAGCTAACTCATTTCATTTGCGTTTGCCATTTCTACAACAATTCACAACACTGCAAAGCACTACAAGCAGCACTTCTACTTGAACTCTATCGCACTATGACGTGATAGTTCGATCTCAGAAAAACACAGTTTTCGTGTATCAACAGTACACAGAATTGCTTGAAGTTATGGATCTGTAATATATGAGTGTCAGGGAACACAATGCAAGTTACAGTTTTTGAAACTAACCTGTTTTTTTTGTGGGCCCCACCTTGCAGGCTCAAAACGGAGGTCGAGATGGCTCTGAAACTTCCATCTGACAAAAACAAGTGACCCTAAAGGGATAACTCTCAAAAATATTTTGAGGTCTTCTACCTTCACACCAATTTTCGTAGCAAACAGAGGCCGTTTGTGAAATCGTGTTTTCTCCACGCCTTGTCGCGTAGTCTTCACCGTCGCCTTCTTCATGAGCTCTCTACAGTCACGCTGGCTCTGATACCATGTCACGAGGAAGGAGATAAGGAAGAGAGATCACACACACACTCTCACTCTCAAGGAGAAGCACACACACAGATTGAGGCAAGGAAGAATAATCTTCTCCTTCTTCTTCTATTACATAAAAGGAATGTACAAGAATGACCTAAAAAAAGAATACAACAAGTGCAATATATAAAGATCAATACATAAGGAAAAACCTAATGTCCGCGAATGAGTGAGCTAGCAAGGAACAAATGTGCCATCACTCTCAGTAGATAAATCTAATAAAGCTTAATGAAGTATCCCTGACATATACCAGCGTGACCACTATACATGTCAGAGAAACAAAAAAACTGGTACGTGTCATCCTGGATCATCACATGTTGAGCTTGATATCTCAACACTAAGATATAGTAGAAGATTATAGTTGATAATTACCACTAGCCATGTGTAAAATTTACTACATTTCATTGTAAATGAATTAAATCCATATAATGCAACACCTAACTTTTGATTCCATGGCTCTTTTGCAAAATGAGACCATCTGGAAGATATGTTGAAATATTGAACAATGTGATGTAATTTTTATTGGTGCATCGATGCTTTTCTGATCGGATCCCCATCTCAAGATCTTTGATAGGTTTTGGGCTTTGAAAAATATGCCTCATTTATGGACCCAATGGAAAATTTCTCAATACTTCGGTTGGAATTTTACCTTCCTTCTCCTTGTATCAAGGCAAGTGATATTTTGGCATGTTAGAGAGTCTCATATTGACCTCGATTTAAAATACAATAATTTGGGCAAGCCTATATATAATGATAATCTATACAAAGAGTATTAATCATCTTCTTCATTCCATTATGTGATGTAGGAAGAACATTTTTGCTTGATAACCACTTTTGAGATAGTAGCCTACAAGTTCATGAAAAGAAAAATAATTATTGAAAAAATCCTATATAAACATAGATAGGAAAAAAAAAAGAACTATTGATATATGATACCTTAATAGTGCCAAAAAAGACACATTACTCCGTCCAAAATGATTTTGAATATTGAGAATAAGTAAACTTGCACTTAGTCATGTCAAAAAACTTCCTTCATAGATGTGCTTTAGAAATTCTTCTGAAATATTATTTTCATTTTCAAAAAAATCAACCCTCCCGCTTTCATTTTGATACCAATCCTCGATAAAAGCTTCCATACCATCATCCTCATCACAAAAAACATGTTATTTGTCTTCTTTTGGATATAGCTCTTCTAATTTTCCATATTTTAAAGGATCAATTTTGTGTAGCCTCCTCATGGATGCTTTTGATAAACGAGGTCTTATTGCTAACTCTAAATGCTGCGATGGAAGATCATCAATATCAAATGATGGATTCTAGATACATGTTTAAAAACCATTAGTATTCACGAAAAAAAAAATTTGTATAAAAATTTAAATACATAAGTAGAGGACAAAAAAAATCTATTTTCAAATTTAAGTTTGATTAGAAGAGTCTCACATAACACTATCAATTTTCATGCTTTTGCTATGCCTTGAATGGTCATCTCCCAAGAGATGACAAGACCATCATGTTGCCTTAGTCTATCGTGTGTGACTTGTTTGTGCTCCATCTCCATTTTTACTGCATATCCTAGTAATATTTCACTAAGGACCATAGATTAAACAAGCACTATGCTTCAAAAAACCTAATGCTTAAGGCATCTTGAAAGGTCATATAGTGGGATGGAAGAAACAACAACCATGAATAATATGCCCATATGCATTCCTTACTAGGTAATAGAGATAAATGAAATAATAGAAAATAATTGCTATGAAATCTAATGGCCTCAATGTTGAGTAGTCTTAGATGGTGAAGGATAATTTAGCCATTGCTTCTCAATAGTATGATCTTGTTGCTATAAGAGGAACTCATAAAAACGTTTTGTGCCAAGGGATCAGACAATAACCATGATGCTTCTATAACAAGCGTAGCAACAACCTAAAATTCTTGTGATAATTGGGGTTGTTTTCTAGAAATTCCTTCTTCCAAGAGGCACCATATACATTGTCTGCCAGGTGTGCAAGGCCTTCTTCATCATATATCAAGTTATCATTGGGTAGCTTACCAACTATGCATGCCATGTATTGCCTCTCTTTCTCTTTCATGAGTATGAAAGTTGCCAGCATCGGATACAAAATGTGTATTTCTTTCTTGGCCGCAAGTACCTTTCCCAAGATACTAGAAGATATTACTTTCTCAAATTCAAAAGAACTTCCATCCATGTTGGTAGTAGCCAAAGGCATAGATGACGAGGAAGTATCTAAAGGCGGATTACAATGAAGTAGTGGGGAGCCAAGCGAATTATTTTTTCAAAAGAAATATGTTTTATATTACTTTTCCAAAACTCTCAACAATGATTTTCATCACTCTTGTACCATATGTAACATAGAACAACTAGTTTTGTAATTAATAGCTCCATTTTTTGCAAGCCAAGGAGTCCTCTTGAGGAGCTTAGGTAGAACGAGCATACCAAATTCGGCTATTTTTAGACCTCGTTTAGACCTTCAAATAGTACATAGAACCTAATTTTTAACTATGCTGGTCACTAGATATGAAAAGAGTCAAAACTAGTCTGAAAACTATAAATAGAGCTAGAGAGCTCATTTTTGAGGTTAGCTAGTGTAGATTTATATGCGTTAGTGTGAGCTTGAGCTTGTAATTGAGATCTTGAGCAATAAAGTCTAGTTTTCCTATCTTCCATTGTGTCTTGCTTGTCTCTTACATGTGTGTGTGCATCTCCATGCTTCTCACCTTCACTCTCACTACATCTCGCGTTCACGATCTTCATATCACTCCTATCTCTTCTGCTGATTGACATTAAGGAGGTGGAGCTTCTTAACATGGTGCTTACCATTGTACTCGAGCAAAACCAAATTTGACGCCATTGCCGGGGATCGAGTCTAGGACAAAATGTGTGATGGTAGAGTAAAACAAGAAGTGGCATTGGAAGGTAAAAATTTCAGTTTTTGTTGTTGTTTTAAATTAGTTTTTTGTGTTTTTCATCTCCTCTATACTCCTCCTTCACCACTACATCATCTTCTCCCACTCCAAAAAAATAAAAAAACTCACCATATCCACCTATCCTCCTCATTTTCCCTCATTTGTGCATGCAAAATGGAAAAAATAGGGTTTGATTTTTTGGGCTATTTTGAGTGAAATTTTGGGTGATTAAGCTTATTGGAGACCCCTTAGCTCATAATTGAAGAAAAACTTGTTTGTCACTTTTCACCCCCGAGGGCCTGAACATTCATAAGTTTGTCATTCAAAGTCCGTTTTTTGAGCTTTATAGCTCATTAGATAAGATAATTTGAGGTTGACCCATTGGTGGGACTAGAAAAGAAAGGGGGCATTGGAAAATTTTGTCAAAGGACAAGGGACCCTTAAAGGTGTATATATCAAAGTGCTTGATCATCAATATAAGAATTGGTCTAAGCATTGGATTTTGACAGGTCTAGCAAGAGCTATCCAAGGGCAATCAAGGCAAGGTAGTGAAGAACACAAGGCTTGGAAAGTGTGACTTCTTGGGCACTAACACGATCAAAGAAGCTAGCTCAAGGTTGGAAGAATACTCAACCCCCTCAGTTAGTTATTAGCTTAGGTGAAATGTCTAGCATTGTGGATTAAATTAGGACGACGATAGGAATGCATCAAGTCAAAGAGACTTAATTTTTCAAGTCCATGACTAAGATAAAAGTCTGTGATACGAAAAACCTAAAGGAAAGAATTTAAGTTGGACGGAACGAGAACTCAAAAGTATAACGCAAAGTCGACTCCTGATGTATACATTAAGACAAGACAAGAATTTAAAGGAATTAAAAAACCAAACAAGTAAGTAAGAACAAAGAAACCTTGACAATTAGAGTGTGTATTGAGTGACTCAGGAAGTAAATTCATGAACCTTAGATCGGGCAAGCACATAGGCAAGTTAGATCGATGAAGCCTTAGATCATCAAAAGCAAGTGTAGGAACTACTGCACGTTCATGGGCTCAGCAATTGAATAGTTACCCTTACGAGTTGGGCTCAGCAATTGAATAGTTACCCTTACGAGTTGGGCTCACATACTAGTGAATAAAAAATGGCTTTTAGCACGGAAAGACTAGAAGGAGGGTTAAGCATAGCATATTTGGAAAGACCCGAAGGACCCTATAGAACTCAATTACAATATGTCTGAACCAACCACCTAGGTGCTCACATCTATGAGGATGGTTTGCGAAGATCAGTGGTGCAATTGCACAACCTTGACCAACCCATTGGATTGGATCATCCAGTAGTGGAATTTGAGAGAGACGCATATATAGACAAAGAAGGAACAATGTACATAATAAGTACTCAACCAAATCATACCAATGTGTTTGGTGTTGTTCATCCCAATACGGAAGCAAGAACCCAAGGAAAAGAACCACTGGGAGAAGAACCCAAGACACCTAGAGGAAATCTGTACTGACAAGAGTACTAAACCCAGAATGGATCCCTCAAGACAATAGAAGCATAGAATTGTTTCTAAATAAGGAAACTGATGAAGCATTTTGGAGGTACATAATGGAGCAACCAAGTGAGGTAGGCTCTATCATGATTTACGAATTCAAGGACCTAGATACACCTCAAAAGGTTGTATACCTGGATGATACTTTAGCACAAGTATTTGTAGTGTCAAACCATGTGAGAAATACCTACGTTTGGGCTAGAGCAGGTTTTACAGAATATTTCAGTGATCCATTGCCGAAACCTGAATTTTATAGATGCTACGATTTGGTAACTACACTTCACGCCTCCGAGAACAAGGACTTGCCAGGAACTTTCATTCTTCCATCTTTGGTAAATGACCCCCCATTCAAGAAATTTTATCTTTCAAAAGATCTGATTCGGGTAGCAATTAAGATCCATGGGACTCACACACCGACAGAGCACGAAAGGCTGATTCTAGAGCCAATGAAGCGTGGTGATATCGTGAAATGGGAAGAAATTTTGGCCATTACACCGGAACTCTCTAAGCCATTACGCATATGTCTGCAACACTTTGCATTCCTAGCTTAGGATCGCTTCACTATTCCTCGCAAGCGTATTTGGTTCGGATTATAGTTAGCTTGTATTGGGCCTCAAACCATAGATTTGGCTAGTTGGATTATCGAGCAGTTATATTTAGCTCAGCAAAGATGGGAAAGAAAACATGTCATCTAGGGTTGTTGCGCTCTCACTCGAATTGTTTACATGTGTTTCGCATACGATTTGCCTATCAAACATGCAATGACTAGCAAAGAATTGAAAGCATTCAAAGGAACCACCAATAAGGCCAAGAAGGCTTGAAAAGCTAGCAAGGGATGGGCATGCAAATGCATGCATGTATCTATTCCCTATTTGCAAGTTCCAGAGTGCCCATCACCTCAACTGTCCCCACAATAGTCTCCTACGGAACCCCCCGCACCTGTACAGCCTATCCCTATATGCCTTTTGTTGGGAAAGATGGATGGATGATCCAAGAAACTGAGTAGGTACTGCTAAACCCGCTTTGTACCAGCCCTCTTTAGCTTCAGAATTGATTAGTAGACTTTCTTAGCTTTCCAATGACACCAAGAAATGGCCTACGTCCTTTGGAAATGATGTGTGCAATGATTGAATCAAAACAGATAACTTTGGAAGTCACAAACTCAAGAAAACCTTCTATTTTGGTCTAGACACCTGCTGAATGTTTTGCTTAGTATGACCAGCACAGGTAGCAATTGATAAAATTCCTTCTAGGGGTATTCAATTAACTTAGTAAGCTACCATTTTCAAGTGGAATGATGTAAAATGACAAACTATACTAAGAGAAATTAATTTAGCAAGATTTGGTATACCCCCGACTTTTTAGGACTGTAGCTGAGATAGACCAGTGAGCACCTCGACGACGGTTTCTCTGAATTGGCTGACTGAAATCACTTAAAACTTTGTCAGCATGTAGATGACTTTGAGCTGAATCCAACAAGCTTTGAATCACTGAATTTGGTGGAGTATTGGCTGGGATATGCCCTTGACAAGTTGACACACTTTGGAGTAGACAATCAGTGAGCACAAAGATGAATGATGTAAATGTATCTATAAATTAACACTTGTGTACAATCCCATTGGCATGACAAGCATTGCCTAATGGTGTAGAGAGGTGTAGACTATGATGTAGTGCTCACACACACTCAATGACAGTATAATGAAGCTCGGGAGTGATCTCTCACACCGCGACTTTTCAAGTTCACCTTTTATATGGAATGTGTAAGAATTTGAATTCAAATTCAAATTCTTGGCTCCTTCTAATCAAGCTTCTAAAAACTTGGAGATATTCTCTCAATCAAGTGACCTAACTTTTCCACGAATCATTTGGGTAGGTGATTACAAAAGATTCTAAGTCAAATTGACTTTTACAATGAGGTAAAGTGGTAAGTAATCACTAGCATATGTTCCTATGGTTCTTCATGCATGTAGAGTCTTCATGATATCTTCCAAGCCAAATGTGTAGGCTTGTGTTTTACACCAACAGCTCCCCCTCAAGCCAAACATTCTGGCTTAAGTCTTTATCTTCAATCTTCAAGGACATCCTGCAATCCAATCATAGATTTGAACCTGCAAAGTTTGGTTCCATCCAAAGCTTTAGTCAGCAAATCTGCACATTGCATATTGGTTGACACATAGGTCAGTTGAATGTCCTTGCTTAGCAACTTATCTCTCACATAATGATAATGAACTTCTATGTGTTTGGTCCTGGCATGATAGATAGGATTAGCTACAAGGTGAAGAGAACTTGTATTATCTCCAAAGATAATTGGAGGCCTAGTATATACGCCCAATTCTATATACAAAAGCTTAATCCAAATTGCTTCTTGAGTGGCATTAGCTAGCACTCTATACTCTGCTTCTGTAGAAGACAATGCAACAATTGGTTGCTTCTTTGCAGACCATGAAATTGGTTTGTCACCTGCAAAAGAAATGTATCCTGAAGTGCTCCTCCTATCATCCTTGCATCCTGCCCAATCTGCATCTGAATAGACTTTTATATCAATATCTGAAGTATAAGGAAAATACAAACCATGGTTCTGTGTACCCTTGAGATACTTCAATATTCTCTTGGCAGCCTCTAAGTGAGGTATCCTTGGCTTGTGCATAAATTGACTTAGCACATTAACTCCATATGCAATGTCAATTCTAGTTAATGTAGCATAGTTCAAGCTACCCACCATACTTTGATAACTAGTAATGTCTTGGACTTCATCACCTTCATGGGCACTTAGCTTTAGGTTCACCTCCATTGGAGTGGTTGCTGCTTTAGCATCCTGCAAGTGAAACTTCTTCAACATGTCCTGTACATACTTCTTCTGAGTAATGTATATCCCTGAATTAGTGTAAACTAATTCAAGTCCCAAAAAATACTTCAATAGCCCAAGATCATTGATCTTGAACTCCTTCATCATTTGGCTTTTGATATTTCTGATTCCACTGATATCATTACCTGTAATGATGATGTCATCAACATAAACACAGAGATAGATAACCTTTGAATTACTTCTCTTAATAAACAGAGAGGTGTCAGCCTTGCTCATGATAAAACCTTGGTCTTGGAGGTATGTAGTTAACCTGTAATTCCATGCCCTAGGTGGCTGCTTCAATCCATATAAAGCCTTCTTTAATTTGCAAACATAAGTTACCTTCTTAGGGTCTTCATAGCCAAGAGGTTGTGACATATAAACCTCTTCTGAGATCCATCCATTCAAGAAAGCATTCTTGACATCCAATTGGTACATGTTCCAATTCTTTGATGTAGCCACACCAACCAACACTCTGATTGTTGGCATCTTGGCCACAGGAGAAAATGTCTCTTCATAGTCAATGCCTTGGGTTTGTGCAAAACCTTTGGCTACTAACCTGGCCTTGTACCTGTGAATTGTGCCATCAGAATTTCCTTTCAACTTATAGATCCATCTGGATCCTATTACCTTCATGGAGTCCTTCCTGGGTACTAGCTCCCATGTATCACTCTCCTTGAGTACTTCAATCTCCTCATCCATAGCTTCTTTCCATTCTGATTTTGTGATTGCTTCTTCATATGAACCTGGTTCTTCATTTAACAAATCCTTGGCAAGATAAACTGAGTGTTTAGTAATAAGAGATGTATCATACCCATATCTGATAGGTTTTTTACTTTCCCTTTGTGATCTCCTAAAGGGTTGAGCTGAAGATTCAGGTATGTCTTCAAGCTTCTTCATCTTCATTTTGCCTTTGGACTTCCATGCCTTGAACTCTTCAAGGTTGATTGTATCTTCATCATCTGAACTTGAGTCTTCTTTCTGAGTTGGTTCCTCCTTTGTAAGTTTTGGAAATTCCTCTTCCAAATCATAGGGTAGTTTGACCTTCCTGCATTCATTCTCATACCAAAAATCATTCTCATAAAAAATCACATCTCTGCTTACCATAAATCCCTTATTGGTAGGGTTATACAACCTGTAACCTTTTTTATTTAAATCATATCCAATGAAAATACATTTTTCAACCTTTGGATCTAGCTTTCCTCTTACCTGTGAAGGAATGTGTACATATGCTACATATCCAAAAATTTTGCAATGATATATTGATGGTCTCTTACCATGCCAAGCTTCATAAGGTGTCATACCATCAAGTGATTTTGATGGTAACCTGTTTATGAGATAGGTGGCAGTAGAGACACTCTGCCCATAGGTAGTTAGGTAACTTCTTCTCATTAAGCATAGATCTAGCTGTCTCAACAATTAACCTATTTCTTCTTTCTGCTACCCCATTCTGTTCAAGAGAATACCTTGTTGTTATTTCCCTTTTGATGCCTCTGTCCTACAAGAAGTCCTCAAATTCATTGGAGAAGTATTCATCTCCTCCATCTGACCTTAGCCTCTTCAAGTTCCTTCACTGTCTGATTTTCAGCTAATGCAAGATATTTTTTAAAGCAATTAAACACCTCATCCTTGTGCTTCATAAAGTATAATATAGTCCATCTGCTATAGTCATCAATAAAAGACACATAGTACCTTGAACCTGAGACTGAGGGGTCTTTGCTAGGTCCCCATACATCTGTGTGTACAAGCTCTAGATAGTCTTCATGCATATATCCTTTCTTGGAGAAGGGTAACCTGTGAGACTTACCAAATTGACAAGCACCACACTTGTAAATCATATGTTGTTTGGATACATTAGGTATCCCAAGCACACATTGGTCCCTGCACATTTGCTTCAAGGTCCTTTCTCCTATGTGCCCTAATCTCTTGTGCCAAATCTCAAGCTCTGAAAGTGTTTGATCTTTATAACTGTATAATGCAATGTTCTTTGTATCTTCCAACTCAAAAGTGAAAAGTCTACCTGATTTTCTCCTTTAGCTATCCTTTTGAATCCATGTCTTGGGTCCTCCACAAATGCTCCATATTGATTGAACCTGACGTGCAAGCCTTTCTCTACAATCTGGCCAACACTCATTAAGTTCTTTGTAATTGTTGGTACATAAAGTACCCTGCTCAACAAATTCTGATTACCATCACAAGTTTTCACATTTCCAACTTTAATTACAGAATGCTTTGTATCATCACATGTTTGGACTTGGTGTTTACCTTTTGGTTCCTCAAGATCAGAGAGTAGTGCCACATTACCAGCCACATGATTTGAACACCCTGAATCAATATAAAATAAGTGATCATCATTTGTACCTGACTTTGAAGTCATGTTCATGATCAAGAGAGAGTCATCCTGCTCCTCTATGTAGTTGTTGTAGTCCTTTCTGTTTCTGAATCCTCCTTGGTAGTTGCCATTGTAATTGTTGTTGTAGTTGTTGTTATAATTGTTGTTGTGGCCTGGGTGATGGTTGAACCTTCCTCTAGACTGAGAGTATCCACCTCTTTGGTAGCCTCTTCCTCTCTGATTTTTGTAATTCCTGTAACACTCATCTATGGTGTGGTTTGACAAACCACAAATGTTACATGGTGATGTGTTATAGGGTCTCCCCCTACCTTGCTTACCTCCTCTGCCCCTACCTCTTGAAGATCTACCTCTCCCTGCATAGTTGGCTTGGGAGGTAGAGCATTCATCTTCCACCTTCTTACTCTTGCCTTTATCCTTAGATTTCTTATCAGTGTATAGGGTAGAAGAGTTGTTACCTTTGGATGTATCTCCATTCTTTGTGAGCTTTGCTTCATGTGTAAATAGTTGTCCCATGAGAGTTGTAAGATCTGGGGTATGCATGTCCATGTAGAGATCCATTGCAGTGGTGAAGCTTTCCCACTTGTCATCAGCCTTGATTCCATTAATTACGTGCCTCACAATCTGTTCTTCTTCGATTTCTTCTCCTATGCTTGCTAACTGATCTGCAACATCCTTAATCTTGGTCACAAATTCTGAAACAGCTTGCTTAGGTTGCTTCCTTAGTGTTGTGAATTCAATCCACAACTGATTTTTCCTAGCCCTTGTAGAGGAAAAATATGATGACAAGGTTTCCCAAGTCTCTTGGGAAGTCTTACAATTTCTGATATGAGGTAAAAGAAAGTCGGATATAGTTTGAGTAGATAAGACCTTGCCAATGCATCCCTTGCACACCATGTGTTGAGTTTTTCTTGCTCCTCCTTGGTTGGCAAACCTCTTGCTTTGAATGAGGGCGATTCCTCATCTCCTGAGATGTATCCATAGAGACTCCTTCCTTGTAAGTAGGTCTTCATCCTTAGAGACCAATCTTGATAATTGTTCCTGTCCAATTTGTCAACAAATGAAGGAAAACCATCTCCCATTTTACCTTATTTGCTCTGATACCACTGTTGGGAAAGATGGATGGATGATCCACGAAACTAAGTAGGTACTGCTAAACCTGCTTTGTACCAGCCCTCTTTAGCTTCAGACTTGATTAGTAGACTTTCTTAGCTTTCCAATGACACCAAGAAATGGCCTATTTCCTTTGGAAATGATGTGTGCAATGATTGAATCAAAACAGATAACTTTGGAAGTCACAAACTCAAGAAAACCTTTTATTTTGGTCTAGACACCTGCTGAATGTTTTGCTCAGTGTGACCAGCACAGTATCAATTGATAAAATTCCTTCTAGGGGTATTCAACTAACTTAGTAAGCTACCATTTGCAAGTGGAATGATGTAAAATGACAAACTATACTAAGAGAAATTAATTTAGCAAGATTTGGTATACCCCCGAATTTTTAGGACTGTAGCTGAGATAGACCAGTGAGCACCTCGACAAAGATTTCTCTGAATTGGCTGAATGAAATCACTTCAAAATTTGTCAGAATATAGATGACTTTGAGCTGAATCCAACAAGCTTTGAATCACTGAATGTGGTGGAGTATTGGCTGAGATATGCCCTTGACAAGTTGACACACTTTGGAGTAGACAATCAGTGAGCACAGAGATGAATGATGTAAATGTATCTATAAATTAACACTTGTGTACAATCCCATTGGCATGACAAGCATTGCCTAATGGTGTAGAGAGGTGTAGACTATGATGTAGTGCTCACACACACTCAATGACAGTAGAATGAAGCTCGGGAGTGATCTCTCACACTGCGACTTTTCAAGTTCACCTTTTATATGGAATGTGTAAGAATTTGAATTCAAATTCAAATTCTTGGCTCCTTCTAATCAAGCTTCTAAAAACTTGGAGATATTCTCTCAATCAAGTGAACTAACTTTTCCACGAATCATTTGGGTAGGCGATTACAAAAGATTCTAAGTCAAATTGACTTTTACAATGAGGTAAAGTGGTAAGTAATCACTAGCCTATGTTCCTATGGTTCTTCATGCATGTAGAGTCTTCATGATATCTTCCAAGCCAAATGTGTAGGCTTGTGTTTTACACCAACACCTTTCAGGACCGGTTATCACAGAAGGCACTACTAGCGCTGTTGTTTCTCAAGCAACCACAGTTCAGGAACCTACTGCTATAGTCGGTGACCTTCCCACCACCAACGGTGCGGAAGCATTCACTTTCCCTATACCCAACTTGGAGGCAGAACCAATTAACACCACTTTTGACTTTGAAATGCATGATGTCCTATCCAGCAATTTCAAAAGGGCAATTTTTCTCACAGGAGTATGAACACCCCCGTTACCCGACCACACCCCCTGATCAACCAGAAGAGCAAGTAGTCTCCAGCTCCAAAGAAGAGAGAACCAAAACCGACAATGAAGATGGCGATGATGAAGCCAGTCAAGGTAGCAACGACTCTCAAGGGGATGTAGGATGAGGAACAAGAACAACAAACAGAAGCTCAAGGTGGCACAAGTATGCATGAAGACGACACCGTTGAAGCTGCTGCTTACACTTTGGCAATCAAGAAACTATATCGCACCATGCAAGTAGTCTCGGCACACAGACAACTCTCAGAAGAAGAAAGTCAAGCGACTTTAGAACAAGAACTCGCTACAGGAAGATTCGAAGAATCTTACATTCAAGGATTCAAAGAATTAATTAAATCAGTCAGAACCAATGAAGCCCTTCGTTTGCTATCCAACTCGGGTCAGTATATTCGCGTACCAACGGATGCCCAATCTTCACACTAGGCCAAGAAAGCACGACTTATTCCAGAAGACCCTATTGAAGAAGCGACCATAGTCATCAACTCCCCGCCTCATCCTTCTACTGTAACTACCACTACCACCGTCTAAGTACCTACCACATCACCTGCTCCTCTTTCACCTCCTACCCCTCTAGCTTCTCCTATACACCCTACCTCTCCTACATCGTCCACGTTCATCAATAGTAATGTGGCAGAAGCCCTAGTTGCCTCAACCCCACAAACTCTTCCTGCAACCCTTCCACCTACCCTCCCTTCCCTAGCTCCCACCATTCCAACTAATCCATTTCTCACTCCATCCTTTCCTTCTTTTTCCATCCCTCCAAGACCTATATTTCCGTTTCCCCCTCCGATGACCTTCTCACCCGTCTCACCTCCCCGCCCCACTGTATTCCCTATATCCTCCCCTGCCATATGTAAGCTACCATTGGTGTGCCTGTTGGGGGTGCGATGGAGGTCTAATTTAGCCATTGTTTGCAATTATTATTGTTCTGAACTTTTATGGCAAATGCCTTCCATGATCTTCTGCATTGCACTGGCCCAAAGCAAGGGTTATACTTCAAATGCATGGTAAATTGATTGTGGGAAGGTGGCCACGGATTGTGAATCAACAGTAAGGTGAAGTAGTACGCAAGTGATGCGAAAGGTGATATATGTCGGTTACTCGATCCGGTGAGTCGTATCCGAAGTACAGGAGAGACCGACAGCCTTGGGAGGTACCAAATTTATTAAGGACACCCCCCGGAGGTAGAATCACAGATCGGTTAAACTCGATCGTCGAAGAAACGAAGTTCGTTAGCAGTGATTCCGGTAGCATTCCGATGGAGCATACTGCAATTCCGGTAGATTCTGGTATAATTTCGGTACACTCTGCAGAAGGTACAGTAACTTCGGAGTCTACAGGGATGCAGTGTGCAGTTGACCCGACACCGTCTGGTCAGGATTCGAACCTCTCTGAGGATAGAGGTGTGTTATCCAGAGAGACCATTGCTGGTGAAAGATTACCCTAGTTTGGGGAAAGTCCGACTGATTTCGGTGACAGTTCGGTCCTAGTTACACGGAATTTATAATTTTCTGATGACGGTGTTCTTGGTGAATCTTCATTTCGGACACCACTGTTCGGAGTAAGCTTGCCTATGTTTGATACCAAAGAAGAGAATAGGCTATTCGAATTGGAGATCCGTAAGAGGTTGAGAGCTATTTTCGAACCAAAAGGTGAGCAGACTAACCATACAGATTCTGAAGGACCGAAAACACCTCCTCAGAACTCAAGAGATAGTAACAGTACCACCACCAACACCATGAGTGGACAACAACAACAACAACAAAAACAACAACAACAACAACAACAACAACAACAACAACAACAACAACAACAACAACAACAGCAACAGCAACAACCACTTCCACCTCGACCAGTTCCAACAGGGGTAACATACACCAAGTTCGGTGGATTTCCAGGTGACGATCCTGATGCCCATGTACGCACCTTTGAAATAAGTTATGCAGTGCTAAAGCATCCACCCGATCCGGCATACAAATCCATCGTATTCCAGTCTACATTAGTCAATGAAGCAGCGAGGTGGTTAACCGAGTATGATATCAATCATTTCCGTTACCTATGAGGCGGTAAGGGATGCGTTTTTGAAGAGATTCCGGCTGAAGAAGAACCCTACCGAAAGTTTCGATTACTTGCAGAACAATAGACAGAAGCTGCACCAAACAATTCAAGAATATGCCACATTATTTAGAACTCATTTAAGACAATTGCCTCCGGCACATGCTAATTAACCGGATGATGTCATAACTCAGTGGTTCATTAATGGTTTGACCCCACAACTTAAATAAATCATGATCATTCGCTGTGTGGGAGCTATGACACTTGATGCGGTTATTGCGATGGCCTTGCAACTTGAGCATAAGGTGGGAGGATTTACTGAGGATTTGGAGTGGCTGAAAGCCAGTAAAAATATTGCAGAGGATCCGGCTAAACAGATGTACTGCACTAAGTGCAAAAATTCTAGGCATACTAGTGCTACGTGTGCCCTTAATCAGATGTATTGCGCCATCTGCAATACCACCGGACATTCCACCGAAAATTGTGCGTATAACACCAAAGTGTAGGGACAAGCAATTGTAAATGCCATTATACAAGAACCAGGGCAGCCAGCTACTCACTACGTACCACCGCAGATGCAAAACAATCAACAGCAAGGATACCGAAATTACCGGGGACAACAAAATACCAACTTCAATGCAAATCGTTGCAGACAGGTACATCACAGGAAGGTACTTCCTTGCCACCACCTCGATGTCACTTTTGCGGTGAACTTGGCCACATCCGAAGATTCTGCAAGGATGCAGCCAAATATGATCAAAGAAAGAAAGAACATCAGAACCCAATGACCAATATGGTCTATATTTCACCAGTGGAAACTCAAGCAGCAGTGGTCCAGACAAGATCCGGTAAGCAGTTGCAACTAGTTGCAACCAGCAGCGGAAGTGTTTCAACTTGGCATCTGTGAATAGCAGAGAATGTATAGCAAAGCTAGCCAATGGACCACCAAAGAGTGTACGGTGTTCCCTGATCCAGTTCTGGTGACACAGGTTCCCCTGCCAAAGGTGGGAGCACATGAACAAGACTGTACCCCAGTAACAGGAGAATCATCATTGGAACCAGTGAAGAGTGCAATTCCAACAGATCAGGTATGGGATATTCTCTCTAAGGCCTCAATCACACTCCCCTTGGGAAAACTACTCACTTTAGTGCCAGGAGCACCACAACAATTTCAACAACAGGTTAGTCCTATATCTCCCAGTACTCCGGCGACTACAACAATCCAACCGGAAACTGATTCTATGGTGGATCATTCTGTTCCCTTAATCACGATCTGGCATAAAAATCACAAGATTACACAAGTGCTAATTGATGGTGGTTCCGGTGTGAATATAGTAACTGCAGCTCTCTGCAAGAAGTTAGGGTGGATCCAAATCGAGCGTGTTCAATTCTTTGTCAGAATGGCAGATCAATCCCGGTTCCATCCAGTGGGACTCGTAAGAAATATTCCAATCACTTTGTAGGGTACAATGTTTAAAATGACTTTTGTAGTCTTAGAACTACCGGAATCTAGCCTTGATTACAATCTCCTTTTTAGCCGACCATGGTTGAAACAAGCTAAAGTTATACAGGATTGGTCAGCACAGGAACTGACTTTCAAAGATAATCACTATAAATATGTTGTCAAATTGGATGCCATTCAGCCCTGTGAACTTCATGCCAGACCATATGTAGCAAAGCCGGTCCACATGATGGATGGATTATCTGACGATGAAGAGGGAGCGTTTCTAAAGCACAATGAAGATCTCATTTCCTTAGGTACTGTAGATCTACAATCTGTCACAGACACCTGGAGTCCGGCAACCTGTACAGTTGTTCCCATAACTGGAGAGGCAGATACAGATGATACTGATGCTATGGATAAAGCCACTCTACAACACCTTTTTCAGTCAGCTGACGATTTGATGAAACCTCGTCAATTCTACTATAAGAATAAGCACACATCAGTGTTGCATAGGAAATAGGATGTAATGGTGTTCCCTCCACAATACTAACATGAAAATCCAGATGGTTAGTGGTTAGAGGTGAGGTGTTTGTGATAGATGTGAGTGGTGGTTAGTGGTTAGTGGTTAGTGTCATCCTAGGTGCATACTTTGGATATGCAATGTACTGAGAATGCACCTACATCAGAGTGGATGGATTTACAAAATTGGGTTAGGGGGTTTGATACAGGGTTTAAGTCTCCAAACTTTGATTGAGGATTTGTAGCTCTTAAAGTGGGTGACAAGTACAGGTTTATGAACTAGATTGTGCTGGATTTGGGACCTTTTGGGTACCCATTTCCAGACATTTCTAGGTTTGACCGAAGGCGTAATAGTGTAGGGTGTAGGTATCTTCCCTGAGTTGTTTGCCAAGAGTACTTGTGAGTTTTGACTAGTGACTCGAGGTGAAGCTATTTGGGCTCGTAAGCAGGCCTTGGGCACCCATATCTGTCTTTGGGGATAGCCTTCATTGACCGCTTAGGGACCCAAATAGAAATGGTATATTTAGAGTGTTGCCTAGGGAACTCCTTTGTTTTAGTCCTTGACGGTGTGGCTCGCTTGATACTTTTTTGAGAACCTGTCTCTGGAGCCGTGGTTTTTTCCCTTTTGTGTATCCAGATCTGCTTCATGCCACGAGGTACTTCATATTGCCCAAGTTGGTGCACATGCTTCTTGATCATCGATCTCCTTAGTGTCGTGTGTTGCTCAGCCTGCCTTTCTCGAATCTTCTTTGGAACAAATGGGAACTCTTAATTGACTTCTGTTCCTTCGTCAAGAGTGACAAACTTCTGCACCATAGAACTTTGGACAATAATAGCATGGTTATCGTCAAGAGGGTTCCTGGAGGGACCAGGAGTTGGTGCCTTTTCTAATGGCTTGTGTGCCAGATTTTCTAATTCAATCGTGAGGCGGCTTTGGCCTACCCAAGCCTGAAGAATTCCACTTCTTAGGTTGAGGCTGATTGCTTGATTATAGATCCAGTCTTGGCCCAAGACAAGAGGTTCGGTAAGATCCTCATCTTCACACACTAGTACTTTTACTGGCATTAGGATCCCTTGAATGTAGAGGGGAAGTTCCACCTCTCCTATGCAAGGGGTTTCAACACCTCCCAACCCTATCAGATATGCTTCTATAGGTGTTACCTTCAATTGTAATTTTTGGCAGTAAGAGTGCCGAACTCCACTAGTGGCTGCTCCTGAATCAATTAAAGCTCTCACGGTCCTTGCACTCTCTCCTTGTCCTACTTCTAGGGTCACAAAAGGTCGTCGATCAACTATCTTATGGGACCGTTCACCTGAAGCCTCGCACATGGCTATGTGATAACCTAGAGCTTCATGAGCGTCAATCATGGGTTGATCTCTACCTTGCCTTCTCAATTTCAATTGTCGAATGCATTCTAAAGCTTGAGCTTGTGCTTCTTCTCGAATTCGCTTTTCCTCTTCCTTACATTTCTTTGCCGTATTGAGTCGATTGATCATTTCTTCAGTTAGGGGTTCTTGATATAACTTGACTCTGCATCCGCTTATGTAACTTGGTAGTATGTCACCTTCTAGAGTGGCTAGTTGTACTGCTCCACTTGTGGAGATCCTATTGATAATCATTGGTCCATAGCCTCTTTTCTCTAGTTTTCGTGCATGTTGCTTCAATGTGTAGACTAGGACTAGGTCTCCTGCTTTCAAGCCTTTATCCTTCACATGTGTATCAAAATACGCCTTTTTCCTCTTCTTGGCTGCATAGATTCCTGCTGCAGCTCTCAATCGTGTCTCACCTAAATGTTCAAGATCAAAGATTCTAGAGGAGAGTTCATGGCCTGTCCAGTCATGCTCTTGTGCTACTTTCAATGTAGGTATCAAAAAGTCCAATGGTAGCACCGCATTCTAGCCAAACACCATTTGAAAGGGTGTGGCTTGGAGTACCGTTTTATAGGCAACTCGGTATGCCCAAACAACGTGGTGTAGCTGTTTGTCCCAATCAGAGCATTTATTATTCACTAATTTGGTGAGCACATTGCACAGAATCTTATTTGTGTTTTTAGCTTGTGCATTAGCTTGTGGGTGATAGGGGGCAGATTTCTTGTGTACTACCAAGAACTCTTGGAGAAGATTTTCAATGACTTCATTCAAGAAGTGAGTGCCTCTATCACTGACTAGCTCTATAGGTGACCCGTACCTGGTGAACACATTCTCAAATAAGAACCTAGCCGTGGTTTGTGCATTGTTCTTCATTGTAGCTTTCACTTCTACCCACTTGGTTAGATAGTCTGTGACCACAATGATATACTCAGCATGTGAAGCCTTAGCTGGGAGATTAATAGGACCAACAAAGTCTATTCCACACTTAGAGAATGCACGTCCACCCATCATAGGTTTCAATGGCATCTCATCCTTGCGTATAGGATACTGAGTCCGCTGACAAACCTCACACCTCTTCACGTAGGTATGTGCATCCATGTGAAGGATGGGCCACCACAAGCATGCAAATAGGATTGCTTTAATCACTCGGTTTAGTCCAAAATGTCCTCCTCCTACACCTTGGTGAGCAGTTTCCAAGATCTTAAGATATTCGCTCTCATGGACACATACTTTAAGGTAACCATCTTTACCACCCTTGTATAAATGATCTCCAATGAGTGAGTAATCTAGGGCTTCTTGTTCTAGCCTTCTTTGCCTGGCCAATGTCATATCCTGAGGGAATGTTTTCATCCTCAGGAAAGCTACCAATGGTTCACTCCAGTCTGGTATTAAAGACACTTGGTATAGTGTAGCGTGCTCCACAGGTGTTTTAATACAACAAACTGGGCATTCTTTACAGAACTTATGGACATGTGATTCCATAGTCGGCCAATGCACTCCGAGTCTCCTTAGTGTCTGTAGGGTTCGTTGCCTTGAGTAATGTTGCTCTAATGCACCTACGTGTGCTAATTGCAACCACTTATTCTACTCTTCCACACAACAAGCTAATATCCCTTGATCTGTATGCTTGTACATACTTCCTGCCATGATATGATACTTTTGGGCTTTTACTACCTCCCTATCTTGAGTGTTTACTACTGGATGCTTAGGCCCATATGTCAATACTAGCACTAAGGGCTTGGCCCACTATGGTACAACTTCCAAATTAAACAAGTAAGCATCAGGTAGGTCATCTAATACTCCTTGTGGGGCCTCTCCTGATGTGAGCCTTGAGAGATGATCTGCTCTCAAATGAGTCTTTCCCTTTCTCACCACTACCTCAAAGTCATATTCCATTAGTAAGAGGAACCATCTTACTAATCTACCTGTATTGCATGGCTTGTTTACCAGATACAGTAGAGCTTGGTGATCCGTAAAAAAATTAAACTTATTTGCAAGCAAATAGTATCTAAACTTTTTTACTGCATATACCATGCCTAATCCTTCTCGTTCTGTGGTGGTATAGTTCCGTTCAACTGCATTCAATTGTCGACTAGCGTAGGCAATTGGAAGATCCATGTTACCCTCGCCCATAGGTTGCACTAGCACACATCCAATAGCATAATTGGATGCATCCACATGGACATGGAATGGCTTGTTCCAATCTGGTGTGGTCAATATTGGTGTTGAACATAATCTTCGTTTGAGCTCCTTGAAAGAGTTCTCACATTCATCAGTCCACTCAAAGTTAGTTAGAAGAGCATACAGAGGCTTTGCAATGATGGCATACATGTGAATGAATCGACGGTAGTAACCACAATGCCCCATGAAGGCTTGTACCTCCTTGACATTCCTTGGCCTAGGTAGTTCTGCAATGGCTCTCACTTTCTCCTCAACCGTGGATATGCCATTTTTTGACACTATGTGTCCTAGAATTTTTCCTTGCTTGACCATGAAAACACACTTCTCTGGGTTCAGGCAGACTTGATATTCTCTACATTTGTCAAAGATTTGTCTGAGTTCAGGTATATGGGTCTGTCTAATGTTAGAATGAGCGCAAAGATCATCAACATAGACTTCCAAAATTTTCCTCAAGAATTCTTTGAATACATGGCACATCAATCTTTGGAAGGTTGCAAGAGCATTGGTAAGACCAAATGGCATTACCCCAAAAGCAAATATGCCCCACTCTATGGCAAAAGCCGTCTTATGCTGATCTTCTGGTGCAATGGCTACTTGATTGTAGCTAGAGAACCCATCTAGGAAGGTGTACACTTCTTTTCCTGCTACTCTTTCCAAGAGATGCTCAGTGATAGGCAGCGGATAACTATCTCTGATAGTGGCTGCGTTAATCTTCTTCAAGTTAATGCATACGCATAATTTGCCATTCTTTTTGGGCACCACGACAATGGGGGATACCCATTCAGTGTGTTCAATTTCATAGATAAATCCAACTTCAACCAAGCGATCTATCTCTTCTTTAATCTTGGCCGCATATTTGTCCTTGTATGTGTAGGGCTTCTGCTTAGAGGGTCTGGCATCTGAAGTCATGGGGATCGTATGTGAGCATATGTCAGGGTCTACAACTTTCAGGTCGTTGTAGCTCCAGGTGAATACATCTCTGTACTCTCTTATTAACGCTATCAACTCTTGTTCTTCTTCCTGGGTCAAGTCATGCCCTATGTAGGTGCATCTTTCTTCTCCCTCTTCTATGGCTACAACTATTTTCTTGGTAGTTTCCTTGCTATCATAGGCCTCTCCTGATTGTGCCTCACGTTTAGGCATTCTTACCATGACTCGTCTATCTTCTATTTCGTACTTCTTGAAATTTTCAGGGACCTCAAACAAGGATTCCTCTTCTTCCGGAGTGACTTCTTTCTTCTTCCTTTTCTTTCCTTCACTCTTGGTGATCAGATGTGTGGTTAATCGCACATCATTAACGAGATCTTCACGTCTCTGAGGGTGAACTTCTACCTCATAGAAGTATTCTTCATCTGATTCAAAATGTGAGTCCATAATGATTGACTCTAGATCGGAGTCACTTGCATCCTCAAATGCATCAGGGCTAGGTTCGCATTCTTCTAAAATTGAGTCTCCCATGATTGGCTCTATGGAGAAGACTGAAATGTCATAGCCATCCTCGTCACAGTGGGGTGTCAATTGTTCTTCATTGATGGCTACATCCATTGTTGCTAAAATCTCTGCCCAGCCGTGAGGTTCAAATTCTTCATCAAGGAATACGACAGGTGGCATAGGCTGGGTCTTGAACGATCTATGAGTTTCCTTCGCACCTATCTCTCTGGCTTTTTCTCTCGTCTCCTCTTCTACTGCAACTTTACACATCCACAAGTGGGTGGCTTCATGCATCCATGAGGATCCTGATCCTATGGAGTGCACTGACTCCGTGTCATCCTTGGCTCTATGGATGGGATTCCATTGAATAGGCGATACGTCTCTGTGAGAGTAATCCTTGAGATTGACTTTGGTTGTAACACTTAGATGTTGCAAATACAAGGATTGGTTCCCCAATCCTGTACCACTTGCAATTGCCGCATAAATGGCCTTCCCAAAATCATCTCGTAGGCTTGGTTTTTGCTAAAGTCGCATATAGCAAAAGTATGCTCGAACTGAACACATGTAGTGAGAGTTATTCCTTCTAGCAATCCTAAGGGCCTCTCAATATGACCATCGACCATCTGCAATTTCATTCTCATTGGCTTGAGTGCTGGCTTGCCCCAATGCTTCCATAGGGAAGTGGTAGCAATTGCAACTCCTGCACCTGAGTCCAAAATTGCCTTGGTTGTGTATCCCTGATGGGTAACTAGGAGATAGGTATATCCTTCTTCTCCTTCGCTCATGTCTCCTATCTTATCCAATGGTATTTCTAGCACTATTCTATGAGATCCTACCTGGGAACGAGATTTCGCTACATCTGGCACTTGTTTGGCTACATGTTTCCACAATTCCGGCTTAACCTTGAGTAGCTCTTCTAAAGTGAGATTGCATTGCACTTTAGTGTTCTTCACTACCTCCGTATTCCTAGGTATGATCGAATCTTCGTTTCTTATCATGACTGTGGGTGCTCTCATGTAAGTAGACTTAGCTTCCCATGGGCCTGTGAAATGGGGTAATTCATGCAAGGAGTTAGACTCAAAGTCTAACCTCTCCTGAGATTGGGCACTCTCCTGCTCTCCATAAATGGAAGAATGCCTGGATTGTTAGCGTCATCTACAAGTTCTATTAGAGGAGGGTCTTCACTTTCCTTAGCCGATTTCTCTTCTTGAATTTCTCGCAGGAATTCCGGAGAATACCGATTAATAGATGAAGAGGTGTCTGGTTCAGTGGTGTTAGGCACATAAGCTACCTGGGGAGGAATACTTATTCTATCACTTGCACTCACCCTAGCTTGGGAGGTGACTCCTTTCCCAGACTTTGCAAGTAACCTCTCTAATCTATCTAATAGACCATCCAAATGCAATGGTGTTCTAGTGGAGCTAGAGCCATTGAACAAGCGACTGGCTTCAAACATGGCTTGCACCAATTCAACCATCTTATCACAAAGTTTTTTTCTCTCTATTTCTAGATCGGCTCTAGGGTAATATTTGTCATGATCTGTCACATTTGGCCCTTCTTGGATTTTGGCTTGATATGCTTTAAGCATCATGTCTAGATCCTCAGGAGTGGGATCGGCTAGGACGGATCCTACTCTGGGTGGTGGGTGGGTTATGTGTGGTGGATTAAAAGGTTGGGGAATAGAAGGTGATGGGTTGGAGGGAGATGGAAAGGGTGGTGGTGGGGTAGTGTGAGAGTGGTTTTGAGATGCGAGTTCACCTATCTTTGCTTTGGTTTCTCTCAAGATCTCTTCAAGTTTGCTCATTTTCTGTGACCATTGTCTTTTTATTCTCTCCCGGCTATCTCTCCAAGCTCTTGTTCTTTTCTTGGTTATGCTCTCCGCCTCACTAACCTCATAACTCTTTTCCTGCCCTACTCCTTGAGTTTGCTGCAAATCTTGAGCTTGGGTGAGTACTTGCACTGGGCCAGTGGAAGTTACACTTCCTGTAGAGTCTACTACTAGTCCAATGACGTTGATAAGAGTGATTTTTGGCAGGTTATTGGGGTTCTTTAGGCAATCTCGTAAGAGATGCTCTTTTCTGCAATCTTGAGAGAAGCCCTAAATTGTCACTGGTTGGGGTTGTGTAGGGGTAGGTAGTGGACAATCACGTATGAGGTGATCTCCCTTACATCTGAAGCATGGTCCTCTAGGAAATGGGGGTCGTACCTGCCTAGGTTGAGGTCTAGAGTTGGGGTTTGTGTACATGAAATTTACATACTCAGGCTCCCCACTAGGTTCACTCGGGTCCTCATAATAGTATGACTCGTCATGCTCAGGTGACTGCATGTAATAAGCCTGCAGGCTTTCAATGTGAGTAGAGTCAAAACTATGATCACCGGGATCACTTTCAGAAAGCAATGGTGTCACTGGCACTATGGCTCTATTCAGATTCTCTTCTGCAGCTGTGTACTTTACTGGAATCACATTGGTTGGAGCAGGGGGTTGTTGCACTAACACGGGTTGAGGCCTTTGTTGGGTTTGATAGGGTTGCTGTGGTCTACCATATTGTTGAGGTGGGTACTGGTTCTGATATCTTCCTTGTTGAGGGTATGGTTGTGGGTACGTTTGCCTAAATGCTTGCTTATTGTATGGGAAATCTTGCACGGTGTGATTGGTGTACCTCCATTCTATGGTGCAGTACTAGCTATTAGGATTCACTTGGGGTTGAGCCATAATGGGACATACGTTCGCCATATGGTCACCACCACAAGTATAACATCTCCTCACTAGGGCAAATCTAGGGATTTGTTTGCTTGAGACTCCTAGCTTTTGAGCTACCTTCTCAGCGAGTTCCTCAATAGAGGTGGATTGCGAGGAAGAGAGGCTAGTAGAACTATCTGAATCTTTGTAGATTTTTGAAAGTTCTAATTCCTCCCCTAGGTTATCCTCTATGTCGATGCACATACGTACACACTCTTCTATGGTCCTAGGATCCTTCAAGTACACATATGATCTCAATTTGGTACTTAGCAATCCATCTAAGAATAAGGCCACTTGTTTGGCTGGAGTGGGTAACTCAAGAATCGGACATCTCTCTAGGTATTGTCTAATCTTCTTCTTGCAAGCTTAACCATCTCGTGAGGTGTTTGCTTGAAGCTATGAATTAGTGAGGAAGTGTTGTGCCTTATGCCACTCTTAGAAAACTCAATGATGAATGCCTCTAAAAGCTGGTCTATGTTTCTGAACTACCTCTCATTCAGTGCTTGAAACCATGTAAGGGTCGTGTTCCTAAGGGTTAGACCGAAAGCATTGTATTGCATGAATAGGTCCTTGTAGCTCAGCGATGAGTAGCACCTCCTTTAATGTCAATCCGGGAAGACGAGAGGATGGTATGAAGACCTCGAGCAAGTGGAGGCACAAGTGCGTGAGTGAGAAGCACACAAACATGCACACACATACACACACACGCGCACACACGGCAAGACAAAGAGTGAGAAGCAATGGAGCTCTTAGATTACTTTCAAAAAGCTCTTACAAGTTCCTTTCAATTACAGTCTAACCTCAAAAATGAGCTCTCTAGCTCTATTTATAGTTTCTGACTAGGTTTTGGCCCTGTCCAGACCTAGTGTCCGGCCTAGTTAAAAATTAGGTTCCAGGGCCAATTTGAGGGCTTAAACGGAGTCTAAAAAATACGAAAATTGATATGTAGGCACTTCTAAGGCTCCTCAAGCTCAAGGACTCCTTGGCTTGCACAAAATGGAGCTACAAAAATACGAAATGGTATTTACAATGGTTTTTAGTGATTAAAATCACTATTTGTGTAGGGATTTTCTCTGTTGATTTGTCGTACACATCTTTGAGCTCCCTCCTTGCTCTTTCTTCTTGTGTGCTCCACTCCTTGATGTCTGAAAAATTTAGATGGCCTACTTGCCAGATCTTCTTTGGCTACTGTGTCTGCTTGTGCTATCTCTTCGTTCCGACCCTCTTTGTCTTGTGGCTCCTTCGGTTCCCTGACTGCTGCCAACACCCCCCCACTCTCGCGTCTATCGCCCCTGACAGACCCTTGTCTAGATGCTCGTTGAACGTAATATTGGACAACGTCGGAAGCGAGGTGATGTTCTTCTAATCTGAGCCCCCGTGCTAGATCTGTTAATAATGCATCCCAATTCATTGGTCCTGGTACGTCCGGATGTGGCACCTGCAGTTGTTCTGAATAGATGGTTCTCTCCCCAGCGAATAAGTGGAGGAGATGTGAGGGCCTGGGTACAAATATTTCTGAGTGATATTCCCAAAATCCCGTTATGAACATCTCCTCGAATGTCTGTTTAAAACAAGCTGGGAGGTACTTTATTCTGGCGTGCCCAGCATATATTACCTTTATGGATGGGGTTGTGCTCATGTCGTATACCAGATCTTGATTTCCTGTAAGAAATCGGACACCTGAGAAGTGGGGGTCTTTAATACTCTTGAACGTCCTGAAGGTGATTAGCATTAGTTCAAAGATTTTCATACACATTTGTGCCATCACATCGGGGGTATTCCGTAGTCGAGTGCTCCAGTGTCTGATGGTAGAAATCATGTAATTTACAGTGGGAGGGCCTTGTGGCGGTGCTAGATAAACATAATTTAACCACTTCGCGCAACCCTTGACGTTCTTGACAGCAATGGTAAACTCTGGCCAAGTGCGCCGGCGGAATACTGGAACATAACAAGGATTGTATTTAATAGAAAGGGGCATGTTAGTCCAGGTACGAACCATTTCCGGGTAGGTTTCAAGAAGACGGATTCTCCAGGTTGGTTGATAAATGGAGCCTTTCTTTGCACTTTCTGGGATATCCTCTGGCCCAAATTGTGTGGCAAAAGTTGGAGGTTTGCCACAACTGCGTTGAATCTCTGCATTGTAATCCGCAAGGAGCACACAATATGGCACATATTGATCATCGTTGGTGCCGATCCATCTATGATGAGACATGCTTCAAAAGTATTCAGACTTAATGATGATGTCTTCTAACTTTTCCATAGATTGGATTTGAATGGCCACTCTATCTTCATGGGTTGTTGCTGTCTTCTCGAGTGTTTGGGGCCATTCAGGTACTTCAACTTCTAATGTGTCCAGTCCTTCTGAGGTCTGTGCACCACCTGGCATTGGCATAGGAATGTATGGTTCCTCATATGTTTCATCCACCTCAATGGGTACTAAATCCTCCGGTTCGGGTTCTACAACTGGGGAGGGCTGCCTTTCATATTCTAATAACTTTTTCTAGAGTTCAGCCACCTGCTCTGTCAATGCCTTTACTTCCTCTGAAGTCGAGGCCGTTTCTATTACCTTGGTTGGAGCCTCCTTTTCCCTGAGCTGGCTACGTAGCTTATCTCGTTCCCTTTCCAAATCATCATGTGCGTCTAATAAATCCGCATAACTTTCCAAGATGGTTTTCATTGTTTCTGTGGGAACCGCTTTGAACTGTTCTGGATCGATCTCATGGGGGGACCCTTCCATGGCTGCTTCCAGGTTTTCTTCATTTTGTTTCTGCAACCGTTTATTTTCTTCAAGTGCTATAGCCATATGCTTGCGAAGTAGAGTTAAATTACGCCGGACTCTCAGGTTGTCTGTTTGGTACACCTCCAGCAAGGCTTCAAGTTGTTTGACACCGGGTTCTGCTGATGGTTGGGGTGTCTCCAGGAGTGTTTGATGGGCTTGCTCGAGAGTTGTGTAGCGCTGGTTGAGTTCCGCATTTTCTTCTTCTAGCGTTGTGATTCGTCTTTGTAGGTTCTGATGATTCGTTGTCAACTGTTGATGGCGGCCTTCGAGATCCCTGTACTCATGCTGAAGTTGATATACACACTGATGTAATGATAGGAATATACTATTTACATTAAAGGATGCAGGTAAAGATGAAGATGCAGGGGGAATGGGGATGGGGAAGGGAGTTGTGAATGCTGTGGAATCAAGTGGTGAAGTTGGTGGAGGGGGTATGGGAGATTGAGGTTGTGTGGGGGGTGGGGGTGGTACTGTGGCGGGTGATGCTTCCATTGTGTCAAATGTGTGTGTGATTGTAAAGTGGGGACAGTGGGTGGGGTGGAAGTGATATTTGTGAAGAGTGTCGTGAAGGTGGGCATGGAAACTCTTTCAAATTGGATACCGGGAGAGAGAGGAATTCCCATGACAACTGTGGTAGTGGTAGAAAAGGGCGTGGTCGTGCCGGTTGGTGAGGTGAATTGTGTAGCGAGAGGTGAGGTGGGTGGGGAGAGTGGTTCCTCCTGATGTTCTTCTGTTTGTGTGTTGCCTTCCGGTTCTGATACATTGATGTGTATTTGTTTTCCAGATCGCCTAGAGCGGGCAGGAACACGTTTCTCAAATCGATTAATGTATGTCATGGCCTCATGTATGGCCTCATCCAAGCCGACTGCCTCTGTGTGTAGGTTCATGGATTCGATAAACATATCGTCCACACCTTCCTCAGCCAATAGTTGGCTCATGAGCACCTTGCCTGATTCAAGTGACATTTTGTGTTGTTCCTGAACTCGCTTCATGGTTTGGTACAATCTTTTTATTTGTGCCGAATATGCTGGGGCACTTGCTAGCTCTGAGAGTTCATCATATTCTTGATATTGTTCTTCGTCGGCTTCTTCTTCTTCTCCTCCTGCCTCTTGTTCATCTCCTTCGACTTCTACGACGACTGGTTGTGTCGGGGCTGGTGTTGTTGTGGTGGGGTGTGGTTCCTGGGTCTAGTCTGCTTCTGTTTCAAGATTAGATTCGTAGATCAGTCTGGCAACTTCTTCATCCGTGAGGTCATTGAGAGTAAATCCCTGTGGAAATTCCAAGTCTGATGGAATGGGGGGAAACACCAAGTTGGGTCCTTCTGTACTTGGTCTGGGAAGACGAATGGTGAATGGCCGAACACGCCTAGTTTGAGGAGGAGTCACCTCAGGTGTGGTAGTGGCTCCCCTTGGTTGAGCACATGGTAATTGGATGCCCCCTCTCATCTTCTTCGATGGAGGACCCGCTGTTGATAGTCGCCTTTGGAATTCTTGGGCCCTGGACCACACTAGTGCTCTTTGAATGGGCACGTCATATGCTAGGCACCTGTAAATTATTCTTGTTAGGGCACAACAGCCATGAAGTACATTTTTCTACTTCTTATTCCAGCGCTGATGGGCTAGGTGTATCTGATCGATGACCCAGTGCGGTATGTTGAGGGTGAGGTTCTCTGTTTCTGCCAAGTATAAGCTGAACCATATTTTCTTAGGGGGCATAGTGAATCGTTCTTGTGCGGGAAAAGCAAAATGTTGCATAACAGTTCGTAAGTGGAGAGCAATGGTAGGCGTCATTGCCACCATGTCCTTCAATTTATTGAGATCCTTATGCTTCATCCTACCCGGAACCATTGTTTCTTTCTCGGTGGGAATGTGCATACCTTGCATGTTCAATGCCTCCCGTACCAGGTTGAGGGTCAGTTTGAATCTCTTGAATTCGTGTCCTGGCAACAATGATGGTAGTACAAAAGTACTATCGCCTCCCTTGACCCTACTAGGAGTTATGGTACTTATGAAATAGGAGCAGCGTAGAAAATCAGGTTTAGGCAAGTGTGCTCTGAAATATCTATCCAGACCTGCCTTGGTCCAAACTGATCGCATTACCTCTGTATTCTGATAGTTCTCGAATTCTCGAGTGAAAAAGTGGTAGCATCCCCATTTGCCATTAAATTCAATTTCTGCTTCCCAGAAGTAGGTGCCGTCACCCAATGACCCTGCTACATCACTGAACCAATGAGCATGTTTCCCCACTTGAGAAGTGTGCCCCTGAGGAGGGTCCTGGATAGGAAGGACATGCACCGCTTGAAGTTCTTGAGGCCTTTTGGTGAGTGGCGGTTCCAGAAGAATAGTTTCAATGTCCACAATCTGTGCGCTGGACCCTGCCTGGGAACTGGTGCCTCCAGCTTCTGCCATCGTTATTGCTTGCTAGTTGGTTCTGTCGAGAATATAGAAACATGTGTTAACATTGTAAGGGACATGATAGAATGCGTGTTGCCCCCGTTACAGTATTATTGTGATGTGAGTAATGGGTTAGTGGGTTAGTAAGTGCATGATGACCGTGTGTGTAGTTAGGAATTAGGTAGACCTAAGAGCTAAGCGGAATGATGTGGTGTGAGAGTGAAGTAGTTAGTAGGTGGACATGGATTTACAATTGGGGTCCGGGGGTTTATTACAAGTTTTAGGTTGCCAAATGCAATGGATAGGTTTTGATTTTGACTTTTTGGAGGCTCTAGAGAGTGTGATAGGGTATGTACTTGAAAAATGGGGCTTTTTAGGGACCCATTTACCAGTGATTCTACTTGTGCTCATGGAAGAATACGTGTTAGTGCGTGATGTGTGAGACTGGGCCTCCGATGTTCGCGTGAGTGAAACATGTTGTACAGGGTTTGGCCTTGGTGAAGCTATTTGAGCCCGCAAGCAAGCCTTAGGCACCCAAATTTGTCGTGATTGTGGGCTGGCCTTCATTGACTTCTTGGGTACCCAAATAGACTTCACTTTCGCAGAAGAATTTATGAGGGACTTCTTATTAGTGTTGTGTGGTTGATTACTAATAAGAGGTTTTGGTCGTGGTGTTGGCCTGGTCGAAACAGGGTGTTCGCCTTTTCGCCTCCATACTTGTTTCATCGGCTGAAACAATCTGCTTTGCTCCTTTTTTTGGCCTGTATTATAGGTAGTGTTCTGCTTCTTCTGTATTCGATCTGCCTTTGGTTGCTGCATCCCTCTGGCCTTTGGAACAGAAGGGAGTGCCTTCTTATCCTTGACTCCATTGTTGAGAAAATCCTCTTTCTGCATCATACATTTTTGGACAAGAATAGCATTGTCAACTTCATGTGCACCCCTGGAAGGACCAGGAGTTTGTGCTTTACCTAGTTCCTTGAGTGCCTCATTTTCCAATTCAACTGTAATTCGGCTATGATCTACCCATACCTGAAGTAGTCCACTTCTTAGGTTGAGGTTGACTGCATGATCATATATCCAGTCCTGACCCAAGACAAGAGGCTCAGTGAGGTCCTCATCTTGACACACTAGTACTTTGACTGTCATCACTTCGGCTTGAATGGAGATGGGAAGATCCACCTCGCCCATGCAAGGGGTTTCCACACCTCCCAATCCTATGAGATATGCTTCTATAGGATCGACAGTTAATTTCAATTCTTGACAGTAAGATAACTTAACAACACTAGTGGATGCACCTGATTCAATCAAAGCTCTTACAGTCTTTGCAACTTTTCCTTGTCCTATACCTAAGGTTATAAAAGGACGTCGATCAATTATCCTATGAGAGCTGATACCTGAAACTTCACACATAGCCACATGATATCCTTGGTCTGCATATGCATCTGTCCGAGGTTGCTCTCTACCCTGTCTTCTCAACTTCATTCTCCGGATGCGTTCTAAAGCTTCTGCTTGGGCCTCTTCTCGAATTCGCTTTTCTTCTTCTTTGCGTTTCTTAGCAGGATTGAGTTGGCTTAGCATTTCCTCTGTGAGAGGTTCCTGATATAACTTGACCCTGCATCCGCTTATGTAGCTCGGAAGAACATCGCCTTCTAATGTGGCTAGTTGTACTGCCCCACTTGTTGAGATTCTATTAATGATCATGGGTCCATAGCCTCTTTTCTCTAGTTTCCTCGCATGTTGTTTCAAAGTGTAGACTAGTACTAGGTCGCCTGCCTTCAAACCTTTATCCTTAACGTGGGCGTCAAAATATGCCTTCTGTCGTTTCTTAGCTGCATATATCCCTGCAGCTGCCCTCAGTCTTGTTTCTCCTAATCGTTCAAGGTCAAAAAGTCTAGAGGATAGTTCATGACCCGTCCATTCATGTTCTTGTGCTACTTTCAATGTAGGTATCAAAAAGTCCATCGGTAGCACTGCGTTTTGGCCAAATACCATCTGAAAGGGTGTGGCTTGGAGTACCGTTTTATAGGCCACTCGGTATGCCCAAACAGCATGGTGTAGCTGTTTGTCCCAATCAGAGCGTTTATTATTCACTAATTTCGTCAGTACATTGCACAGAATCTTGTTTGTGCTTTCAGCCTGGCCATTTGCTTGAGGGTGGTAGGGGGCAGACTTTTTATGTACTACCACGAATTCTTGGAGTAGATTTTCAATCACTTCATTCAAGAAGTGAGTGCCTCTATCACTGACTAGCTCTATAGGTAACCTGTATCTTGTGAATACATTCTCAAACAAGAATTTAGCAGTTGTTTGAGCATCGTTCTTCGTTGTGGCTTTTACCTCTACCCACTTTGTTAGATAGTCTGTCGCAACAATGATATATTCTGCATGGGAACCCTTAGCTGAGGGATTAATAGGACCTACGAAGTCTATTCCCCACTTAGAGAATGCACGTCCACCCATCATAGGTTTCAGTGGCATCTCATCTTTACGTATAGGATATTGAGTTCTCTGACAGACATCACATCGTTTCACATAGGTATGTGCATCCATGTGGAGGGTCGGCCACCGGAAGCCCGCAAATAGTATTGCCTTGATCACCCGATCTGGTCCAAAGTGTCCTCCTGCTACACCTTGGTGAGCAGTTTCCAAGATCTTGAGATATTCACTCTCATGGACACATAGTCTCACGTAACCGTCTTTACCACGTTTGTATAGATTATCACCAATGAGGGAGTAATCCTGGGCTTCTTGTTCTAAACTCCTTTTCCTAGCCAGAGTCATGCCTGGAGGGAATGTTTTCATCCTCAGAAGGGATACTAGTGGTTCACTCCAATCCGGCACTATGGACACTTGATAAAGAGTGGCATGTTCCACAGGTGGTTTAGTGCAGCAGATTGGGCATTCCTTGCACAACTTTTGGACATCAGCTTCCATAGTCGGCCAATGCACTCCGAGTCTCCGTAGTGTCTGTAGGGTTCGTCGCTTTGAGTAGTGTTGCTCTAAGGCACCTACATGTGCTAATTGCAACCACTTCGCATACTTGTCCTCTTCTACACAACAAGCCAACATCCCTTGATCTGTGTGCTTGTACATACTTCCAGCCATGATGTGGTACTTTTGGGCTTTTACTACCTGTCTATCCTGTGTGGCTATTACTGGGTGGTTAGGCCCGTACGTCAATACTGGCACTAATGGCTTAGCCCACTGCGGCACCACTTCCAATTGAAACAAGTAAGCATCAGGAAGGTCATCTGACACTCCTTGTGGGGCTTCTCCAGATGTGAGCCTAGAGAGATGATCTGCTCTCAAATGAGTCCTCCCTTTTCTCACCACTACCTCAAAGTCATATTCCATTAGTAAGAGAAACCATCTTACTAATCTACCTGTATTGCATGGTTTGTTTACCAAGTACAACAATGCCTGATGGTCAGTAAAAAATTTAAACTTATTTGCAAGCAAATAATGTCTAAACTTTTTAACTGCATATACCATGCCTAATCCTTCTCTCTCCGTAGTGGTATAATTTTGTTCAGCTACGTTCAATTGTCTACTAGCATAGGCAATTGGAAGATCCATATTACCTTCACCAGTAGGTTGAGCAAGCACACATCCAATGGCATAATTGGATGCATCCACATGAACATGGAAAGGCTTGTTCCAATCTGGTGTGGTTAAGATTGGTGCTGAACATAATCTTCGTTTAAGCTCCTTGAAGGAATTCTCACACTCCTCAGTCCACTCAAAGTTAGTCAAGAGTCCATACATGGGCTTTGCAATGACAGCGTACATATGAATGAACCGGCGGTAATAACCACAATGCCCCATGAAAGCCTGTACTTCCTTGACATTCTTTGGCCTAGGTAACTCGGCTATGGCTCTCACTTTCTCTTCATCAGTGGATATGCCATTCTTTGACACTATGTGTCCTAGAATCTTGCCTTGCCTGACCATAAAAACGCACTTTTCTGGGTTCAGGCAGACTTGATATTCTCTACATTTGTCAAAGATTTGTTTGAGTTCAGGGATATGGGTTTGTCTGATGTTGGAATGAGCACAAAGATCATCAACATAGACTTCTAAATTCTTCCTCAGGAACTCATTTAATACATGGCACATCAGCCTCTGGAAGGTTGCTGGTGCATTGGTAAGCCCAAATGGCATTACTCTAAAGGCAAAAATGCCCCATTCAGTGGCAAATGCCGTCTTATGCTGATCTTCTGGCGCTATGGCTACTTGATTGTAGCCCGAAAATCCATCGAGGAAGCTGTACACTTCTTTGCCTGCTACTCTTTGTAAAAGATGCTCTGTGATAGGAAGCGGATAGTTATCTCGAATTGTGGCTGCATTAACCTTCTTCAAGTTAATGCACACACGTAGCTTTCCATTTTTCTTGGGCACCACTACAATGGGGGATACCCACTCAGTGTGCTCAATTTCATAGATGAATCCAGCTTCGACCAGTCTATCTATCTCCTCTTTGATCTTAGCAGCATAATTATCATTGTATGTGTAGGGCTTCTGCTTCGAGGGTCTGGCGTCTGAGGTCATGGGGATTGTATGTGAACATATATCAGGGTCTACCCCTTTTAAGTCCTTATAACTCCAAGCAAATACATCTCGGTATTCTCTTAGCAAGGCTATTAGCTCTTGTTCTTCCTCTCCTGTCAGGTCATGGCCTATGTACGTGCATCTTTCTTCTCCCTCTTCGATGGCTACAACCACTTTCTTCGTGGTTTCTTTGTTATCATAGGCCTCCCCTGATTGCGCGTCTCGTTTAGGCATTCTGATCATGACTCTCCTGTCATCTATCTCATATTTCTTAAAATTTTCCGGGACCTCAAACAAAGATTCTTCCTCTTCTTGTGTGACTTCTCTCTTCTTTCTTTTCTTTCCTTCTTCCTTAGGAGTTACATGCGTGGCTAGCCTTACATCATTTGTAAGCTCTCCATGCCTCTGGGGTTGAAATTCTACTTCATAGAAGTATTCTTCATCTGATGCAAAAGGTGGGTCCATAATGATCGACTCTAGATCAGAATCACTTGTCTCCTCAATTGCATCAGGGCTAGGTTCGCACTCTTCTAATACTGCCTCTCCCATGATTGGATCTAAGGAAAAAACTGAAATGTCATAGCCATCCTCATCATAGTGGGGTGTCCATTGTTCCTCATTGATGGCTACATCCATTGTTGCTAGGATTTCTGCCCAGCCGTGGGGTTCAAATTCTTCGTCAGGAAATACTACAGGTGCATAGGCTGGGTCTTGAATGGGTCTATGTGTTTCGTTTGCACCTATATCTCTGGCCTTTTCTCTTTTCTCCTCTTCTACTGCCACTTTGCACATCCATAAGTGGGAGTCTTCATGCATCCATGAGGATCCTGATCCTATGGAATGCACAGATTCCGTATCATCTTTGGCTCCATGGATGGGATTCCATTGGATAGGGGGAACATCTCTATGAGAGTAATCTTTGAGATTCACTTTGGTCGTAACAGCTAAGTGCTGCAGGTACAAAGAATTGGTTCCCCAATCCTGTACCACTTGCAACTGTCGCATAAAAGGTCGTCCCAAGATCATTTCATAGGCATGGTTCTTGCTAAAATCACATATAGCAAATGTATGCTCGAACTCGACACCACAGGTGGTGAGAGTTATTCCTTCTAGCAATCCTAAGGGCCTTTCAATATGACCATCGGCCATCTGCAATTTCATTCTCGTTGGCCTGAGTGCTGGCTTGCCCCAACGCGTCCATAGGGAAGTGGTGGCAATTGCAACTCCTGCAGCTGAGTCCAAAATTGCCTTGGTGGTGTACCCCTGGTAGGTAATGGGAAGATAGGTGTTCCCTTCTTCACCTCCACACATGTCTCCTATCTTATCCAAGGGTATCTCTGGCACTGTCCAATGTGATCCTACCTGGGAATGGGGTTTCACTATCGCTGGTACTTGTTTGGCGATATGTTTCCATAATTCAGGTCTAACCTTGGGTAGCTCTTCTAACTTGAGATTGCACTGCACTTTAGTGTTTTTCACTACCTCTGTGTTCCTAGGTAAGACTGAGTCCTCATTTCGTACCATGACCGTGGGTGCTCTCATACAAGTAGACTTAGCTTCCCATGGGCCTGTGAAGTGGGGTAATTCTTGTAGAGAGTTAGACTCAAAGTGTAGTCTTTCCTGAGAGTGGGTGCTCTCCTGCTCCCCATAAATGGATGGGATGTCTTGTGGGAATTGGTCGTGTGCATCATCCACCAGTTCAATGGGAGGAGGTACTTCACTTTCTTTAGCCCATTTGTCTTCTTGAATCTCTCGTAGGAATTCTGGTGTGAATCGATTCATAGAAGATGATGTGTCTGGCTCCGTAGAGTTAGGCACATAAGCTTCAGGCACATATGCTTCCTGGGCAGGAAGACCTGCTCTTTCACTTGCCTTGTCCTTATGTTGAGAGGAGGGTTCCTTTTCTGATTGTGCAATTAGCTTCTCTATTCTTTCTAACAGTCCATCAAAGTGCAATTGTGTCTTCGCTGAACTAGAGATGTTAAATAGACGACTGGCTTCAAACATGGTCTGAGCATATTCCACCATCTTAGCACAAATTTTGGTTCGTTCTAGCTCTAGTTCTGCTCTAGGGTAACACTTTTCATGATCAGTTACGTTTGGCCCTTCTTGGATTCTGGCCTGATATGCTTTAAGCATCATATTAAGGTCTTCGAGAGTGGGATCTGCTAGGACTGATCCTACTCTAGGAGGTGGTGGGATTAGGTGAGGCGGGTTGGAAGGTGGCGGGTCGGATGGAGTTGGGAATGGTGGAGGTGGGGTAGTGTGAGAGGGAGTTTGAGATGTGAGTTCAGTTATCCTGGCCTTTGTTTCTCTGAGGCTTTCCTCGAGTTCACTCATCTTTTTTGCCCATTGCCTTTTCATTCTTTCACGACTATCTCTCCAAGCTCTAGTCCTCTTCTTTGTCATGCTCTCTGTTTCACTAACATCTGGGCTCTTTTCCTGGCCTACCCCTTGGTTTTGTTGCAATGCTTCAGCTCTAGTGACTACCTGTACTGGTGCAGTGGAAGTGACACTTCCTGTGGAATCTACCACTAACCCAATAACGTTGATAGGAGTGATTTTTGGCATATTATGGGGGTTCTTTGGGCAATCTCGTAAGAGATGCTCCTTTCCACATTCTTGGCAAAAGCCCTAGATCGTCATTGACTGGGATTGTGTAGGTGGAGGCACGGGACAATCACGAATGAGATGATCTCCCTGACATCTATAGCATGGTCCTCTAGGGAATGGGGGTCTTACTTGTCTAGGTTGAGGTCTAGGGTTGGGGTTTGCATACATGACGTTTGTGTAATCTGACTCCCAACTAGGTTCATTTGGCTCTTCACTATAGTAGGACTCCCCATGTTCAGGAGATTGCATGTAGTAAGCCTGGGGACTATCAACATGTGTAGAATCGAAGCTATGGTCACTGGGATCACTTTCTGAAAGCAATGGTGTTACGGGGACTATAGCTCTATTCAGGTTTTCTTCTGCAGTAGCATACTTTACCGAAATCACATTAGCTGGAGCAGGGGGTTGTTGTGCTAGCACAGGCTGAGCCTTTGTTGGTTTTGGTAGGGTTGGTAGGTTTGTTGAGGCCTCGCATACTGCTGAGGTGGGTACTGGTTCTGGTATCTTCCTTGTTGACGGTATGGTAGTGGGTACGTCTGCCTAACGGTTTGCTTATTGTAGGGGCAATCTTGCGCGGTGTGATTGGTGTACCTCCGTTCTATGGTGCAGTACTGGCTACTAGGATTTACTTGGGGTTGAGCCATAATGGGGCATACATTCGCCATGTGGTCGCCACCACAAGTATAGCATCTTTTCACAGGGGCAAACCTTGGGATCTGTTTGCTAGTGACACCTAATTTCTGAGCTACTTTCTCTGCAAGTTCCTCAATCGATGTGGATTGCGTGGAAGAGAGGCTAGAGGCACTATCAGAATCTTTGTATATTTTGGAAAGCTCTAACTCCTCCCCTAGGTTATCCTCGATGTCAATGCACATGCGTACACACTCTTCTATGGTCCTAGGGTCCTTCAAGTACACATAGGATCTTAACTTTGTACTCAGCAATCCATCCAGGAATAAAGCCACTTGCTTAGCTGGTGTGGGGAGCTCCGAAACAGGGCATCTTTCAAGATATTGCCTAAATCTTCTTCCTGCAAGTCTCACGGTCTCTTGAGGGGTTTGCTTGAAGCTGTGAATCAATGAGGAGGTATTATGTCTTATGCCACTCTTAGAGAATTCAATAATGAAAGCCTCTAGGAGTTGGTCTATGTTCCTGAACTGTCTCTCATTCAATGGTTGGAACCATGTGAGGGCTGTGTTCCTAAGGGTTAGACCAAAGGCATTATATTGTGTGAATAGGTCCTCCACTTGTTCTGCTCTCAAGACTTGCCTAAACTCTGCCACATGATCGTATGGGTCTCCTGTGCCATCGAAGTAATTTTTCATGGACTTGACTAACTGAGTTGGTCTCAAAATTCTGGTGTGTTCTCTAGGTCGTGGTAGAGGGAAGTCTTCCATATTCCTTTGATTTCTTGGGGCTCTATGTACCTCAGGCTCTACTCTATTTGTTTCCATCCTCGTTCTTTCTTTGCCCCCTGGGTTAGCAAAGCTTACTTCTAGCCTATCTCTACTTCTGTCTCTTTGAGTTCCATGAGCTTGGGATGTTCCCGCTCCAGGGTGACCATAAAACACATTTGATCTTGGTTGGGGGAAACTAATTTCACCTTTCCAAGTGTAAGCATGCCTATCATTTTCTGTCACCACAAAGATCCTCTCTGAAGCGTGATCTAAGTAGGTCACTCTGCCTGGGCTATCAGGATCCTTAAACTCATAGATCATGATTGTTCCTATATCGATTGGCCGATCAGATTTATACCTCCAAAAGGCTTCGTTAGTTTCTCGGTTCAGAAGCAGATCTATGCTCTTATTATCTTGGGGAATCCACTCTGGTGTGATAATCCTAGTGAGAACAGATTTGCCTCGGGGGGTCCTTGGTTCTTCACCCATGCTTCCTTGCTCTAGGTCACCTAAGTCCGTTCTTGGGATCTCATTCCCAAATTCATCAGTCCTATCTGGATGACTAGTGACTACATATATTGTCCCTTCCTTGTCTAAGTACGCCCCGTTTTCAAACTTGACAGCTGGGCGCTCTAGTCCAATGGATTGGTCAGGATTCTTCATCTGTACCACAGATCTTCCTAGGCCGTCCTCATAGATGCTAGCACCCAATCGGTTGGTCCTAAGGTATTCCAACTGTGTTTTGTAAGGGCCTTCTACCCTGTACAAGTATGGCACTCCTGAACTTCCCGTAGGTCTGTCCATGCCTTGAGACATCTCTGATTCACTAGTCTCAGAACTAGGGTAGTATGAGTGGTGGCTCAACTGCTGGGCCCAAGACCTAGCAGTGTGGTTGACACTGACCTCTGAAGACCTAAGGCTTTGTCTATCTCTCCCTAGATGTCGCCCTGATCTAAGGTTCATAAGCCTGATTGAATAACCCAAATTTGCCCAAGTACAACCTCGTTGCGGAGTCCTTTTGTATCAGTTACTTGATTCTTTTTAGTTGATTACCATGTTAAAATTCTTGTCTGATATCACGTCGTAAGGTATATTTGAGTGTAGTTCCGCACTTAAAGTTGATCGTTCCACGTTAAGTTCTTTTCCTTTAAAGTTCTCGACAGTACAAAGATTATGTTCTTAGCTTGAACTTGAAAGTTTAGGTATTCTTCAACTTGATAATTGCCTCTCGTCGCCCTGACTTACTCCTACCTCTAGTCGTTCTTAGCCTAAGCTAGGACTTGACGAAGGGGAGTTGAGAATATTCCGACCTTTCTTGCTGATCCTTGCTCTTTAGTGCTCGAGAAGTTGATTCTCAAGCTTGCACAAAGCCCTTGCTTGGATGCTCTCAATTGCTTCTCAATAGACTTGCATCAGTCCCAAGATTAGCTCTAGACTTAAATTCAAATGACAGACTAGACCACTTTCATGCATGTAACTCACCGACCAAGTTATCCCTTGCCTTTATAAAAAACAATCCCAAGGATCCCTTAGTTCTCCTACCTCGGGTATGGTTAACTTCAAAAAACCCTATCTAATAATCCTGATCATAGTTTTCACATAACCAGTGGAAGTTTTGGTTGTACTTCCCACGAGCTTTCCAACAAAACAAGAATCACAGCAATTGGATTTTGTATGAGGAAGTTATGTCCGATCAGGGTTTAGGTGCTAAAACAGGGTTCGAAACAGTTTACTCAGGCAGACAGGAATTCTTGAATTACTTGGGTTGCAGCCTCACAATGTAATGCTAAACCCTTAAAAGTTCCCCAAAAATTAGACCACTATTTTTTTGCCCTTAAAAATTGGCCAAATTTGCCCTTCTATCGCGTTCGCAAGTTCTGTCAGTCACGATTGACAGGTCAGTCGCGATTGATGTGTCGATCGCGATTGACAGGTCCATCGTGGCTGTCAGTCGCGATTGATGGGTCGATCGCGATTGACAGGTCCGTCGTGGCTGTCAGTTGCGATTGATGTGTCGATCGCGATTGCAGGTCCGTCGTGGCTGTCAGTCGCGATTGATGGGTCAATCGCGATTGACACGTGGCTCAAAAAGTCAATCAGTCGTGGTCAAAGGGTCGTTGACTCTGTCAGTCAGGATTGATGGGTCGATCGCGATTGACAGGTCGGTCGCGAGGGTCTGTCCGTCGTGGTCAAACAATCATTGACTCTGTCGGTCGCGATTGACAGAGCCGTCGTGGGCTGTCAGTCACGATTGATGGGTCGATCGCGATTGATGACTCGATCGCGATTGACACGTGTCACGCGTATGATCCGTCAGTCGTGGTCAATCGGTCGTTGACTCTGTCGGTCGCGATTGACAGAGCCGTCGTGGGCTGTCGGTCGCGATTGACGAGTCAATCGCGATTGACGAGTCAATCGCGATTGACGAGTCAATCGCGATTGACAGGTCTGTCCGTCGTGGTTTGTCGATCGCGATTGACAGAGCGATCGCGATTGACAGAAATCTGATGAATTTCAAAAATCTAAACACAGTTTTGGGAAGCTCTAGGCCTGTAGATCATGGTTTTGTACTTTGTTTGGCAAATGGAGCATTTTTTCTGTCGGTCGCGATTGACAGAGGTCGGCGACACAGAGACAGTTGCCAAGATTTCCGTACCTGCGCGGAGTGCTGGAGAAGATGATGCAGCATGTACCTGCAAGACAGCTCAAGAAACATGCAAAAACTACACACACAATATCGCTCTCTCGCTACCTATAACTCCAACGCTTCAACTCTACGTCTTACCATCACACGCTCGTCCTCAAAGCTCGATCCCCGGCAACGGCGCCAAAATTTGGTGTAGCTCAGTGATGAGTAGCACCTCCTTTAATGTCAATCCGGGAAGACGAGAGGATGGTATGAAGACCTCGAGCAAGTGGAGGCACAAGTGCGTGAGTGAGAAGCACACAAACATGCACACACATACACACACACGCGCACACACGGCAAGACAAAGAGTGAGAAGCAATGGAGCTCTTAGATTACTTTCAAAAAGCTCTTACAAGTTCCTTTCAATTACAATCTAACCTCAAAAATGAGCTCTCTAGCTCTATTTATAGTTTCTGACTAGGTTTTGGCCCTGTCCAGACCTAGTGTCCGGCCTAGTTAAAAATTAGGTTCCAGGGCCAATTTGAGGGCTTAAACGGAGTCTAAAAAATACGAAAATTGATATGTAGGCACTTCTAAGGCTCCTCAAGCTCAAGGACTCCTTGGCTTGCACAAAATGGAGCTACAAAGATACGAAATGGTATTTACAATGGTTTTTAGTGATTAAAATCACTATTTGTGTAGGGATTTTCTCTGTTGATTTGTCGTACACATCTTTGAGCTCCCTCCTTGCTCTTTCTTCTTGTGTGCTCCACTCCTTGATGTCTGAAAAATTTAGATGGTCTACTTGCCAGATCTTCTTTGGCTACTGTGTCTGCTTGTGCTATCTCTTCGTTCCGACCCTCTTTGACTTGTGGCTCCTTCGGTTCCCTCACTGCTGCCAACAGTCCTCCATTTGTTCAGCTCTCAAGACTTGTCTAGATTCAGCTACATGATCATAGGGGTCTCCTGTGCCATCAAAATAGTTCTTTATGGATTTCACCAACTAGGTAAGCCTCTAGGTTCTAGTGTGTTCTCTAGGCCTTGGCAAGGGAAAATCATCAGCATTTCTTTGGTTCCTTGGGGCTCTAGGTCTCTCAGTCTCTTCTCTATCCATTTCTGTTCTCATCCTTTCTCTTCCCAAGGGGTTGGAAAAACTTACCTCAGGTCTGTCTCTACTTCTTTCCCTGTGAGCTCTATGAGCTTGGGAGGTCCCAACTCCTTGGTGGTTGTAGGACACATTGGACCGAGGTTGGGGAAAAACAAATTCACCCTTCCAAGTGTATGCATGTCTCCCATGCTCTGAGACCACGAAGATCCTCTCTGACTTATTGTCTAGGTAGGTTACTTTGCCTGGGTTATCAAGATCTTTAAACTCATAAATTATGAGAGCTCATACTTCATGAGGCTGGGCAGGCTTATACCTCCAAAAAGCCTCATCAGTTTCTCGGTTTAAAAGCAATTCTATACTCTTATTGTCTTGGGGAACCTACTCTGGTGTCATGATTCTAGTCAGGACTGATTTGCCACGGGGAGTCCCTAGCTCTCTCCCTAAGTTCCCTTGCTCTATGTCACCCATGTCAGTCTCTGCGATCACGTTGCCGAACGCGTCTGTCCTATCTGGAAGGGTGGTAACTACATAAATAGTCCCTTCTTTATCTAGGTATGCTCCATTCTCAAACTTGACTACCGGGTGTTCTAGTCCATGGGGTTGATCAGGGTTCTTAATCTGAACCACAGATCTTCTTAGGCCGTCTTCGTAGATGCGAGCACCTAAACTATTAGTCCTGATGTATTCCAATTGAGTCTTGTAAGGTCCTTCTGGCTTTTCTAGGTACGCCATCCCTGAACTACCTACTGGTCTCTCCATGTTATAGGACATCTCAGAATCACTTGTTTCTGATCTGGGAGTGTATGGGTAATCACTCAACTGTTGGGCCCAAGACCTAGCAGTGTAATTGACACTAGCTTCAGAAGATCTGAGACTTTGTCTGTCTCGGCCTAAGTGTCTTCCTGACCTAAGGTTCATATGCCTGGTTTATCTACCCCCTTGGTCCCAAGTACACTCTCGTTGCAGGTTAATTTGTACCAATCACTTTGTTCTTTTTAGTTGAATATTGTGTTAAGCCCTTGTTTGGAATCACGTCATCAGGAGTACTTAAGTGAATTTCGCACTTGATAATTGATCGAATCAAGTTTACTTTTGTCCCTTAGCATTTTTGCACTTAAGACCTACTTAATGCTTGCACTTAGTTGGTTAGTTCTCTTGGACTTGATTCGTGCCTAACGTTACCCTAATTATCCAAAACCTCTTTCTGTACTTAGCCTAAGCTAGGAATTGACAGAGGGTGTTGAGAATTTCCAACCTTAAGGCTCCTTCCTTGGTTGTCCTTGTGTGCCCAGGAAGCGTGTTCCGAAGCTTGCACTTACTCTTGCTTGGATTGCCCTTCGATGCTCTCAATGGACCTGTAAAAGTCCCAATGTTAGCTCAAGATTTCAATTTAAAAAAACACAGCAGACCCATTTCATTCATGCAACTCAGAGATTAACTTGCTCTTTGGCTTTTAGGAAGACAATCCTAAAGATTCCCCAACTTCCCTACCCCGGGGTATGGTCAACTTCAAAATACCCTATCTAATAATCCTGACTTCGAACGGATTTCGTATGAGGAAGTTATGACTGTTCAGGCATTTAGGGTTCAGAACAGGCTCTCAGGGTTCAAGGATTTTTTTATGATTTTCTCGGTATTTTGCCCACTTCTAAGGCTCTAAGGTAGTCCCAATATGTTAGAAATCAAGCCCAAAAATTATCCAAAGTCAATCAATTATTACACTCCAAAAAATTATTCATGAGGCCGGTGTATCGCGATAGCTCAGGTCGGTGTGTCGCGATAGGCCGGTGTATCGTGATAGCTCGGGTCGGTGTGTCGCGATAGGTCGTTGTGTCACGATAGGTCGGTGTGTCGCGATAGGTCGGTGTGTCGCGATAGGTCGGTGTGTTGCGATAGACGGGTGTGTCGCGATAGGTCGGTGTGTCGCGATAGGTCAGTGTGTCGCGATAGATGGGTGTGTCGCGATACCTCGGTGTGTCATGATAGGTCGGTGTGTCACGATAGGTCGGTGTGTCGCGATAGGTCGGTGTGTCGTGATAGGTCGGTGTGTCACGATAGGTCGGTGTGTCACGATAGACGGGTGTGTCACGATACCTCGGTGTGTCGCAATACCTCCGTGTGTCGCGATAGGTCGGTGTGTCGTGATAGGTCGGTGTGTCGCGATAGACGGGTGTGTCGCGATACCTCGGTGTGTCGCAATACCTCGGTGTGTCAGGATACCTCGGTGTGTCACGATAGGTCAGGATATGGTGAATTTTCCTGATCAGGCTAGTGATTTTAGGAGCTCTCATCCTGGCTGTGTCGTGGTGCACTCAGAATCATGATTGGGTCAACTTTTTGATGTGTCGTGATAGCTCAAGCTTGATGCCTTGGGGCATGCGTAGAGAAATTACGTACCTGCTGAGCTTGCTGGAGATGGTAAGGATGCTGAAACCTACAAGAAACATGCAAAAACACACAAAACAACAATGCACACTCGCTCTCTCTCAAACTCGCACAAAGCAAATGAGGAGAATGACAAGGAAGAGGGAATATGAAGTGGAGAAGGAGATGGAGATGGAGATGGAGAAAAAAACACGAAAATTACCTACTACTTACCATTCCAACGCGTCCTCTCTATGTCTTACCACCATACGCTCGTCCTCAAAGCTTGAATCCCCGGCAACGGCGCCAAAATTTGGTGTAGCTCAGTGATGAGTAGCACCTCCAATGTCAATCTGGGAAGACATGAGGATGGTATGGAGACCTCGAGCAAGTGAAGGCACAAATGTGTGAGTGAGAAGCACACTAACATGCACACACATACACACACACGCACACACATGGCAAGAACAAAGAGAGTAAGACAATGGAATCACTTCTATTACAACCAAGTTCTCATACAAGTTCAAAACTACAAGAAGCTCTCTAAAAAATGAGCTCTCTAATTCTATTTATAGTTTTTGACTAGCTTTGGCCCTGTCCAGACCTAGTGTCCAGCCTAGTTAAGAATTAGGTTCTAGGGGCTTATTTGAGGGCTCAAACGAGGTCTAAAAAATATGAAAATTGGTAGGCAATTACTTCTAAGGCTCCCAAGCTCGAGGACTCCTCGGCTTGCACAAAATGCAGCTACAAAAAGATGAAATGGTATTTAAAATGGTTGTCAGTGATGAGAATCACTTTTATACTAATGTAAAGATTGGAAAAATTTAATGGGTTGCCTTAGTGCTAGATCTGCATGCATGCACGTACTTGCTTCTACCCATATGATGCCAACACACACTATCAAGAGCTATGCAAGGCCTACAATACCTTTGAACTAGAAAGTGAGCAGAAGACGAAGGAAGCCATTGCCAATATGCACAACCTATTATGGGCTCAAACAGTGAGAAATGTGACACTCACTCGAAACATGGGACTGCTAAGACGTCAGCTCGCAGCGACCAAAGAAGAGAATCAACGATTGTAGGAACAGAATAGAGAAAACCTTGAAGGAGCTTTATATCAATGGGAGAAACCCCTGAGTCTGAATCGCTTTAAAGCAGTGCCCTCTAACTCTATGAAGATATTATTGGAAGATTATGCAGACTCTTAGAAGATTATGACAATATGAATGAGGCATATCAGAAGCTACAAGACGACCATAAAATGCTACTGTTGCGAACACCGATGCAACAACCACCAGCTCCTGAGGCCACACCTCCAGAGATCATAGAGGAACTCAATACTTTACATGCTCAGGTACTCACTCGTCAAGCGTAGATCGCTGTTTTCTTCGAACCCCCCAAGCCTGATTCCCCACTTGAACTCCCAACTGAGGAAGAAACTATGACTATCCCGGTGGAGGAAACCTATGAAGAGGCCGACGAACCACAACCCATCCTAGGTGGATGTGTCATGGCTAAAGGCCAAGACACCTTTGAACTCCCTACACCCGCATGGATGAAGTCACTCGAAGAACTTGGATAGACCCACTCAGCACGAGTGGAGGCACAATTACACGTCATGGCTATGATAGAGGAATAAATTTTACAATCACCTTACTTTGCCCACTTGGCCCCTAGAAGGTATATCTCCGGCCATGAACTTCAATATAAACCGTATTTCATGCTAATGGCAGAATATCAATTGGTTTTTGAAAAGGAGACAGGAAAGAAACCATCACATGCCACTCAGTTTGATCCTGATGACTTGCGATCAGAAGCACAAAAAGGTGAAATCTTTCAACCAACTTGGCACCAAGAGTTGTTACAAAAATATCCAAAAATGATAAGCACATGGGCCAAGGTACCACTCCGTTTGAAGTATAACCCATGTTGGGGACCGATGCCAAGATGCCGCTTCTAGAAGGCCTTCGCAATCAAAGTTCAGAATAATAAGCAGTTCCAAGATTGGCTTAATTATCTGTATTTCACTCCACCCCACGGACCACCCACAGTCGGATACATGATGGCCACGATTCGCCACTGGCTTCTCTGCTTACACGACATGGATGATGTTGCCACACATATGACTATGAAAATATTTGATATGATTCCATCACGTCAAGGCACCGCACGTTAACACGCTGAGATTCAAGCATGGTAATCAGGACTTAGCATATGATATGAGCACGACACCATCGCTCCGAGTGTGCTATGCTTGGCACTATCGAATCAAGTATTTACCGACATGCTATAAAATGACATTTGAAGAGATGTTTACTACCGGATTCTAGGAGTACCATTCCGAGGTTTTCATAAGTAGGCCCACAAACCTACTCCAATTATTTGCCTATGAACAACTGGTGTACTCCACACACTACCCAATTCCACCACTAGATGAACCCCAACCCATAGATTGGGAAAAACTTGAAGCAAATCATGCGAAAGGTATTCGCATTGCGGAGCACACCCTCGCTCATGACCTTCTACACAATTATATCTGACAGACCCTGCAACAAGGTTCTGTCGAGGACGATAGACTCGAGAGGGAGGGGGGTGTTGGGAATAACCAAAGGAACAAACGATGAGGAAGTATGTGAAGGCGGATTACAACAAAGTAGTGGGGAGCCAAGCAGATTATTTTTTCAAAAGAAATATGTTTTATATTACTTTTTCAAAACTGTCAACAGTGATTTTCATCACTCTTGTACCATATGTAAAATAGAACAACCAGTTCTATAATTAATAGCTCCATTTTGTGCAAGCCAAGGATTCCTCGAGCTTGAGGAGCTTAGTTAAAATGAGCATACCAACTTGGCTATTTTTAGACCTCGTTTAGACCTTCAAATAGTACCTAGAACCTATTTTTTAACTATGCCGGTCACTAGATGTGAAACTAGTCAAAACTAGTATAAAAACTATAAATAGAGCTAGAGAGCTCATTTTTGAGGTTAGCTAGTGTAGAATTATGTAATTTAGTGTGAGCTTGAGCTTATAATTGAGATCTTGAGCAATAGAGTCTAATTTTCCTATCTTCCATTGTGTCTTGCTTGTCTCTTACATGTGTGTGTGCATCTGCATGCTTCTCACCTTCACTCTCACTACATCTCGCATGCACAATCTTCATATCACTCCTATCTCTTCCACGGATTGACATTAAGGAGGTGGATCTTCTTAACGTGGTGCTTACCATTGTACTAGAGGAACAATCCATAACTTGAAAACATAGTTCCTTGCTCCACCTTTATAGATTCTCAAAGGGTGGAGAATCTCAAAACTCAATTCTTTCAAGTTCCTTGCTCCACCTTTATAGATTCTCAAAGGGTGGAAAATCTCAAAACTCAAACTTTGTAGCATATATGGGCTTATCATCCCTTAATTTCTCAAGATTCAATAGAGTGGTTGAAGCACGCTCATTCTAAGGAGATGGAGGTGGTGTTGGTGATCTAGCAGCTCCATTTGTAGGGTTCATTGAAGGCAGAGGATCCTAGGCTCTTTTTAGATCATCCACTTTAATAGATCTTGTTAGTAGCTGGTGTGGACAACCACATTTCTTTATAAACATACTTTGTAACGGGAAAAAGGGATTTTATACAGAGATTTCAATAGTTTTTGAAGTTTCGAATTTCCTATATTTTCTTGTAAATTTCCGGCATGTAACGGTGTGAAGATTATGAAGAAGAATGGAGTGGTTCATTATGATATGCTACATTGCAGTGAGGAGGAATTCAGAAGAAGTTGCTATGAAGTAGTGTATTTTGGAAAGTTTGTCAGATGATGCTGTGTATTATTGATGTGTAATCGTACAGTTCATCTAGAATGATGTATTTAATGGAAGTGTAAGACAAACAATTTTAATAATCAAATGAGTACTTTTCATTGTCGAATTTCTTGATATCTGAAGATTGTTTGTGTTTCTAAACTCTCTAAGTAATAGGCAATGTTAATGTTCTGAAAGTCTATGCAGTGCAATTTATACTAAGGAATGCAAACGCATGTTATGATTGTAGTGTTACAATCATAATACATGTTCCCATACCCTTTCGTTTGGACATTTGGCGCTATGATTTACTGATGTATAGTACCATGTGAACATTTGGTGACCACGATGGGATGGGATCGATGATGAAACACATCACCCAGATAGATTGATGCCGTTATGGAGTAGGAAGGAATACCTTAAACTAAATCACGATTATGACTATTTGGACAAATTTATTAAGGAGACATTAGAAAGAATACACCTTGAAGATATTTCAATTGCTGAAGCAACTAGTATTCCAAAAGAGTTGTTGTACTGGGTGGAGAATGGAGTGCTATTTCTGAAACTCCTGCATGATTGGATTTTTGAGTGGAAGAATAGAAAGGCCAAAGCTTCATGGTGAGGGGAATCCAATAGAGCTGTCTAGCAATGCCAACAACAGGAAGAAGAATACCCTATGGAATTAGGCCAAAGCAGCGGCAACGAACCCCAACGAGAATTGGCCTTAGCCCTAGTCCAATTAACTTGACTCAGTGTCTTGGAAGAATTTGATGATATGATGGCATGCCAAAATCCATTCCTACGGTTAAATTACACACACTTTTATGGTAGAACAGATGAAGATTTAGATGTGCACGTGTGCACATTTGAGAACCAATATGTCTACAATCATCGAGGCCTACAAGATGATGATCATAAATCTCAGGTAAGCAACTTTTACGAGAGATGGAGTTAAGTGGCTCATTGAAACCCCTTAGGCCATTTCTTATCTTATGAGAGTTAAAAGAAGCTTTCCTAGAATGCTAATACCCAAGCAGATAGATGGAAACTATTTTAATACCCAGGAGATAAGCTTACGAAGATAGCCATATAGACATGCCACAATGATGTTAATACCTAGAAGATAAGCTTACAAATAGGGTGCAACACCTACCAGTTATGACTGACCTTGATAACAAAGTGATTACATGTTGCTAGCACCAGTATTACAGCCAACATGATATCCATGGATGCAGCTGAAATCTGTGGATTACTAGGGAAGCCATGCTCTAGTGAATATAGATTTATACAACTTCTAGATAAGAATCCAATTAAGTTAGGTTTTCTTTTGATGACCATGGTGATAGATTTGTAGGCAAAGCATTATGGACTATCCCAAGAGTTGTACGCCTTGATGAAAGAATGGGCACAAACACAAGTCAATTGGGAGAAAATCATTTTCCAGAAGTTAAAGAGGAGGTGAGAAGATTGTTCTGAAGAACAAGAAGAGCACTTAAATCTATGCTGGACTCAAAGATTGGAGTCCTGTTTACTTTGTTATTTATAGAAAAACCAACATTCTTACCTCGAGAATACACGATACGTATAGTGAAGGTTTTCCTTTAGATCTTAAAGAAGAGGGTTGCAGAGAGGAAGCTAGTAGACGGGACCTCGCAAGATCAAACAACCGATGATAAGGATGAAGAGGAGCAGTCCAAAGGTAGAAGGTGGAGGAGAACTAGAGGAAAGCAGCTGAGAGGAAGGCTACGGAGAGCATGGTTGTAGAGGAAGAAGCTGAGAGGAAGAGGTAGTATAGAAGAGACTAGAAAAAGAAAAAGAGAAGCAATGCCATGTGAAAGAAGAAAAGAAATGGAAGTCAGAAGCGGATGAAGAACGATGTCAAAAGCAGTAGGAGCAAGGGGATCATACAACGGAGACATCCTGCAAAATCCTAATGTTACGTACATTTTCCTTTTGTGGATTAAACAATAGATGGAGACAAAGTGATGGCAAAATAAAGCTACCTATAGTAAACTGCAGTGATTTTATTTATTGGTGGATATATCTCAACGAATTGCTAAGACCATAAATTCTAGGTGATCTTGCCAGAGGAGTTTAGTGGAGTGCAGTAAGAATGGAGGAAACATAGAAGCAGTATACTGCACTTTCTCAGTAGAAGGACACATGGGAATCAGAGAGTTGAAATGACTGTAGAGCTAAACCACCTTAGGATCGAAGGAGAACAAGTCAGAGCGGAGAATACAGGGAGAGAAAGTGCAATCCATGATGAGATAATGGAAGAGCTAAATTGAAGCATTGATAGAAAATAATATGTTAAAGGTGACCATTGAAGAAAAGCGAAGATCATAGCTCGCCTTCAGGTGGAAATCAGTCAAACCCAAAAGGCGCAACAGAAGCTGAAGAAGACGAACAAGAAGCTTGCAGCCAAGTTACAAAAAGAAGAACAACAAGTTCAAAGACTAAAGATGAAGGTAAAGGAGCAAAGCGATGAAATGAAAAGACAGAGTGTTGCTATTGCAAAAGTTGAGGAGAAGTTGGTGGTGCATAACTTAGAATTTGCAGAGCTCAAAGTTAAACTCCACACTGTCCAAGTTATAATATAGTGTCTGCAGAGTTGGCTGGTATTCCAAAACTAGAAAAACAACTAGATCAATGGAAACAACATTGTGCAGATGCAAATCTTGTATTGGAATGCAAGGAGATAGAGGTCGTAGAACTAAAGAAACGTGCCTCAATTTTGGAAATAACATATTAATGTAAACTAGATGAAGCAAAGAAATTAGTAGAAGAATATATAGATAAAATATCAAATGTAACTATAGCTTTTGACAATATGTTAGAAAAGTTGCAGAACAGGATACAGGAATTAGAAGCAACAATAGTTAGTTATAGAAGTGCCAGTCAGAAGTTACTTGAGCTGAAAGAATTTTTTGAAGCTAAAATTTGACTTGCAGAAGAGAATATAGAAGAAATGTTTAAAACAGCTTAGCTATGATATCGAGAGGATCATGTTTCAAAAAATGCAAAATAACAACGATGATCTCTAAACACTTTGTTTTGTAATCAGTGGGTTCGGATCCACTATGTGTGCCAATGTTAGAAGCTGGTGTGGACGACCACATTTCTTTGTAAACATACTTTGTAATGGGAAAAAGGGATATTATATGGAGATTTCAATAGTTTCCAAAGTCTAGAATTTCTGGTGTTTTCTTGTAAATTCCAAAGTGTGGAACGGTGTGAAGATTATGAAGAAGAATGGAGTAGTTCATTATGATACACTACGTTGCGATGAGGAGGAATTTGGAAGAAGTTGATATGGAGCAGTGTATTCTGAAAATTCTGTCAGATGATGCTCTGTATTATTGATGTGTAATCGTACTATTCATCCATAATGATATATTTAATGGAAGTGTAAGCCAAGCAATTTTACTAATCAAGTGAGTACTTTCCATTGCTGAATTCCTTGATCTCTTAAGATTGTCTGTGTATCTGAAGTCTCTGAGTAATACATAGTGTTAATGCTCTAAAAGTCTATGCGGTGGAGTTTATACTAAGGAATGCAAACACATGTTATGGTTGTAGTGTTACAATCATTATCCCTATTCTTGTACCCTTTCCTTTGGACATTTGGTGTTGTGATTTACTGACGTACAGTACCTTGTAAACAAGCCTTATTCACATCCTTCTATATTTCTAATGAGTATCTTAGTTTGTCAATTTTGGCTTGAAGTTGTGATATCCTTTGCATGCTATTTGAGTGGCCAATCTCACTACATATTTTTGCATTGCTGCCAACTATGCCTTGGTTTCTTCATGCTGCACTCTTTCTTCATGAAACTCTTGTTCCAGCCTTGCTAAAGTTTACATGATATTGTCGTAAGAGCAGTAATACCATATGCATCCTAGAATCTAATTTTTAGGATGGAGTTTCGATGATATGGAATAAGGGTGGCATAGTATCTATAGGTGCAAATGGCACAAGGATGGGTGTGGATGGGGATGGGATGTCAAAGATGGTGAAGGTTCTTGCATGGTGACATAGTGTATATAGGTGGCGATGGCATAGGAATGGGTGTGGATGGGGATCGTATGTCAAAGATGGTGAATGTTGGCTCAATGGAGAGTGGTGGTACAACATGATGTTCTAAAATTGTTTTTGATGATGTAACTTTGAAGATGATGATACCTAAGATTCAGATGAGCAATTGGAGGACACTCCTCTCCTTTTCCACTTCTTGTTGTTGTTAGTTCTTTTTAGATATCTCCTAGGAGGTATTGGCCATGTATTAATAAGTATAGATCAACAATGCATGACAGTTGGTTCAAATGCTACTTGTGGAGGTTGGCTCATGAATACTTCAACCATTTCCTCGTTTCAACATGTGCTCATGGAGTCCAATAGGTCTACTAGTTGGGGTGGTTTTATTGTTGAGGTATTTCTTTTCTTTGTGGTGCTGATTTTTGGTCAAGGAACTTTTAGAGGTAAAAAGTCTCCATTATGACCTTTCATCACCTATTCATCTTCTTCTTTCTGACTAATGCTAGACCCTTTTTATGAAACATAGATGCGTATGCTAGGCTAAAGTGGAGAGAGACCTATCTATTGCTAGTGGCAGATTCTCTTTTCCTTTTAAACACTCATAAATAATTCACATTAGAATCTTACCTCCTCCAAAGAGTTTGAAAGAGTTAAGGATCCCTACCTTCTCAAGAGCTGATCAAATAATATATGATTCATGTGACATGTCTATATTCTATGAAGGGTGCTCAGTTACATGCAAAAAAGCATGAGAAATGTTCTTGATAGGCTGTGTAAGGCGCCGGATTGGCATTATGGAATTTATATTTTTCTATACCGCACGTACCGAAAGGTCGTAGCGAAGTGTTGTACCCTTTTTATCAATCAATGAAGAGACATTACGGTGACTCTCCGGTAGAGAGGAGAGGGGATCGCCAGACTGTCTGTCTGGACAATTTGCGACTCTACGGAGACATTGCGGTGCAGATTTCGTAATTCTGATTATTGACACTTTACCTTGTTGAATTACCTTAAGTTCTGATTAATACAGTAATGTTCGCCGAATTTTGCGACGATAATTATTACTCTCTGCGTTACATGCTGTGAAAAGTCTAACCGGAATATGAACAGTAATAATGTGTAGAAGACATTATACTGGATAATACGTACTTCTTGTTTGATAAGTTAACTGGGAAAATAAGATACAGGGCCTCTGAATTATCAGACCCCTACCATCCCCAAGAACCCGAAGAGATTAAAAGGCAGACTTGACGAAAGTTGTCCTTTTAACAGTGGCGCCTTTTATGGGAAGATGGCCATGGATTGAAGAATAATTAGTAAGGTGGAGCAGTACGTAAGGCAAGCGATACAGAGGTGATATATGCCGGTTACTCGGTGCGGCGAGTCTTATCCGAAGTATAGAAGAGACCAGCACCCCTAGGCAGTTCCAAATCTATTAGGGACACCCTCGAACGGTAGAAGTGTAGGCCATTTAAGCCCAGTTGTCGAAGGATAGGAGCTAGTTAGCAATGATTCCGGTACCAGTTCGGTGACACATGAGGAATTTCCGCTAGATTTTGGTATAATTTCGGTACGTTCTGAAGAAGGTAGAGTAACTTCTGAGTGTACAGAAATGCAGTGCGCAGTTGGTTTGACACCATTTGATCAGAATTCGAATCTTTTCGGTGATAACGTGGTGGTACCAAGTGAGTCTGTTTCCGGGGAAAAGACAACTTGGTGCGGTGAAAGTTTGACAAGTTCCAGTGGAAGTTTGGTGCCACTTAGTGGGAGTCTGAAGTTTTTCGGTGATACTAGAGTACTACCTGGTGGATCCTTGTTACGTTCACCACTGTTCGGGGCAAGTCTGCCTACTCTTGATATTGAATCTGAGGACATACTATTTGATTTGGAGATACGTAAGAGATTCAACGCTATTTTCGAGCCGAAAGGTGAGCAGTCTGATAATACAGATTCTGAAGGACAAGACACACCCCCTCAGAACTCAAGAAACAGTAGCGGTACCAATATTAGCACCATGAGTGGTCAACAACAGCAACAGCCACATCCAATCATTCCACTTCGTCCGGTTCCAACAGAGGTGACGTACACAAAGTTCGGTGGATTTCGAGGGGACGATCCTGATGCACATGTGCGCACCTTTGAGATAAGCTATGCAGTGCTGAACCATCCACCCGACCCGGCGTACAAGGCCATTGTATTTCAGGCCACGTTAGTTAATGAAGCAGCTAGATGGTTGACTGAGTATGATATTAATCATTTTGTTAACTATGATGTTGTGAGGGATGCGTTTTTACAGAGGTTCCGGTTGAAGAAGAATCTTGCCGAAATCTTTGACTATTTGCAAAACAATCGGCAGAAGTCGTACCAGGCTGTTCAGAAATATGCAACATTGTTTAGAACCCACTTAAGACAACTGCCTCCGGCACATGCTAATCTACCGGATGATGTGATAACCCAGTGGTTCATTAACAGTTTGACCCCACAGTTAAGAAAAATCATGATCATCCGCTGTGTGGGTGCTATGACACTAGATGCTATTATTGCGATGGCCCTACAACTAGAGCATAAAGTTGGGGGATTCACCAAAGATTTGGAGTGGCTGAAAGCCAGTAAGAACGTAATAGATGATCCGACTAAACAGATGTATTGCACCAAGTGCAAAAATCGAGGGCACACAAGTGCTACATGTGCCCTTAACCAGATGTATTGTTTAGAACCCACTTAAGACAACTGCCTCCGGCACATGCTAATCTACCGGATGATGTGATAACCCAGTGGTTCATTAACAGTTTGACCCCACAGTTAAGAAAAATCATGATCATCCGCTGTGTGGGTGCTATGACACTAGATGCTATTATTGCGATGGCCCTACAACTAGAGCATAAAGTTGGGGGATTCACCAAAGATTTGGAGTGGCTGAAAGCCAGTAAGAACGTAATAGATGATCCGACTAAACAGATGTATTGCACCAAGTGCAAAAATCGAGGGCACACCAGTGCTACATGTGCCCTTAACCAGATGTATTGTGCCATCTGCAACACAACCGGACACTCAATAGAAAATTGTGCGTATAATGCCAAGGTGCAGGGGCGAGCAACTGTAAATGCTATTATCCAAGAACCAAGTCAGCCAGCAGCCCATTATGTGCCACCACAGATGCGATCCAACCAGTCGCAAGGATATAGGAATTATCGGAGTCAGCGGAATACTAATTTTAATTCAAATCGATGGCAGGCGGGTACATCAGCAGACGGTACTTCTCTGCCACTACCTCGATGCCATTTTTGCGGCGAGATTGGCCACATTCGTAGGTTTTGCAAGGATGCAGCAGAGTATGACAAAAGAAAGAAGGAGTGACAGAATCCAATGACCAACATGGTCTATATTTCACCAATGGAATCACAAGCAGCAGTGGTTCAAACAAGATCGGGTAAGCAGTTACAACCCGCCGCTGAGGTGTTTGAGCCTGGTATCCGTGAGAAGCAGCGCATGTACACAAAGGCTAGTCAATGGACAGCTAACGAGCCAACTGTATTTCTTGATCCAATTCCGGTAACAAAAGTTCCCTTGCCAAAGGCAAGAGTGAATGGACAAACCATTGCCCCAACAACAGTAGAATCATCATCAGAATCGGTGAGAAGTACGAGCCAAACAGATTAGGTATGGGATATCCTATCTAAGGCTTCAATTACACTCCCTTTGGGACAGTTGCTCGCCTTAGTGCCAGGAGTCAGGCAACAATTCCAACAACAGGTTAGTCCTGGATCTGCCTGTACTTTGGCGACAGCCACAATACAACCAGAAGCTGATTCTACGGTGGATCATTCGGTCCCATTGATCACTATATGGCATAAAAATCACAAGATTACTCAAGTGCTAATTGATGGTGGTTTGGGTGTGAATATCGCAGCTGCAGCTCTCTGCAAGAAATTGGGTTGGACCCAAATCGAGCACGTACAATTTTTTGTATGAATGGCACATCAATCCCGAGTCCATCCGGTGGGACTAGTACGGAATATTCCGATTACTTTGCAGGGTACCACATTCAAAATGACTTTTGTAGTCTTAGAACTACCAGAATCCAGCCTCGACTACAATCTACGTTTTGGTCGGCCATGGTTGAAACAAGCCAAAGCTGTCTAGGATTGGTCAGCGCAGGAGTTGACTTTCAAAGATAATCACTGAAAATATGTGGTTAAACTGGATGCCATCTAGCCGTGCGAGCTTCATGCAAGATCATATGTAGCGAAGCCAATCCACATGTTGGAAGGCTTGTCTGGCGATGAGGAAGAGGCATTTTTGAAGAATAATAAAGACCTGATCTCCTTAGGTACTATCGATCTCCAATCAGTAGCGGACAAGTGCAGTCTGGCAGCGTGTACGGTTGTCCCAGTGACCGGAGATGTAGATGCAGATGATAGTATTGCTATGGATGGAGCCACCCTACATCAACTTTTACCGTCAGTTGATGATTTGGTGAAACCTCGACAATTTTATGTCCCGGAAGATCAGTTAGTAACATATAATTTGGGTGATGAGGTTAATCCGCGACCCGTTAAGATTAAGGCAGGATTGTTAGAGACATTTCAAGATGATTTGATACGACTCCTGCGCGAGTTCTCCGATGTTTTTACTTGGGACTATCAAGATATGAAAGGTCTGGACCCGCGGATCTATCAACATCGGGTAGTGCTCAAACCAGAGGCGATGCCAATAAAACAATCCAGTTATCGCATGAACCCCAATTATGCAGCACACGTCAAAGCAGAACTCGATCTGTTACTGAAGGTGGGATTCATCGTACCAATTGAGCATGCTGAATGGATATCACCAATCGTGATTGTTCCGAAGAAAAATAAACAGCTCTGCATCTGTGTTGATTATCGGAAACTGAATGCTGCTACGGAAACTGAATCCATTTCCTCTCCCCTTTCTGGACACGATGCTCGACCGAGTGGTAGGACACGAGATGTATTCATTTTTGGATGGTTACAGTGGTTATAATCAGGTGTGGATGGCAGGACAGGACATACCTAAAACAGCCTTCATCACAAACTGGGGTGTTTATGCTTGTACGGTAATGTGGTTTGGGTTAAGGAATGCTCCAAGCATATTTCAATGCTGTATGCAAGAAATCTTTTCACCCTACCTGACTACTTTTATGCAAGTATATCTGGATGACTTTTCCTTATTTGGGAAAATTGCGGCGCACCTGTATCATTTACGGTGCTGCTTTCAAAAATGCCGCGAATACCGGTTATGCTTGAATCTGACAAAATCTGTGTTTGCGATCTCTTGTGGCAAACTCCTCGGCCATATTATCTCTGAGCAAGGCATACAAGTTGATCCAGATAAAGTTGCAGTTGTGTTGCAGGCACCAGTCCCTACAACACCGAAAGAAGTTATGCGCTTCCTGGGTCAAATCTAGTGGCATGGTAGACATTTACGGTGGTTAGCTCATTTAGCAACACCACTTAATCGACTCATGACTAGTACTCCATGGCAGTACGAATGGACTTTAGAATGCCAAACTACATTTGATCGTTTAAAAGGCTTATTGATGCACGCCCCCATTTTGCAATCACCTGATTAGGACCGTCTGTTCCATGTCTTTGTGGATGCATCGGACATAGCTATTGGCAGTGTTTTAATGCAGCAAACTGATAAATTGTTTCGGCCAGTCACCGATTAGCCCCTGCTGAAAGAAATTATTCAGTGACCGAAAGAGAATGTCTCGGATTGGTGTACTCCCTGAAGAAATTCCAGCATTATTTGTTGGGCTGAAAATTCACCTTTCACGTGGATCATGCTGCACTTGTGTATTTGATCCAGCAGCAACATTTAGGTGGTCGCTTGGCTCGATGGGTTTTATTATTACAAGAATTCGACTATGAAGTTATTCATCGACCCGACACAACACATGCATTGGTGGATTTTCTATCTCAGTTAGATTCCGGTGAAGCTCCGGTGGGGGTTGATGACACTACACCGGCAATTTATGCTACTGAGCTAATTGTTGAAGAATCTACAGAACCTCTTGTGCCCCCTACCTACTACGATACGTTGCTAAATTTTCTCACTGACGGTTGTCTTCCTCCCCATACTCCTCCTGCTCTGCGGCGGAAGTTTGCAGTTTACAGTCATAGATTTCGGTTGATTGTAGGTCAGCTATACTACATGGATCATACTGGTGTTTTACTTCGATGTATTCCACCACATGAAGCAATATCGGTTATTGCTATGGCACATTCATTACCCTCGGGTGGACATTTTGCAGCTGATCTTACTCACCGAAAAATTCTGCAAAGTGGGCTTTGGTGGCCTACCATGTACAAAGATGTGGCTCAGTTTGTGCAGCAGTGCGATACCTGTCAACGGTCTGGATATCCATTACATCGTCACTTCTTTCCTCTACAACCTGTCTTACTTTTGGAACCCTTTCAGAAGTGGGGGTCGATTTTATTGGACCAATCTCACCACCAGCAACCTTTAGCAACAATCGATTTATACTGACTTGTACGGATTATGTCACCAGGTGGGTGGAAGCTTGGGCTTTACGGTCCGCCACAGCTGTTTCAATGGCAAAATGCCTGATGAAGGATGTATTTCCGCGTTATGGCTTACCTCTGGAACTTGTGACAGACCAAGGAACCCATTTTGCCAACAATTTAATGCAAGTACTAACTCACACTTTTCAAATTCTACATAAATTCAGTTCACCATACTATCCACGTGCTAATGGTTTGGCTAAAAGCACCAACAAAATATTGTTGAATATTCTCCACAAGTTGATCTTAGAATCTCCAGAATGGTGGGATGAGTTACTACCCACGGTCTTATGGGCATACCGGACTACATACAAAGTGGCAACCGGAATGATCCCATTCAAGCTTGCTTATGGGTTGGAAGCAATCGCGCCGATGGAGGTAGTAGTGCCAAGCCTACGCGTGGCCCTAACTCAAAAATTGCTGCCCGAAGACTCTTTGCCATTTCGGTTGGAAGCACTCCAAGCCTTGGATGAACATCGCTGGGAAAGTTTGCTGGTTCTTCAAGAAGTTTAGTTGCGGCAAGCCCATACCCATGATCGTTTCCTCAAAACTCCTGTGTTTACGGTGGGCCAGCTTGTGTTATTCTATAATGCTAAAGCAAATTGAGATGCTGGAAAATTTAAATTATGGTGGTTCGGTCCTTACCGGATTAGTGAGCAAGTGGGACCCGCTACTTTTTGGTTGACTACCTTGACCGGAGTTCCCCTTCCCAAAGTGATTAATGATTCAAAGTTACGCCCATATCACCAACCGCCTGATCACCGCTAACGTGTTCTTCGTTCCGCGTGTCACTTATTTTCTTTTTATTTTTGTATTTCGGCTGAATATATACTGTAACTCTCCTCGTTTTGATATCTAAATATGATTATTCGCCGCCACGTGTTACTGTTTCTGCTCATGCATGCCGTCGTAATTATCATTTCAATAACGAGTGATGATTAGCATTTTCGATCGTCTCCTGTTGCCTGTGTATCTACTTATTCTTGTTCCTTTTACTGATAATCGCTATTGTGCCTGTGTGTTTTTGCATTCTTTGTGTTCTGTATTCTCTGTATTCTTGTGCTTTCGCGTGCGCGTTATGGAAGCACTAGCCAATGTTGCTACCTTCCGTGAAGGACTTACCCCTGAAGTGAGTGAGTATTTGCATATTCGTGGTCTTTTGAACTTTGCTGAATTGCCTTGGCATTCAGTGGAGTGTCACCCATTTTATGCGCAGATTATTGCCCCTATCGCTGCCACACTTGCTACGGAGCAGAGTTGGCCTATCTTTTGTTTACCATCACGAGTCGTGATCACTTTGGCTTCATTTGCTGATGCCTTCCGACTTCCTCGGGATGGATTGGAGAATGGTCCACTCCTTCCTGTAGCCACCATGACCACGTTATTTCCACGGCACTCATCTAATGAGTACGCCATTCTGTGTCGACCTGACCCGAGCGTACCGCTTTACAGTTTTTGGTCGCGATTTTGAACTTGCAAAAACACACCTACGGTATCTCGCGTCCATTCTACTCGATGATAGATATGGCTTCTCGCGAATCTATTAATTTTGCATCTTTTTATTTCCGGTGCATTCATCGTGAATGTGTTATGGTTATTAAACATGTTAATAAGGGTGATCTTCCAAGATCACGTCTTCCCCACTTGCAAGTATGGCTTCCCAAGCCTTTGATTGAAGCTCAGAAAGCACGACATCAGGTATGGATCCCCAAGCAGGCCAGGCAGACCGCCAAGCAAGAGATATGCAAGTGGGAGGATACACTACATCATAACAGTCGAACGACAAAGCATAGATAGACTCATACGAAAACCAGGAAAAGTAACAATTCTAGTGCTCAGCTACCAAAAGATACAAACAAACAACAAAAAGAGCGAAAAAGCAGAGAGAAGAATCGAAACATCATAACAATAAAATGGATTTGGAAACCCAAGCGACTACAAAGAGTGGACCATCGAGATGACAAAGATTCCAATTGCACTCATGAAATGTCAATTGCACCTAAAGTATGCATAATAGGGCCACATTACAAGGCCACGCATTCGGCACATGATGTACCCGATAAAATTAGTGGTGCACATTCTCCAATAGAGATTAGATTTTAGCTTCAACTCTCTTAGGAATGGACATACTATGTACATAAATAAATGCTTTGGCTATACTAATGCTTGTTTTCTTTCAGGATAAGAAATAAAAAGATGTGGTAAGAGATCTCACTCATAGAACCATGGGAGACCGAGTGATGGAATGACAATAATCACTACAATGCACTACACTACTGCATGCTTTCCTTTGAAGCTAATGCACTTTTCCTTACAAGTGCAGATGGCTCCTGAAGATTCTGAAGCAACAGTACAAGAGGAAGTGTTGGAATTTCCACTCCAGAGTATCACCAAGGCAAAGGGACACTGGTTTCGAGAAGATCAACCAGCTGGGGAGTACCTCTTCCTGGCAACGATCAAAATTTTGGATACAGATCATCAATTTCTAATCATGTCCCAAGATTTTCGAGTACTACATGAACTCCCGTCTATCGTATACACTATGAAGAAAGTGGGCATACATAAATATTTTGAGCTGCCAATCTATAAGCCCGACTTTCAAAGATGCACACAGGTCATGAATACCTTACAGCCAACGCTGCATGATCCCTTGGTGCCAGAGGCTCGAGTGATGGATAAAGTAGGCGAATGGGTTGTCATTCAATTCACATATGACTTGATTAAGGAAGCCTTTGGCTGGGAAAAGGATGGAACTACCGTGGTAAAAGAAGAAATCCGAGGTGCAAAGACCGGGACATTTACAGACATCAACCAAGTAGACATAGAGGAGGAAGTCAGACTAATCCTCCAACACTTTTGCTTCCCGAATATGCATCGATACACGGCCCCTCAAAAGATTATCATTCAATTACTCTCACATGCCATCAAGCAGATTGGAAATCAAATTAATCTGACTCCGTACATACAAGAAAGGTTATTCGAGGCAAAAAAGCAATGGAATAATAAGAAGTTCCTCGATGGCAGTGTGGCTCTAACTATCTTGATTTATCATGCTTTAGGCATTCGAGAGCACCTGCAAGAAATGCCATCATCAACGGCCCTGGCAAACTATGCCAAAGTTGCCACTGTTCCTAAAAAGAAAAGAGGAGTCAAGATTGTAGAAGAAGCTGAAACTAGCTCTCAACCTAGAATGAGAGGCACAAAGAGACTAAGGGAAGTAAAGCAAATGGAAGAGGAAACTCCAGCCACGAAAAGGACACATGTACTGCCGAAAACAACTATTGAAGAGCAAAGACCGATTACAGAGGAAGACTTAACTAGGGCCCTGGAAGAGACGCACCAATATACGGAAGGACAAGTCAACTTACTGGTGCAAGGCCACCATTATCAACAGGCCCAACAAGAAATGGAAGCGAAAAGAAAGCTCGCCAAAGTCCATCAGTACAGGGAAATACGGCTGGACAATTCAAGCTCATCCTCGGATGCACAAGAAGAGCCAGACAACTCACTATTAAATGTGGATATTCAAAGTGAGTCAAAGGATGATGGACAATGGGCAGAGTTGAATGAAGTTAACTACAATGAAGAAGCAGAAAGCCTAAAAATGGATGACCACATTACACATCCTAATAAGAACATCACAAGTCAGGAAGCAGACCAGGAAGGTACGCATGTGATAAAACTTAATGAGACTTCCACTATTCGTATCAAGGAGGCTACACCACCTCGCCGAATGTCCGTAAAGATACCAAAGGAGGAGCCTCAGGAAGAGAAAGTAGAAGACGAAGAACCCTTCACACCAATAAGGGTTGTGGCAGAACCCTCCCCCATGGATGTCACATTTGAAGGGAGTGCCACAAAAGCTCTAGATTTGAAGGAACAAGAAGAAGTACACAACATACAATTACAAATTAGACAACCACACAACGAAACCATCCATGTGGAGCAGGGAAAAGATGTGCAATCCGGCGCAGCTCCAAGCATACCTAGGACGTGGTTAAATGTTGACATAGCTTAGCTCAAGCCAGTAGTACAAGATATGATTAGAACCGCACTAGACACACAACAACTGATGCTTGAGGCTGATGAAGACTATGATCAAGCAATGCAAGACAAGCATGAGCTTCAAGAAAAGAGCAAGAATCTTTCGGCCGCATTGAACTTAGAAAGAGAACACATCCGATGCAAAGAGAAAGAAGCCCAAGAAGCCAAAAAGCAGTGCAATGAGTTAATGACCGAAAATGAGAGATTAAAAGCACAACTGCAAGAAGTACAGACAAAATACGAAGCTAGCGAGACTCAAAAGGCGCGAATCACTGCTCGGAGCAAAATACTAGAATCATAGATCAAAGTATACATGGAGGAAGTAGAGAACTTAAGGAATCGAAATAAAGAACTCATGACCGCCCTTCTCACTGACCAACCAATAGAGGTTCAAGAAAGACCAGAAAAAGATATCAAAGAATTGGAGACAAAGATAGCTAAGTACGAAGATCAGCTCAGAAAGGAGCAACTCACCATTGCCGAATGGGAAAAGCGGTACATGGATGACACAGCTGCCCTACGAACTAAATGGAAGAAAGCTGAAAATCGTTATCTCCTGCAATGTAAAGAAGACGCCGATTAGAGCTATCTTCAAAAATCTTTTGTTGATGAAAATATTCAACCACTAGCTCCAAGAGGTATCCTTGCTTGTTTGGATGTCTCCAAGATGCCAAAATGCTCTGACACCACTTTTGGGGGAAGTATCTCAAACCCTATGCAACAAGGAAGTGCAAATGACCTACACATGTGCCCTTCTTTGACCTCTGCACACCAAACTTACTTTTTCTCACAGCATATGTAGAGAACTCTAGTGATTTTTGTCGACCTATAGTGCACATCAAGAGCTTTTGAAAGTAAAAAATTTTACTCCAAATGAATGCCTATAATTTGAGAAAAAAGTTTCACAAGATGACCTAGTTGAATGCTCATAGTAGATGGTAAAAAAGAGACCACATTTCACTCCAACAAGCTTTTCTCAGAGACTAACCCAAGAATGAATCTCAGATTTCGCTCAAATTTAAAACACTTTAAGGGCTTTCCAAGGACATAAAAATCATAGAAAATAAACAAAAAAGGATAACCATTCCTTACAACTCAAAGAAAACTAGCTCCAATAGAGCCTACATACAAAGAGAGACATCAATCACCTTAATTAGCTAATTTTAAGGTTTCTCCCAAAATACTTAGAGAATGCTCTAGAGATGTGCTTCAAAATAATTTTAATAGCTATTAAATGACTCAAATTATTATAACAAATGGATGATTAATGAGGGAGAAACAATGCTAACAACTCAAGGGAAGAGAGTTGCAACATTGCCTGTACAGACACATATATATGCCTACTCAAAGATAACAAACAAGCAAGCAAAGGGCTAACTTTAGCAAGGGGATTTCTTATTACAACTCCAAAACTTATTGCACACTATAAATGAACTAAAAGTACAACAATTTGACTCAAAAGAAGTCAAGTGACAAGCTAGTTTTATAGAGCAAAGTTGGCCCCTAAAATCTTGGAACCACTTTTCCGAGAAAGTCAGCCTCCTAGATTGGAGGACATAAATGAAATGACTTGGAGAGTGGTTGATTGGGTTCTTTTGATGGAGTCACATGCTTTTAGGCTTCCCTACATTGGTTCACATGTCCATGATTGATTTTCCACAAATTTTGGCTTCAAGCTTGACTTTTAACAAGTTCTTGGTGCTATCCTAATATTATCTGGATCATTCTTAAGATAAATTCTCCTTGCTTTGGTGGATGAAGATAGAATCTCTCCAAGGTTTCCCCCAAACCTTCTTGGATGCATTGAAGTCTTGCATATGCCTTGGCATGCTATTGCTTATGTGTTGGGATAGAATTAATATGAATCATCTATTCCTTTCTATCCATTCATTAAGTGCCTTGATTTGTCCTTCGAGTTGTGGATCATTTACACGAGGCTTTGGATCACTCACTAATTGCTACAATTCTTTGACCATAAGGTAGTTGAAAAATCTAAATTTTCATGGTGAAAAGTTGCTTTTCTCTAACTTCTCTATTTGTGTATTATACTCAACCATACTGAGATATAAGGTGCTCCTCTAGCTTTTGCTCAAGTGTTAGCTTTTGATAGCTTCTCCCTTGCTAACCTTCAAATAGTTGAGGTATCAATTGATGTAGCCCCTTTTTGATTTCTCATGACTTGATAAGTCCTCCTTCTGCTTCCAAGAGGTTTCTTAATCCCTCCAAGTCTACAATATGATGTCCAATGATGTCTCCAAGCCTCCAAAATGCTTTGATACCACTGTTGGGGCATTGTAAACTTCCCCCATCAGTGGTATCATAACCTTGTTGCAGGGATTGGTTAATGTAATTTTGAAGGAGATCTTGAGCAAGGGTGTGCTCATTGACATGGATACCATGTACTATATCTACCTCTAAGGAGATGGTGATATTTCTTCTTGTACATAGGGGTTGACACTCAAGGTTAAGGAAAAAGCATGAAAGCTCACCAAGGAAGTGGACACACAAGAAGAAGGAGCATGTAGGGACTCCAAGAAGCACATGTCAAATTTTCAGAAGAAATCCCTCTAAAACTAGTGATTTTTATCACTAAAAACCATTGTTAATACAATTTTTCATTTTTGCAACTCTATTTTGTTCAAGCCGAGGAGTCCTCGAGCTTGAGGAGTATTAGAACTATCATCCTACCAATTTTCATAATTTTTAGACTCCGTTTGAGCCCCCAAATAAGCCCTTGAACCTATTTTTTAACTAGGCTAGACACTAGGTCTGGACAGGGCCAAAGCCACTCAAAAAACTATAAAATGGGCTGGAGAGCTCATTTTTGAGGTTAGCTTGTTGTAGATTTGAGCTTTGTAAGAGATTTCTTTTGTAATCTAAGCTTTCCATTGTTCCACTATTTGCTCTTATCTTGTGCCCGTGTGTGTGTATGTGTGTGCATGCTTGTGTGCTTTCACTCACGCACCTGTGCCATCACTTGCTCATAGTCTTCATACTAGTCCTCATGTCTCCGTGGATTGACATTTATGAGGTGAAGCTCCTCACGTTGGTACTTGCCATTGTGCTAGAGTGACACTAGTTTTGGCGTCGTTGCCGGGGAGAGAGCTTGGAGGACGAGTGTTAACTCTGTTTGTGATTGATTTTTTGGTGCTAACATGTCTCCATTGTGTGGAATAGATATTTTACGACACGTACCATGAAGATGGAAAATGTGTGTTACGCGAAAGAGAAACATTAGAATGTTGCTAGGCTTATGGCTATTCCCAGGTAGTTATAGTGTGGATTGGCAGATAGTTTTTTTTTTGGAGTCAGCCCACTACTTTGAGCAAACATTTATGCAGAAAATCCAAGTCACTTCAACCAGGCTTGATGTAGTTTATGAGGGATGTCAATTCCTTATGAGTCACTTCTGAAGATTTTGGAAGAAGTCGAAGTCACACTTGATATTTATGCATCAGTACTGATACATTACCCCAAGATGAATGAGGTTGCAAAAAATTGTCAAACAAAAGATCCAGTTACTGATCTGAAGTATGAAGTATGAGAGAGCTTCACTGAGTTATTTGTGAATGTGTATGGAAGTTTCATGGGGTGAACGCAGAGTTTGAATTTTCATTTAGAACTACCCATAGTGAATCAAATGTTTCTCAGAGTTGCTGGTGTGTGTTGATGTCTGAGGGCTAGAGCATGTCTATGACAATTACATTATGTATAGCTATGTTTATCATTTTGGGCATGTATCGGAAGTGTGGCACCCTTGGAAGCACATACGAGATCCTTAATGATCCTGCTACACCTGAGAAAATTTTATGGAACCCATTAATGAAGGGAACTGCACCGCATAACTTTGGTCATGGTGCACTTAAGCCGGTTCCAGTCCCAGTATGACGAAATGAAGAAGATGGAAAGGGGGTTGGGCGGTAGTTTGCCTGCCCTACGTTAGGAAAGGGCAGAAGGGTTATGGCCCTCGATGGCACATGCTTCGGGCTCCTGTGTTTTCTCAGGAAGGAAAAATCATATATGCGCGGGGGGGGGGGGGGGGGGGTTCTAGTTTTTTTGGGGAGTCGCTGCTGTATTTTTGGAATTTCACCCTTAGCAGGACGAGGAGGAGATTTCTTGGCGATCTTTAGAAGCAGGAAAGACTCACTAAAGACACGGGGGTTGCTGGGAGGCAGGTCATTTTTTGGTTTTTGGAAGGAGCAGCAAGGGGAACGGGGTTCTTCTTCTTCTGTTTTTTGGGAGATTTTTTTTGGCAACTGCGGCTGTTCCATTTTGTGGTTTTCCATCTGCATCAAGGGGGAGGCTTCCGGTCATTAGCAGGTATCCCGACCGGGGTGCAGATCTGAGGATTGAAGGGGGGGGGTGCCAAGGAGGATGCCATAGAGCAGAAGACGGGGATCATCGTCGAAGGAGAGGAGGTGCTGGGTGTGCGAACACCTGGACAACAAGGCTAACCAGACCTACTCAATGAAGAGGTGACAGAAAAGCTCTGGTGGACCATGAAAGGATGTAGAAAAAGGAAAGACGTTGATTGTCTCCTGCTGGAATGTGGAAGCAGAATGCACAGCAACTCTAAAGTCTATGTGAAGACTTCAGGACAGCGCTTATGGACGACAAGAGTTGGCCTGTGATCGCATGACCAAACACTTTTGGTAAGAACTATAGCATTTGCGTCAACCATTAGTGTACTTACTGTCTATTGGAGTTTGGCAGTTAGATTATGAATATTCTTCTGCAATCATTTTACAGCGCAGTAGAACACTCCATGAGGTCACAGAAAGTCAGAGTTATGTCTTCAACCTTAATCTAACCCATGTCTTTTTCCTCTCTCTTAAAACGCGTGAGATAGCAACGATGTCTATCAACCTCATGTGAATTCGGTGGGTGGTGAGGAGGTGATCTTTTGTGTATTAGCATTCTAGGTAGTTTTTGTTTGCCACGAATTCTAGGTGCCAACCGTATATGCTTGGTGGTGAATCCCTATGATAATGTTTGGTTGATTTTGAACAAGCATGGCTGTTGTGAATGGATTGTTGTACTTTTTTCAATGAATGGGGAACAGTGAGCATATTATAGATGCATCTATTAATTAACTGTGACATCTTGCATTATCATGTTGAATGATTCAGAGGAGAACTGTCCGTTATGTATAAGTAGTTTCGAAGGATATGGGGGACCCGGTAGATGAGCGACAAATTTTTAGGAATTCCACAATGACACTTGAAATCTGCAGGGCTGTTTGTGACGTAGTAATTAGGCAGGGACATGCGACCTAGGAGCTCGTATAAATTGCGGGATGATTTTGGATGACGTAAGTTCTTGTTTGTGACTCGAATGCAGGATTATCTTGTGTATAGATTTGGTATAACATTCTGCCATGTTGTTGCCGAAGCTGAGGAGAGGTGCATTTCGTTGGGTCTACGTCTTGGAGATCTCTACAAGAATGTCACATGTACACTTTGCCTTTGCAAATAAATAATTTTGTGTGACCATCTCCTTAGCCTGTGATGCATTATAATAAGATCTTATGACTACCAATATCCAGTACTGTAACAAGTGGTTTGACTCTGTTAACTCCGGTCCGCATTCCGATTAAGAGTCTTGGCTTAGGCACCTACCAAGATGGGGGACTTTACGCACTACCTTAGTGACTTCTTGGCACATTATAAATGACCACATGCTGCATGGGTGAGTGAGGAACGGGAGGGGAAGTGTGTGTAGTCGTGCTTGGGTTCCAGAGTAAGGAAGTGTATGGGCATGGGTCTAGGATTAGTAAGAGGGTGGTGAAGAGAAGGAGTGGGGGAAACGAAAAAGTGAGTGGAAAAGGAAAGAGGTAGAAAAGAAAGAAAGGGGGAAAGTAGGTGTGTAGGCATGAATGTGCACTAGTGTGTAAGAATGTAGGTGCAAGTGCATAAGTGAGCATGTGGGTGTATGGTTGGGGTATGTGGTGTGTGAAAAGAATACGGGAGTGGGTAAAAGAGAGAGAGTAAGTGGTTGATAGGGGTTTTGAGAGTGCATGGGTTAGGGTATGTGAGTAGCTATAGGTGAATGTGTGCGAGCGTGTGCAGGTTTGGGGAGTAGGTGTGCGAAAGAGTGACAAAGAGTAGGTAGAAAGAGAAAGAGAAAGTGTGGGTGTGTGTGTGAGGGCATGAGGGCACATGTATGTGTAGGAGTGAAAGAGACAGAGAGAGGTTGTTAGACGGAATCACTAGGGTTGGATGCTTATCCGTGCACATATGTTTCCATCTTCTCCAATGTTTCATTGGCGTGCAATTGCGGACTCACGAGGACCAAAAGTGACCTAGTAATAGAAGGGTTGGGCAAAATATCATTGGGTGTATACACTTTCCCTTGGACTAAGAGGCTTATCAACGAGCGTGTGACGGTAGGACATAGAGTAGCGACGTTGGAAGGTAAAAAATCATCATTTTCAATTCAGTTTCTGATTTTTTTTTCCATCTTCATCCTCATCATCATCACCATCTCCACCCACCTTCATCTCTCTTCTCAGTTTTTTCCATTTTCTAGAGTACATTCACCTCGTTTTTCATTTGTGGTTGTGAGCAAGAAGCTTAGAGGGGGTGCAAAACTGAAACACTGAAGAAATACACCTCAATATACCCAACAATTGAGTGAACTATCCTGAACGTGACACAACCTGTGCCAAGTGTCGTGAGTGTGGTATCACGGGTTTGAAGATAGATTTTGCATCTACAGGCACATAGGAGTGACAAGAAGGACACAAGGTACTCATATTTGCAAAAAATTAACTCCAAAAAATCCAAGTGTCATGACCGGTTGAGTTCAAGTGTCGCGAGACTTGAATTCCCGTGTGTCATGATATTTGTGACATCCAAATGTCGTGATATTTGACAAGTGTTGCGACATTTGCAAGGTGTCGAGTGTCGTATGGCCAAGTGTCTCGACATACCTCAGGTGTCGAGTGTCGTGGTCAGGGCCAAGTATCGTGATATCCCTCGAGTGTTGTGTATCGTGACCGCCCAAGTATCATGTGTTATTTCCATCAGGTGTCGCGATACTCAGCAAGTGTCGAGTGTCGTCTGAACAATAAGTGTCGCGATATCTGCGAAATCCAAGTGTCGCGATATTTTCCATAACCAAGTGTCACGATATCTGAGGCTGACCAAGTGTCGCAACATCTGCTAAGTGTCGTGTGTCGTGACCGCTCAGGTGTCGAGTGTCGTGGATATCAGTGTCGCGACATCTCAGCAAGTATCGTGTGTCACCGGACCTCAAATGTCGCGATATCTGACAAGTGTCACGACATCTGCTAGATGTCGAGTGTTGTGACCACTCCAGATTGGATCCCTCAAGATAACAAAAGCATAGAACTATTCGTGAATAGAGAAATGGAGGAAGCCTTTTGGAAATTCAAGCCAGGTCAACCTAGCCCAATTGTCACCATCTACGAGTTCAAAGATTTGGAAATGCCAGGCAAAATTGTCTATCTAGATAACACATCTGAGAAAGTGTTCTTGGTATCAGATCATGACAGACATGCAAACACTTGGCAAGGTGAATCAATTTTCCCTCCACCAAGATCTAATGTTTCCCATGGTCTCCAAGGAGCAGGATCATACAAGGCTCATGAAACCCAAAAGGAAAGAACTAGAGAGCGACCGGAGGTAAGCTTTGCACACACTATGGGCAGAGATAGATCAGGACATGAAGGTGAAAGACCTGAAAGGGAGAGACATAGAGCACATAGGTATGAGAGAGATGAACATGATTTTCCATTGCCTAGACCACGAGAACACTCAAGAACCCTTAGACCCTCTCAAGTGGTTAAGACAATGAAGAACTACTTTGATGGTTCACGAGATCCTTATGACCATGTGGCCGAGTTCAAACAAGTGTTTAGAACTGAACAAGTCGAGGACTTGTTCACCTAGTTTGAGGCATTTGGTTTGACTCTTAAAGGTACTGCCTTAGCTTGGTTCCAACCCTTGAGCAGTCGCAATTATCAGAACATAGGTCAACTGCTAGAAGAATTCATTGTAGAATTTTCCAAGAGTGGCATCAAGCATAACACATCATCCTTGATCCACAGCTTCAAGCAGACACCCCAAGAAACAGTGCGACTTGTAGGAAGATGTTTTAGACAGTACATAGAAAGATGCCCTATTCCAGAGTTACCCATGCTAGCCAAACAAGTGGCATTGTTCTTAGATGGCTTACTGAGCACAAAGTTAAGGTCATATGTGTAATTGAAAGAGCCTAGATCCATAGAAGAGTGTGTGCGGATCTGCATTGACATAGAAGACAACTTGGGTGAGGAGTTAGGAATATCCAAACTCTACAAGGATTCTGATGGTTCTACTTGTCATACCTCTAGAGTCTCCAATGAGATAGATGAGATAGCTGACCATGTGGCCAAAAAGCTAGGAGTTAAAAATAGACAAATGCCAAGGGTCACCCCATTGAAGCGATGTTACACATGCGGAGGAGACCACATGGCTAATGTTTGCCCAATGATGGCTCAGCCCCAAGGAAACCCTAATGCTCTATATTGCACCATTGAGAGGAAATACACAAATCATACGGCTCAAGATTGTCCATACAATGGGCAAGCTGTCAGACAAAATTATCAGCAACCTTACCAGCAGGGCATGTATCAGAATTAGTACCAACAACAATATTACATGCCACAACAACAATATCAACCTCAATACCAATAGCAATATCAGACACCATACAGGCCACAACCAGTCCTAGGAAGCCAACCACTAGCTCTTGCTAATGTGATCCCAGTTAAGTATGCGGTGGCAGAGGAAAACTCTAATAGAGCTTTGGTGCCACTAACCTCGTTGGTCTTAGAAAATGACTCCCATGCTCATAGTTCAAACTACTTCCATGAAGATAGTTCACAAGCTTATTACATAGATTCACCTAAGCAAAGTGAGACTTCTCCATATCAATACAAGACACCACTCATGGAACAAAATTGGGAGTAAGAATACTCCAATGTCATGTATACAAATCCTAACCCCAGGCCCCAAGGGAGAGAAGTAAGACCACACGCCCCTAGAGGACCATGCTTTAGATGTCAAGGAGACCATTTGATTTGTGAATGTCCCCATTTACTGACTCCGTGACAAGGAAAAAACATCACCATACAAGGCTTTTGTCCTTAGTGCAGCAAAGAACATCTTCCAAGAGAGTGTCCTAGGAATCCCTCTAGTGCACCTAAGGTTACACCCATCAATGTGGTAGGCTTAGTGGTGGATTCAAGTTCAAGTAGTAGTAATGTGGCTCCTGTACAGGCACTCACTAGGGCATAGACATTGAACTAGGATAAGCCGGTTGAACAATCAGAGCCAAGTGAATCAGGAGAGCCTAGTAAGAGGAAAACAAGAACTTGGAAGGATACCAGAGAGAAGGCCAATCGTAAGTGGAATAAAAAGCGATCAGAACCAGAAGAAAGCCTGAAAGATGCAAAAACAAAAATAGAAGATATTTTATCTCAGAGCCCCTCACTTGCCAAAGCTCCATCCATTCCACCTCATCCCACCCCACCATCCATTGTAAATAGACCGCAATTAGGGTCTGTTCTTGCAGATCCAACCCCAAAAGGCTTGGACATGGTGTTCAAGGCCTACCAGACTCGACTTCAAGAAGGGCCAATAGCTACAAACCTGGATAAGAGTTACTCTAGAGCAGATTTAGAGATTGAAGGAACAAAAATGTGCATGAAAATGGTAGAAGTAGCTCAAGCTATGCTCGAGCCTAGTCAAAAGTTCAATCAGACAAACTCTATCGCCAGATTTGCATTTCCAGGGCTTACTAGAAAGATTAGAGCAGTTGGTAAACAAGCCCTAGGTTTCTTTACCTCCACAGGCTCAACCAATTGTTGAAAGAGAAAGCTCACCACCAATGAAAGCTTACATCCCTGATTCCATAGATGATGGAGCACCTCTTTCAATTCAACAGTACCGCCAAGAGTTCTTGCAATAAATACAAGAAGAAAAATGGGCGAAGGAGAAGGGTAATCCCCCTCCTATTCCTGAAATTGATGACCTTCATGGTCAATTTCCCAAAGACATTCCATCTATTTACGGAGATCAAGCAGAGCAACAAGAAGATGAAAGATTAGATTTTGAATTTAATTCTTTACAAGAGTTGCCACTGTTGGAGTTAGATGTCTGTGGAAGCACGCAAACAACACAAGGAAGAAGAAGAAGCTTTGAGCACAACACACAAGACTGAATGTATTACTAGAGAATGTACAAAGATAAGTAGCCCATTAGGGCAATAGGCGTATATACAAGCCGGGGGAAAAAAACCTCCTAAAGAGGGAAAAAAGTGCCCCGACGGTCCTAGAGTGTTCACACACATCACTACCTAAATATATCAACAAATCCCCCCTGGAGTGATGCGGTGAACAAGTAGCTGGCACTCATGTATAAGGAAGTGCCAAGCTATGTGGAAATCACTCCACAAAAGGAAGTAAGCCCAAAGCTTTGTGGAAAGCTTCAAACTTCTCCCTAGGCAGAGCCTTCGTAAAAAGGTCTGCAATGTTCTCTTGTGTGGGCACATATGCCAAGCTGATCTCCCCAGCAGAGAACCTCTCCCTGACATAGTGATAATGCACCTCAATGTGCTTAGTGCGAGCATGGAACACAGGGTTCCTCGCAACTGCCAATGCGCTCTGATTGTTAGTGAAGATGGTGGTGGCAGAAGGCTGACCAACACCCAAATCAGCCATAAGGCGTCTGAGCCACACACACTCAATAGTAGCTGTGAAAGCTATCCTATACTCAGCCTCACAACTGGAAGTGGCCACAGTAGGCTACTTCTTGCTCAACCAAGATATACATGAGCTACCAAGCATGAAGCAAAAGCCACTAGTGGACACACGAGTGTCATAGCAACCAACCCAATCTGAGTCAGAAAAAGCATGCAAATCTGACAGTAGTGATCCCCCCTTGGGATAAAAACAACCCAAGTAGCCGAGTACTACTCAAGTAGCAAAAGATGCGCTTAACTGCCTTCCAATGCGTGACTCCTGGGCAATGCATAAACCTGCTCATCTGTGAGACAATAAACTGAATATCTGGCTGAGTAATGCATAAATAAATCAAGCATCCAACAGCCTGCTGATAGAGAACAGCATCAAATGCATCTCCAGGATCATGAAGACTCAATCGTAAACCTCTCTCCATAGGAGCGGCAATAGGCTTACAGTCTTCAAGGCCAAAACTCTGCAATAATGTGTCAATATATTTTGTTTGACACAAAGCCATTCCACCATCAACTTGCATAAACTGAATGCCCAAATAGTGATGCAAATGGCCCAAATCAGACATCTCAAATGAGGCATGGAAATCAGCAATATGCTTCTCAATAGGACCAGTGAGCAGCATGTCGTCAACATAGACAACAATGATCAGAAGCACATCATTAGCACGCTTAACATATAAGGTGCTTTCAGTTGGACTATTCTCAAAACCATGTGCAACTAGATAGGCATGTATCTTCTCATACCAAGCACGTGGTGCTTGTTTTAAACCATATAATGCCTTCTTTAACCTGCACACCTGGTTTTCATGCCCTTTCCGCACAAAGCCACGGGGCTGAAAAACATACACTTCTTCATGCAAGTCACCATTCAGAAATGTTGTTTTAATGTCCAATTGATGTACATTCCAACCATGATGGGCTGCAAGTGCACAAATGCTCCGAACAGTAGTCATACGGCATGTAGGTGCAAAGGTCTCATCAAAATCAATGCCTCTTTCCTGTGCATAACCCCTTGCAACAAGCCTGGCCTTATACCTGTCAACTGTACCATCAGGTTTACTCTTCAGCTTGTATACCCACTTAGTGCCAATGGCCTTCTTGCCAGGAGGCAAGTCACATAAAGACCATGTACCATTCTTCATTATAGCATCATATTCAGATTGCATAGCAGCCATCCAATTTTCTGAATTATGTGCTTCATCAAAAGAAACAGGCTCATTCTCATCACAGAGACTAGATGCAGCCATAGCATAGCAATCTGATGCAAAGGAGGCACTATGAGAGCATGAACGAGTACGATATGACAAAGGTGCATCTAATTTGCTGTCACGCAAAGTATGCACCAGCCATTTTCGCATAGTTTTTGCCTGCTCAATATCAGCTCTCTCATCAACAAGTGCATCATGTAAATCTGCATCAGAAATGGAATGATCTGCATCATCATATGAAATCTGCAAAGGCTGAGAAGTTGCCTCATCAGGACCAGCACTAGACTGTCCACCTGTAAAAAGAGGCATCAAAGTATCATACATGTCTTTGGAGCTAACAGATGTCTCCTTGGTACATAAAAGCAATGGCTGAATAGCATCTTCCACAAATACAACATCACGGCTAACCAGAATGCGTTTAGTCTGTGGATGATACAGACGATAGCATTTACTTTCAGAACTGTATCCAACAAAAATACATTTTACTGCTTTATCATCCAATTTTCTGCGATGTTGTTCAGGCACTAATGCATATGCCAAACAACCAAAAACACGCAGATGAGCAACAGATGGCTTGCGGTCATGCCAAGACTCATATGGAGTGATAGACTGCAGTGCTTTAGTGGGACACATGTTAAGTACATATGCTGCACACATGACAACCTCAAGCCAGAAACTATGTGGTAAAGCCTCACTCTTGACCATACACCTCGCCATCTCCATGACTGACCTGTTCTTTCGTTCACCAAATCCATTCTGTTGAGGTGTATACGGCACTGTACACTAGCGTTTTATCCCACGTTCAGCCAGAAATGCATTAAAATCAGAAGACATATATTCCCCCCCTCGATCAGAATGGAGGGTGCCCATTTTACATGCTGACAGATTTTCAGCCAAAACCAAAAACTGTTTAAAGCACATAAACACTTTGGACTTTGCTTTGAGTGGATATACCCATGCATGCCTGGAAAAATCATCAATGAAAGTCACGAGGTAAAGGTAATTCCCAAAAGAGGGTGTCTGCATAGGACCACAGACATCACTATGTACAAGCTCCAATTTCTGCGTAGCCCGAACTGAACCAACTTTTGGAAAGGAGGAAGGCTGTATTTTACCCAAAATATAGCCTTGACATACATGTTTTCCAAGTGCCTCAAGCTTGGGCAAAGAAGAAACCATATCAAATTTCTGCAGGCCTAGCAAACTAGCAAAATTCTGATGTCCAAAGTGTGCATGCCAAAGCTTTGCATCTGACATAGCCTGAGAATCATGAACTGCACATGCCGAATCATTCATAGATCTTTCATAGTCTATGAGCTTATATAACCCACGACATAAAATGCCAGAAGCAATAATAACATCGCCATTTCACAGATCATGAACTATACATCTGTCATCAAACAAATTTCACAACCAAGCCAATCTTGGCTAATGCAGAATTTGATAACAGATTCTTCTTGATCCCTGGTACAAATAAAGCATCTGACAAGGTGAAAGAACTACCATCAGCAGTAGTCAGAATGATCTTACCAACTCCCATAACAGGATAAGAGGAGTTGTTGGTGCATGTGACAGTATTCCCTGTAGGGGTAGGCTCGAGTGAAGAGAAGAAACTGCACTGCGAGGTAATATGTTTGGTCGCCCCACTGTCAAAGTACCAAACATCTGAGTCCACTGCAGACATGCACTGCTCATGAGAAGATGGGTCAAAACTGCAAACAGTAGTAAACGCCCATTCTTCTTCCTGCACAAGATTAGCAAACTCTGTTTTTGGTGTAGAGGCTTCTGTAACAACCATTCCAACCTCCTTTTTCTTTGCCTCTTTTGCAGCCAATTTGGACAATTCTTTATGATCTGATCGTTCCCTTTACAGTACTTGCAAAACAATTTTTGCTTTTCTAATTTCTTGTCATCTTTATCCTGGTTCTTTGAATGTGCAGCATTTGCAGATTTTTACTTACTACTAGAAGAGCTCCATTTTCCTTTGCCCTTTTGACTAGCCAGGAAAGCTTGATCTGCAACACGCATAATGGACCTGTTCTGCCTAGACTGATCTTCCTGCAACAGAACATAGACTAACTCCTCAAATGATAAGGCATTCGGATTGCCTTTCATCATCAACCAAAGAGTAGAAGCAAAACTCTGGTATGAATCAGGAAGACCATTCAGAACGGTCTGCACAAGTGAGCTATCTGGTATAACCTCATCAGCAGAAATCAATTGTTCCTTCAAATCTTTGATCTTCGTTAGGAAACTGTCCATAGAATCACCTTCATTCATGTGCTCACTCTCCAACTGTTTTCGGAGGTAAGCAACAGCAGCCTCATTCCTAGCTTGGTACAATGTGGTAAGTGTATCCCAAGCATCCCTAGCTGTTCTACAAGAGCGAATATGAGGAATAATGGAACGTTTGACAGACAAAGTTATCAATGCATGTGCCTGGGCATCTCTGCCATCCCAACGAATCTGCTCCATAGTAGGTGCAACAGAAACAGCAGCACGAACAGGAATCTGTGGAATATCATCTTCAACACCATCTTCATCAGCTCTAGCACCTATATTTGCAGTACCTGTTACAGGTGTAACAGGACGTCTTTCAACACCCTGCACAATGTTCCACAATCCTTTTGCAACCAAAACATGCCGCATCATATAAGCCCATAATGGGTAGTTGGTACCATCCAACTTATCCTCAAAAGCCAACATACGGAATACATCACTGCTTTCAGCCATGGCCGGTGACTAAAATACCTTGATGCAGAAAATTGACTGTATCTCAAAAAGTTGAACAAAACTACCCAGACGAGTTCTGCTAGACCTATAGCAGACTTCGAGACGCTTAAATTTGCGAACAAAAACTGGTATATACCTTTGGCACAAAAAGATAAAATAGCCTGCACAAGCACTGCGATAGTGCGATCGGAGGCCAAAACAAGCTCAGATCACGATTTCGACACCACAAAGCAAAGCGGTTTTGATCTCGAAAACACGCTGAGTATGCTCACCAAAATTCGTGCGATTTTGAGACTGCAAACGGAGGAGTGTCGACGGCACCCTAGATGAAGCGACGACCTGCTCTGATACCAATTGTTGGAGTTAGACGTCTGCGGAAGCACACGAACAGCACAAGGAAGAAGAAGAAGCTTTGAGCACAACACACAAGACTGAATGTATTACTAGAGAATGTACAAAGATAAGTAGCCCATTAGGGCAATAGGCGTATATACAAGCCGGGGGAAAAAAACCTCCTAAAGAGGGAAAAAAGTGCCCCGGCGGCCCTAGAGTGTTCACACACATCACTACCTAAATATATCAATAGCCACAATTCACAGGCCCATGGGAAACTGAATCTCTCCAGATTAGAGCTCCCACAAGGTAAGAAACGAAGACTCAGTGGTTCCAAGGAACATTGATGTCGTGAAGAACACTAAGGTTCAGTGTCTGTTTGTTGTTACCCTTTGGAGTTTTCCTCTCCAATCATTTTAGCATAAAGAATCAACAATACATCTAATATTTGTCAATCCAGGAAGCATACAAGAGACCACATCCCCTTCTAGATGATGGAATCCAAAAAATAAGAGGAAAATGATTGGATTTCTGAGAAATGAAGAAGATGAAGAGCAATTTCTAGGGTTTTGATTATCTTGAGCAATACTACATCATTTCCAATGATCTTAGTGTCAAAGTGTGTTATTTTCTCAGCAGAACACAATTATGAAATCAAATCTCAAAAATGATACCTGTAACCTTCAGACGAGACGATCGCAATTCTGTGAAAACTGACGATTTCCATCTCCAGCACTATTCTTCAACAATTTCTCACTCAACACATCAAGAATCACCTCTCTTCATACTCATTCAGTAGAAATACACAAAAGAAGCTTGCAAATTCCATGGATACACATAGAATAAACTCACAAATCAAAGAAAATCACATAAAAGGAAGAATCACGATTTTCTGTAAGAAACTCTTCTCATTACTTGGATAGCACAAAATACAATCAACCAACCCTCTCAAAATAGAGGAAATTATCTTTTATACATTTTCAAGTGTCCCTTTTCACACTTGAATTCTGGTCCTCTTCCTTTCTAGTCTAAAAATATGCTATCTAAGAGTTTCCAAAAATTCTAGAAAAATTTCATATGATTCTAATTTACATGAGGAAGACTCTTCCTCATTTTTACATCATTTGCATAAATATTTCTACAATTTTTTTATCATTTTACAAATATTCCTCTTCAAAAAATGCTTCTTCTAACAGTGTCATCTCATCGTAGAAGAGCTGCTCAAAGCAAAACCTGAGCTATGGAATCATGTAAAGGATCAAGTTCTAGAACTTGATTCCAATATGCCAAAAGGAGGCTCTAAGCAAAAAGTTCCAGAGATACCTCTCGATAAAATAGGAGACATGAGTGAAGGTGAAGAAGGTAATACTTATCTTCCCATCACCTAACAAGGTCACACAACCAAAGCGATTGTAGATTCAGGTGCGGGTGTTGCTATTGCGACCACCTCCTTGTGGAAGCGATGGGGCAAACCCACATTAAGACCAACTAGAATGAAGTTTCAAATGGCCGATGGTCATTTTGAAAGACCTCTAGGATTGCTAGAAGAGATAACTCTAACCACCTGTTGTGTAGAGTTTGAACATACATTTGCTATATGTGACTTTGAGAAAAATAATGTCTATGAGATGATCCTAGGAAGACGTTTCCTACGATAGTTGCAAATAGTACAGGATTAGGGAACCAACTCCTTGTACTTACAACACTTAGGGGTCACCACCAAGGTCAATTTGAAGGATTACACCTTTAGAGATGTACCACCTCTATAGTGGAATCCTATCCACAAAGCGAAAGAAGATTCTATCTCTGTGCATTCTAGAAGTTCACCTGATCCATCATGGCTGCATGAAGATACTCACTTGTGGATGTGCAAGGTCGTAGAGGAAGAGGAAAAGCACCTAAAAGCAAGAGAAGAAGGAACTCCCCGAGGAGATAGACCAGTTAAAGACCCAACCTATATACCGATGATATTTCTAGATGAGGAGTTCGAGCCTCATGGTTGGGCAAAAATCTTAGCTACCATGGACATTGCAGTCAATGAAGAATAGTGGACACCTCATTATGATGAGGAGGGTTATGATATTTCAGTGTTCATGTGTCAGCCCTTGTTGGAAGAATGTGACCCTAGTGATGTCATATAAGAAGAAGAAGAAGAAGAAGAAGAAAACGATGATGATCTAGAGTCCATTGTAATGGATAGTTGCTTTAGTTCACAGAAGCACTATCTAGAAGATGTAGGAGTATTTACTCAAAAAGAAGAAGAACCTCTCACAAGCATTAAAACTGTCAATTCGAAGGAAGGAAGTGAAGGAGGGCAAAAGAAAAAGAAACGAAAAGCAGTGAAACGAGAAGAGGAGGAATCATTGTTTGAAGTACCAGAAAATTTCAAGGAATATGAAGTGGAAGATTGTAAAATTTTTGTAGGAATGCCTAAGAGAGAGGCCACCATAGGAGAAATATATGATAAAAAAGAAAAGACCAAGAAAATTATTGTACCATTGAAGGGAACGAAGAGCGATGTACGTACATAGGAGATGACCTAAGTGCAAAAGAAGAAGCAGAGTTGGTAGCTTTATTAAGGGAATATAGGGACATGTTTGCGGCACTATAGAGACTTGAAGGGAGTAGATCCAAAAATTTGCTCTCATACGATCCCCAGGACCACTGATGCCAAGCCCACCAAACAGAAGTCCTACACATATAATGACACTTATGCAAATAAAATCAAAGAAATTATTGATAGGTTGATTGAAGCTAGATTTATGTATGAGATTGAGCATACTGAATGGGTGTCCCCCATTGTAGTGGTGCCCAAGAAGAATGGAAAGTTGCGAGTGTGTATTAACCTTAAAAAAGTTAATGTTGCTACGATCAGAGATAGTTATCCGCTTCCAATCACTGAACATTTATTGGAGCGTGTTGCAGGCAAGGAAGTTTATAGCTTCCTTGATGGATTTTCAGGCTACAACCAAGTAGCCATCGCCCCAGAAGATCAACACAAAATAGCTTTTGCCACAGAATGGGGGATCTTTGCATTTCATGTTATGCCATTTGGGCTCACCAATGCACCTGCAACATTCCAAAGGCTCATGTGTCATGTCTTCAAAAAGTTCTTGCAAAAGAGCCTAGAAGTATATGTGGATGATTTATGTGCTCACTCCCAAGAAAGAAGATACCACATCCCTGAGCTCAGATAGATCTTCAACAAGTGTAGAGAATATTGAGTGTGTCTGAACCCAGAAAAGTGTGTATTCATGGTACGACAAGGTAAAATAGTAGGTCACATTGTTTCTAAGAATGGGATATCAACCGATGAGGACAAACTTAGAGCCATAGTAGAATTGCCGAGGCCAAGGAATGTTGAAGAGGTACAAGCCTGTATGGGCTATTGTGGATACTATCGTAGGTTTATCCACATGTATGCAATCATAGCCAAACCTCTTTACGGTCTCTTGACAAATTTTGAGTGGACTGACGAATGCAAGAATTCCTTCAATGAACTGAAAAAATGTTTGTGCACAACGCCAATATTGACCACTCCTAATTGGAATAAACCATTCCATGTCCATGTAGATGCATCCAATCATGCAATAGGATGTGTGTGATCACAACCAACAAGTGAGGGAAATTTAGATTTGCTATAGCATATGCTAGTAGGCAATTGAACGCTGCTGAACGAAACTATACCACAATCGAGTGAGAAGGTTTAGGCATGGTATATGCTATGAAGAAATTTAGACACTATCTATTGGCCAACGAGCTTAAGTTTTTCACTGATCATCAAGCTTTACTCTATTTGGTCAATAAACCTTGCAATACAGAATGCTTAGTAAGATGGTTCCTCTTACTAATGGAATATGACTTTGAAGTTATTGTTAGGAAAGGTAGAACCACCTCAGGGCAGATCACCTTTCTCGCATCACTTCACGGCAGTCACCACAAGGAGTGTCTGATGAATTGCCCGATGCTTATTTGTTCAATTTAGAAGTTGTTCCTAAATGGGCAAATAAGTTGGTACCAGTCTTAACCTTTGGACCTGCAAATAAGAACGTAAAAACAAACAAAGAGGAAATCGTAAGATCACAAAAATATCAAATATTGGTAGGAAGCATGTACAAACAAGATACAGAGGGTCTATTAGCTTGTTATGTTGAGGACGATGAACATAGCAGTTGGTTGCAACAAGCCCATGAAGGATTGCTAAGAAGTCACTATTCTAAACAACGAACATTGCAAAATCTACAACGTTTAGGAGTGTACTGGCCTAGTATGGACAAAGAAATTCATGAGTGGATCAAGAATTGTCCAGTATCTCAAGTTAGACCCCTAGTGGAGCATGCCACCCTTTATCACGTGTCACTAATTCCAAACTGGAGTGCTCCGTTGGGGGAATTCATGAGATCAGGAACATTACCCAATGAGGCGAGTCTAGCAAAAAGACGAAGCATGGAGCAAGAGGCTCAAGACTAGGCCTTAATAGGAGATAACCTATATCGGAGAGGCAAGGATGGATACTTAAGACTATGTGTTCATGAATCAGACTACTTGAAAGTCTTAGAAATTGCACATAGCAGTGTTGCAAGTGGACACTTTGGTCTTGATCGAGTAATTAAGACCATTCTATTCTCAAGACTTTGGTAGCCCACTCTTCATATGGATGCATATAATTATGTGAAGAAATGTGACACATGCCAACGTGCACAATATCCGATAAGAAAAGATGAGATGCCTTTGAGACCAATGATGGGAGGAGGGCATTCTCGAAGTCGGGTATAGACTTCGTTGGTCCCATTTACCCCCCAGCTAGACAATCCCATGCAGAGTACATTATTGTAGCCATAGATTACCTTACAAAGTGGGTGGAAGTAAAAGCCACAACAAAGAATGATGATCAAACGACGGCAAAGTTCTTATTTGAGAATGTGTTCACTAGATACGGGTTACCAATAGAGTTAGTTAGTGATAGAGGTACACACTTCTTGAATGAAGTCATTGACAACCTTCTCCAAGAATTCTTGGTGATACATAAGAAGTCTGCCCCCTATCATCCACAAGCTAACGAACAAGCCAAGAGCACAAATAAGATCCTATGTAATGTGTTGACAAAACTCGTAAATAATAAATGCTCTGATTGGGACAAACAACTTCATCATGCTGTTTGGGCTTACCAAGTTGCCTACAAAATGGTACTCAATGCCACCCCATTTCAGATGGTCTTCAGATAGAATGTTGTGCTACCATTAGATTTCCTAATCCCAACTTTAAAAGTAGCACAAGAGCACGAGTGGAATGGACATGAGTTGTCCTCTAGGATTTTTGATCTAGAACGCTTAGGTGAGACGAGGCTAAGAGCGGCAACAGGCATTTATGCTACAAAGAAACGGCAAAAGGCATACTTTGATGCTCATATAAGGATAAAGGATTGAAAGAAGGAGATCTAGTGTTGGTTTATATGCTAAAGCAACAGGCCCGTTAGTTGGAAAAATGAGGATATGGACCCATGATCATTAATAGAATTTCCACTAGTGGTGCGGTCCAATTGGCTACTTTAGAAGGTGATATCTTACCAAACTATATTAGTGGATGTCGAGTCAAGCTATATCAAGAACCTCTTACAGAGGATATGATATTGAGACTCAACACTCCTAAGAGGCGAAAAGAAGAAGAGTTGAGGGTCAGAGAAGAAGCACAGGGAGAGGCTAGAGAGCGCATAAGGTGAAATAAGTTAAGATGACTAGGCCTAGATGTCAACACAAAAGCCCCCAAATATCACAAGGAAATGTGCCAAAAATCGGGCATAATTACTTCTTGCATAATTGATGGACGTCCCTTTGTGACCATAGAGGTAGGACGAGGAAAGAGTGTAAGGACTGTGAGAGCCTTGGTTGACTCAGGTGCTGCAACTAGTGGAGTTTGACTTTCATACTGCCAAGACCTACAATTGAACATCAAGCCCATAGAAGCCTATCTCATAGGTTTGGGAGGTGTGAAAACCCCTTGTTTGGGCGAGGTGGAACTTCCCATCTACCTTCAAGATGTTCCAATGAAAGTCAATGCTAGTGTGTCACGATGAGGACCTTACAAAGCCACTTGTCTTGGGTCAAGATTGGATTTACGACCATGCAGTCAACTTGAACCTAAGAAGTCAAATTCTTCAAGTTTGGATATGGGAACAATGCATTACATTAGAATTAGAGAATTGCATGCTCACAAATCTAGATGTCACACCTTCTCTTAGTTCTTCTAAGACTCATCTTAACAAAAAAAGATGTTGTATGTGTCAAAAGCTCTATGTTCCAGAAGAACTCAATCATGAAAGAATAGGCTCAAAGACTAGCGGACTCCTCATCTTTTGCTCAAAGACTAAAGCAGTCACAACAACTCAACCAAAGAAGCAAGTAAAACAGCCCTAGAGAACCGCTATATCAACTAGATAGGCAAAATTCAAGAAGAAGGAAACTCTAGGCACGAAGCAGATCTGGTATGAAAAGGAGAGCAACCACTAGCCGTGCCAACACAATCTCCACCCAGGCAAGCCAACCATGGGAAGACAAGAACCAAGCAACCAGGACCAGCTCAACCAAAAGATCTTCGACAAATTTGGGTACCAAAAAAATTAGTTGCAGCTCAACAAGGGCGATTACATATGTGGGTTCACAAAGAACTCTTACATGCACAAAGGCCTAGGCTCCCCACCATGCAAAAGGTCTCAAAAAAGAATCCAAGGAGAGAAAAGGGTAAGAACCGAGCAGAAAGACCAAAAGAAGATACAGTCAACTCTTCGACAATAGTAAGAAGACACTCGTCAAGGATATGGGTTTGGAAGCCAAAAGTACCAGTAGCATCCACAGAACCAAAGGGCGAACCACGTCAGATACCAAATTCTAGAAACCATGTCAAGATGAAGAGACCAAAAGTGATCTCTGCAAGGCCAAACACTATTATGAAATGGATTCCTATAAGGAGGATTACATCATTGCAAGATTCAATCGACACCTCCAATCAAAGATTGCATCAAGTCTACAAGTAACAACAAAAGCCTCGACTAGCAACAACCATGTGCCTTTGGCATAACCTTTTCTTTTGCACCATTTAGGTCATGCATTTCCAAAGTATGCATTAATATAGGGCCTCCTTAGACGGCCATGCATAGACACAATTGAGAATCTCAGGCACATGATACACATCTGACATATGTAAAATATTTTATTGATGCCAACACCTTTCTTCTTGTTTTATTTCATTGTTCCAAAAAGAGAGAGAGAGAGAGGGAGTAGAAAAGGCAACGAGTGGAAACATGACCATGTGATTGAAGAATCTCATTAGTCAACCATCAGCAAGGACATCCATCAACAAGAAAGACAAGGTAAATGGTCAATTACCATGATGGGAGCACACCACGAAGAATGCAGATCCATGGACCCTTCACCATGGTAAGAATTTCCTATTATAACAACACTATAACCATGGTAGATTAGGAAACCTCTTCATCAATGTACCCTTGAGAACTTTGCTCAAGACCCAATGTCTTGCACCGTACTTCTTCCAATGCATTTCCCAAGTATGCATGCATATGGCTGTTGGCACAATTCACAAGCCTACACATTTGGCTTGTAATGCATACACATATGGAGAAGCATAGGAACCAATGTTAGTGGTTAATTACCACTTTAATCTTTTTGTAAAAGTCACATTTGACTTGGAATCTTTGTAAACACCTACCAAAAGGAACTTGTAGAAAAATTTAGCTTTGATTGATGGAATATCTCCTAGGATGTAGGAAAATGATTGAAGAGAGCCAAAAGTTTGAATTCAAATTCAAACTTTAACTCAACTACTATAAAAATGATCATGGAAAAGTCGCGGGTAAGACTCATCATTCCCGAGCTCATATTTGTCAATTCTGAGTGTGTGTGTGAGGCCTACACTCTAGCCCACACCTATCTACACCATTAGGCAATGATCTTCATGCCTATGGACTTGTATACAAGTGTTCATTAATACATACATTTACATTGTTCATTTCTGAGTTCTCAGTCATAGTACTTGAAAATTTGTCATCTTGTGGAGAGCATATCCCACTCATTTCTTCACCAAATGCAAAGATCTATAGCTTTTGGAATGAGCTCAAAGCTGTCTACGTGCTATCAAAAGTTGAAGGAATTCTATTCAGCCATTTCAAAGAAAAGCTCATCGAGGTGATCAATGGTCAAAGTCTGCAACAGTCCTAAAAAATCGGGGGTAAAGGTTTACTTGCTAAATTAATTTCTCTAAACATAGTTAATCTTTTTATATCATTCCACTTGGAATAGTTAGCTTGCTAAGCTGATTAGATACCCCTAAAATGAATTTTTTCGATTCCTACTGTGCTGGTTATACTAAGCAAAAGATCTAGCAGGTGTCAAGTCAAAAATAGAAGGTTTTCTTGGAAGCTTGAAGTTCAAAGTTTTCTGTTTTAATTCAATCTTTACATACATCATTTCCAAAGTACATAGGCCATTTTATGGTGTCATTGAAAAGCTAAGGAGGTACACTTATCAACTCTGAAGCATCAAAGGGCTGGTACAAAGCAAGATTTGGAAGTACCTACTCATTCTCTTGGAGTGTCCATCCATCATTCCCAACAGTGGTATCAGAGCAAGTTAAGGTAAAATGGGAGATGGTTTTCCCTCATTTATTGATAAATTGGACAGGAACAACTATCAGGCATGGTCTCTAAGGATGAAGACATACCTACAAGGAAGGAGTCTTTTCATGGTGTGCCAAGGATGCATTAGCAAGGTTTTACTTACTCAACTCCATCTCTGATTATCTTTTGCCACATATTAGAAACTGTAAGACATCCCAAGAGACTTGGGAAACCTTGTCAACCTACTTTTCTTCCAACACAAGGGCCTGAAAAAATCAATTGTGGGTTGAATTCACCGCATTAAGGAAGCAACCTAAGCAGGCTATTTTAGAGTTTGTGACTAAGATTAAAGATGTAGGAGATCAGTTAGCAAGCATAGGAGAAGAGATTGAAGAAGAGCAGATTGTAAGGCAAGTGATCAATGGGATTAAAGCTGATGACAAATGGGAAAGCTTCACCACTGCCATGGACCTTCACATGGACATGCAGATTCCAGACTTTACCACTCTCATGGGACAATTATACATCATGAAGCCAAGCTCAACAAGAATGGAGATACATCCAAAGGTAATAGCTCTTCTACCTTATACACTGACAAAAGTAAGTCTAAAGATAAAGGCAAGAACAAGAAAGGAGAAGATGAAGACACTACCTCCCAAGCCAACTATCTAGGGAGAGGTAGATCATCAAGAGGAAGGGGCAGAGGAGGTAAGCAAGGTAGGGGGAGATCCTATAACCCCTCACCATGCAACATTTATGGTTTATCAAATCACACAAAAGATGAGTGTTTTAGGAATTAGAAGAATCAGAGAGGAAGAGGATATCAAAGAGGTGGATACTCACAGTCAAGAGGTAGACTCAACCATCACCAAGGCTACAACAAGAATTACAACAACATTTACAACAACAATTACAACAACAACTACAATGGAAACTACCAAGGAGGATTCAAATTCAGAAAGGATTATAACAACTATACAGAAGAGCAAGATGATTCTCTTCTGATCATGAATATGACTTCAAAACCAGGTATAAATGATGATCACCTATTCTACATTGACTCAGGATGTTCAAATCATGTGACTGGCAATGTAGCACTGCTCTCTGACCTTGAAGAACCAAAAGGTAAGCATCAAGTACAAACACGTGATGACACCAAACACTCAGTAGTTAAAGTTGGAAATGTTAAGACTTGTGATGGAAAACAAAACTTGTTGAGTAGGGTACTCTATGTACCAACCATTACCAAAAACTTGATGAGTGTTGGACACATTGTGGAGAAAGGTTTGCAGGTTAGATTCAACCAATTTGGAGCATTTGTGGAGGATCTAAGGCATGGGTTCAAGAGAATAGCAAAAGGAGAAAAATCAGGTAGAATTTTTACTTTTGAGCTAGAAGACACAAAGAATATTGCACTATACAGTTATAAAGATCAAACACTTTCAGAACTTGAGATTTGGCATAAAAGAGTAGGGCATGTAGGAGAAAGAACCTTGAAGCAGATATGCAGGGATCAATGTGTAATTGGAATACCCAATGTTTCCAAACAACACATGATATTTAAATTTAGCGCTTGTCAATTTGGGAAGTCTCACAGGTTACCCTTCTTAAGGAAAGGCTACATGCATGAGGACTACCTAGAGCTTGTTCATACAGATGTATGGGGACCAAGAAAAGACCCACCCCTCAATCTCAAGATCAAGGTACTATGTATCTTTTATTGATGATTATAGCAGATGGACTGTATTGTACTTCATGAAGCACAAGGATGAAGTGTTCAATTGTTTTAAAAGATATCTTGCACTTGTTGAGAATCAGTCAGGAAATAATCTAAAGAGGCTAAGGCCAAATGGAGGAGGTGAGTAGTTCTCCAATAAGTTTGAAGTATTCTTGAAAGACAGAGGCATTAACAGAGAAATCACCACAAGGTATACTCCTGAACAGAATGGGATAGCTGAGAGAAGAAATAGGTTGATTGTTGAAACAGCTAGGTCTATGTTGAATGAAGAAAAGTTACCTAATTACCTATGGGCAAAGAGTGTTTCTACTGCCACTTATCTCATAAACAGGTTACCATCAAAATCCATTGATGGGATGACACCTTATGAAGCATGGCATGGTAAGAGACCCTCACTAGAACATTGCAGGATATTTGGATGTGTAGCATATGTACACATTCCTTCTCAGATAAGAGGTAAGCTAGACCCTAAGGCTGAGAAGTGTATCTTTATTGGATATGATCTAAATCAGAAAGGATACAGGTTTTACAACCCTTCCAATAAGGGATTCATGGTTAGTAGAGATGTTTTCTTTGATGAAAATGATTCTTGGTATGAGAATGAATGCAGGAAGTTTAAACTACCCTATGAATTGGAAGAGGAGTTTCCAAGTCTTGCTAAGGAGGAACCTATTCAGAATGAAGACACTACTTCAGATGATGAAGATATTATCAACCTTGAAGAGTTCAAAGCATGGAAGTCCAAGGGCAAAGTCAAAATGAAGAAGCTTGAAGACATACCTGAATCTTCAAATCAATCAATCAGAAGATCACAAAGGGAGAGCAAAAAACCTTTCAGATATGGGTATGATACCTCTCTTGTTACTAAACACTCTGTTTATCTTGCCAAAGATTTGTCAATTGAAGAACGAGGATCATATGAAGAAGCCATGACCAAGACAAAATGGAAGGAAGCTATGGATGAGGAGATTGAAGCACTCAAAGAAAGTGACACATGGGAGCTAGTACCAAAGAAAGAATCCATGAAGGTAATTGGATCTAGATGGATCTATAAACTCAAAAGAAATTCTGATGGGTCAATTAATAGGTACAAAGCCAGATTGGTAGCTAAGGGTTTTGCACAAACCCAAGGCATTGACTATGAAGAGACATTCTCACCTGTGGCCAAGATGCCAACCATCAGAGTGTTGGTAAGTGTGGCTGCATCAAAAAATTGGAACATGTATCAATTGGATGTCAAAAATGCATTTCTTAATGGATGGATTTCAGAGGAGGTATATATGTCACAACCTCTTGGCTATGAGGATCCAAACAAGGTAACATATGTGTGCAAATTGAATAAAGCTCTTTATGGATTAAAGCAGGCACCTAGGGCATGGAATCACAGGTTCACCACTTATCTTCAAGACCAAGGTTTTGTCATGAGCAAGGCAGACACTTCTCTATTCATCAAGAGAAGCAATTCAGAGGTAATATACCTATGTATATATGTTGATGATATCATACTTACAGGTAATGATGTCATTGGAATCAGAAAAATCAAGAACCAGATGATGAAGGAGTTCAAGATCAGTGATCTTGGTCTATGTTGCTCTAGCACAATGGTGAGAACCACGTTAAGAAGCTCCACCTCCTGAATGTCAATCCGCGGAAGAGATAGGAGTGATATGAAGATCGTGAATGTGAGATGAAGTGAGAGTGAAGGATAGAAGCATAGAAATGCACACACACATACACACACACTACGAAGAGACAAGCAAGACACAATGGAAGGTGAGAAATCAACTCTATTACTCAAGAACACTATTACAAGCTCAAAAGAACTCTAACCTCAAACAAGCTAACCTCAAAAATGAGCTCTCTAGCTCTTTTTATAGTTTGACTAGTTTTGACCGGTTTCACATCTAGTGACCGGCATAGTTAAAAATTAGGTCCTAGATGCTATTTGGAAGGGTAAACGGTGTCTAAAAATAACAAAAATTGATACGCGCATTCTACCTAAGCTCCCCAAGCTCGAGGACTCCTCGGCTTGCACAAAATGGAGCTAGAAATTAAGAAAAGGGTTTTTCTATGTTACATTAGTGATAAAAATCACTGTTGGAGGTTTTTTGAAAAGTATTTCTAAAACATGATTCTTTGAAAAAAGATTCGACTGGCTCCCTGCTCTGTCGTTACATGCTTCCGCGTCTTCTATGCCTCTGGCTGCTTCCAACACCCCCCTCCCTCTCGCTTCTGTCGTCCCTGACAGAACCTTGTTGTGAGGTCTGCCGGATATAGTTCTGTAGGAGGTCTTGAGCGAGGGTGTGCTCGGAGATACGAATGCCTCGGGCCAGATCTGCCTCGAGTTTCTCCCAGTCGATTGGTTGCGGTTCTTCCGCTGGCAGGAGCTGATAGTGTGTGGAATAGACCATTCGTTCACAGGCAAATAAGTGTAATAAATGTGTAGGCCTGCTTATGAATACCTCTGAATGGTATTCCCAGAAGCCGGTTGTGAACATCTCTTCGAATGTCTGCTTGTAGCACGCCGATAGATATTTTATTCTGCAATGCCAGACATAACACACCCGTAGCGATGGCGTTGTACTCATATCATATACCAGATCGAAATTGCCATGCTCAAAGCCCGGGGTGTTGACATGAGGTGCCTTGACGCGTCGGAAGACTTTAAAAATCATTTTGCATCATGTAAAAGATTTTGACAGTCATATGTGCCGCTATATCGTCCATATGCTTTAATCTAGGGAGCCAGTGGCGAATTGTAGCCATCATGTAGCCAACAGTTGGTAACTCGATGGGTGGCTTAAAATAGGGGTAATTCAACCAGTCCTGACACTGCTTATTGTTTTGTACCTTGATAGCAAAGGCAATCCAGGAGCGGCGTCGTGGTACTGGTCCCCAACATGGGTTGTACTTTAAGTGCAAAGGTGCCTTTACCCATGTACTCATCATTTCTGGATATTTCTGTAGTAAATCTTTTCGCCACTCTGGTTGATAGATCTCTCCTTGCTGCGCATCTAGTGGCAAATCGTCTTCCTCGAACTGAGTCGCATGCGATGGTTTCTTACCTGTTTCTTTCTCAATGGCTAACTGGTATTCGGCCATTAACATAAAATACGGTTTATACTGTAGCTCATGCCCAGATATGTATCATCGCGGGGCCAAATGAGCAAAGAATGGAGATTGTAAAATTCTTTCTTCTATCATCGCCATGGCATGTAATTGTGCCTCTACTCTAGCTGAGTGCGTTGTTCCAAGTTCCTCAATTGTCTTTATCCACGCGGGGGTCGGGAGTTCGTAAGTCATCTGGCCTTTGGCCGTGACACGTCTGCCTGGGATGGGTTGTGGCTCGTACGCCTCTTCAAACGTTTCCTCCACCGGGATGGTGACAATTTCTTCCTCAGCTGGAAGCTCAGGTGGGGAATCTGGCCTTGGTAGTGCTTCATATACTGCAATCCTTGATTCAAGGTTTGATACCTGGGCCCGTAATGCGTTGAGTTCCTCTAAGATGTCAGGAGAGGGGTCCACAGGTGCTGGTATGTCTTGGTGGGTCGGTTCTCGTAACTGGAGTAATTTGTGATCTTCTTTGAGTTTCTATAACTCCACGTTCATGCGGTCGTATTCATCTAGCAATCTTACATGATCTTCTAGCAGCATCCTCATTGAGTCTGAGGGAATGGCTTTGAACCGACTAGGACTCAAAGGTTGGTCTGGGTGGTCAAGAGCTGCTTCTAAGTTTTCTCGGTTCTGATCTTGTAGGCGCTGGTTTTCCTCCTTTGCTGCTGCTAGATGTCTTCTGAGTAAGCCCATGTTTCGTGTTAGCGTTGCATTTCGGACTGTCTGGGCTCTTAATAAGTTATCCAGGTCAGCAGTGGCTTCCTTGGTCTTTTCTTCGCTTTCTAGTTCTACTTTATGATAGGCCTCTCGTAATTCTTGGTAGCGGGTGTTCAGTGAGGCATTCTCAATAGACAATAAATTAAGCTGCGACTGTAAGTCATTGGTTGTCCTTTGCAGCTACTGGTAATTATCGCCAAGAGATGTGAACTCATCTCTAACTTGCGTCATACACATGAAAATTTCTCGGGAACGGGGAATGGGGGTGGGAAGGTGGATGCTGTAGTGATTGTTGAAAATTGTGATGTGCCTAAAAATGTTTGTGCCGTGAGTGAAGTGAGTGATGGTGCAGTGGGTGGTGAGATGTCCATGTCATTGGACGTGTCCAGTGCAGTGACCGTGAATATGGGTGTGACCGTGGGTGCTTGTGCTGGTGTAAATACGGGATTTACAAAGGTTGAGGAGTAATTTACAGGGGGGCTGGCTGGTGCAGCTTGGTGGAAAGGGGAAATAGGGGTTACCGTGGGTCGGGGAGGTGAGACTGGGGAGAAGGTTAATGGCGGTGGGAATGGGAAAAGGGGTTGTGGAGGTGTGGGGAAGGACGGGAAAGATGGATGGAGGAATGGGTTGGATAGAAAGGTGGGTGTATGAGGGGGTAGACTAGGTCTAGTGGGTGCGGGAATTGTGGGGTTAGTGGTCGTAAAGACGATTTCTGCTACGTCACCGGCGAATGAAGATGTTGGTCTGGGGGAAGGAGGGTGAAGAGGGGAGGGTGGATGGACTGGCGGTGATGGAGGAGCGGTTGGGGTGGTCGGTACTTCAGTGACTACTGAGGTATGTACATTTGTAGCGCGGGGTGGGGAATCTACAAGGATGGTTTCTGCTGCCAACGAGCTTTCGGGGACGAGGCGTGCCTCCCTGGCTTGTTCTGAAGACTGTGCTTCTGTTGGTACACGAATGTATTCGCCGGGCTTTGAAAGTAGTCGTACTCTGCGGGGGTCAAACAGTGGTAGTGGCTTTCTTTGCAAGTACCTGAGGGCTTCGTTGGAGCCTACTGATTTGACTAACTCTCTGAATCCTTTGATGTATGCGTCTTCGAATCCGCCTGTGACAAGTTCTTGTTCTATTATTGCTTGACTCTCTTCCTCTGTCAGCTTTTTGCGTGCCCAAACTTTTTCCATAGTTCTATACAGCTTCTTGATAGCTAGTGTGTAAGCTGCTGCTTCGTAAGTTTCATCTTTATGGGTACTTGTATCACCATGTGTGTCTGTTTGTTGGCCTTGACCGTCTGTCTGTTCGTGCTCTTGGGACTCCTGAGTTCCCTGGCTGGCTTCGTCATCGCCTTCGTCGTCATCGGTTGCTGTTCTTTCATCATCAGAGCTAGACACAATCTGTCCTTGTGGCTGATCCCTGGGTGTGGTAGGGTAGCTAGGCCTTTCAAATTCTTGAGAAAACAATTATCCTTCTGAAAACTGGAACTCATTGGAGAATGCATCGGGCATCTCAAAATCAAATGTTGTGTTCAGTGGCTCTGCTTGTTCTGCTTCTAAATGGGGTATTGGAAAAGAGAAAGCTTCCGCACCAATAGTGGTGGGGATTTCAGCTGTTGTAGTGATAGGTTCTGTGGTTGTGGCTGCTTGGGGTGCAACCGTACTGGTGGTGCCCTCCTGCGTAACTGGTCTTGATAACCGTATACGAATTGGTGGTACCGTGGGAGTGGCTGCTGTCGGTGACTGCTCTGGAGATCGTTGTGGTGAGGGTGATTCTGGGACTTGTAGGCATGGGATAGTGCCTCTCATCCGCTTTCCGGCTCTGCCTTTGCTAGCCTTTCTAGCTTTCTTTGTGGTTCCTTTAAATGCCTTCAGTTCCTCACTAGTCATGGCGCGCTCTATGGGTAAATCATATGCCAAACACATATATATAATCCTTATAAGTGCACAACATCCATTGATGACCTTCTTTCGTTCCCATCTATGTTGTGCCAAATAGAGCTGATCAATTATCCAGCTAGCTAGATCAACCGTTTGAGGTCCAGTACATGCTAAGTATAATCCAAACCAGATTCTTTTGTGGGGCATGGTAAAACGATCCTCAGCTGGGAAAGCAAAATGCTGCATGCATATCCGTAATGGCTTGGAGAGCTCAGGTGTTATAGCAGAAATATCCTCCCACTTAGTTACGTCGCCACGTTTCATCTGCTCTGGGACTAGTCGTTCTCGCTCCGTCGGAGTATGCGTTCAATGTATTTTGAGAGCTGCACGAATTAAATCTTTGGACAAATAAAACCTTCTGAATGGAGGGTCATTTACCAAGGATGGTAACATGAATGTTCCGGGTAGATCCTTGTTCTCTGAAGCTGTCAAGGTGGTTACTAGGTAAAAGCATCTGTAAAAATCGGGTTTAGGCAGAGGGTCATTAAAATATTCTATAAATCCCGCTCGTGCCCAAACGTGCGTTAAATCTTGTGTATTCTGCAGTCCTTCAAAGTCTCTTGAAAAGAACTGGTACTTGGTCCATGTGCGAAGATCAAATGCCAAATTGGCCTCAAATATGAAATCAGCGTCTGCTAATGGTCCTGCTAGGCCTTGAAACTAGTGAGAATTACGATGAATCTTCTCAGTATATCCTCTACGAGGATCGTCGATTGGCATGGGTCCTGGAAAACCTTGAAACTCTGGTGGTTGCATCGTAGGATAAGATTCCGCGAGTAATTCTCCAATATTGGCCATTGGTGTGCTTGGGCCAGCTTCTGATGGTCCTTCTTCGGTTTGCATGATGACTGACAAGCAAATGGAAAAGATCTGCTACAAAAGATTAGCACATTAGTATGGAAATTAATTATGATCCCATTAAGGTGAGACCGCAATCCCTTTCCATAACCGATGTGTAACCCGTGTAGCCAAGTGTCATGAAGTGATTGATGCAATGATTATTTGCAAAACTAATGCAGGTCTCTAGACGCCTACATTGTCAGATTATGCATACATTTCTTGATGAGCTTTTATTATGCATGATGTGGGGTTTTGGTGTATGAATTTATAAAGGTTTGGTTGAGGGTGAATTATTACAAGGGTGGAGTTTAAACGGGGTGGGAGAATTGTTAGATAAGGGGGTACAAGAAGACGTCTGGATACGTTTCGGTATCCATTTCCTAAGAGTCTTTGAGTGGGTGGTGTGTTTCTGCTGAGGGACGAAAGGTGGTATCGGGTTTGGTGGTATTGAAGGATGGAAAGATTTCTGAGGGGTATATATTACATGGCTTGAGGGTTGGGCTATAATACATTGTTTGGGTACCCAAATCTACATGGGTGTGGGTCGATTGATAAGATACTTCTTGGCGATCCAAATCTGCCGAGTATTTGTACTTGGGGAAGAAGATCGAGGGGACTTTGGATGCTGACTCTGCTTCTGTTGAAACTTTTTCCTGTTCTCGTCTGCAGTGTTGCCAATAGCCTGTGGTTGCTGTCCTTTTGGCACCCATATTTGTTTTGTGCCACTTGTTCTGTGATGTTGATACTGCTGCTTTCCTTGCCTTGTCTGGTGGTGTCGTCGGTCTGGGTTCCTCTGTCGTGGTTGACTCCTTCGTGGTTGGGTTTGAGAGGTCCATTGGACGCTCTGCTTTGGAAAAGAAGGGAGATCCAACACTTGCGTGACCTGCCCATTAGGAAGTGATTCGTTATTTATCTTTAATCTAGGCCAGTCCGCAGCAAGTTTGGAAGGATGAGCACCGCAGGGTGTTGTGCTCATTTGGCCGCTGATGCAACCCACCTGACCGCTGATTGTGTCCATCTGCCCTAGCGGTTGGGTAGTTGCCCCTTCTAGTTTGCAGGAAGCCCCAGGGAAGATCTCCTGTCGTCCTTCTGATTGACAACTGTCCATAGCCAAGCCTGAGTGGGTTGATGTAGACGTAACGTGACTGATCTGACCAAATATCTTTCGGTCTTCCGTCGCATGTATTTCATAGGGTCTAGGGTTACAAACCTCAGTCGGAATGCCATTAGGGAAGTCAAGCGGTATCACTCGCTTCTGTTCTAAGGTTCCAATCTGTAAGGAGCCTTGTCTAAGATTTAGGTCCACTGAGTGATCGTATAGCCAATCTTGGCCAAGGATTAGGGGTTCTATCAGGTCGTCATCATGGCACACTAGTAACTTCGCTGTCATGGTCACTTCCTTAATGAGGATAGGAAGGTCCACCTCACCCATGCAAGGGGTTTCCATGCCTCCTAGCCCTATGAGGTATGCCTCAATTGGCCGCATTTCTATTCCTGAATCCTTATAGTGGGACCATCTAATCGCACTAGTCGCAGCACCTGAGTCAATTAAAGCCCTGAGCTCTTGGCAAGGGTTGTCGTGCTCTAGCCTGACTGTAATGAATGGTCTCCTGTCCACTATACTAGGATGAGTGGTTGACTTTACTTGACACATGGCCATGGGATATCTGGGTGTAGTTTCCAGATGGTTATAATGTTCTCTCCCTAGTCCTTGTCTTCTTAACTTCATGCGTTTAATGCATTCTATTGCTTCTGCCTGAGCTTCCGCTCGTATTCTATTTTCTTCCTCCTTACGCTTCTTTGCCAACGTGAGCCGTCTAAGCATATCCTCAGTAAGAGGTTCCTGATATAACTTGACTCTACAACCACTAATGTAATTAGGCATTATATCTCCTTCTAAAGTGGCTAACTGTACTGCTCCACTTGTTGAGAGTCTGTTAATGATCATAGGTCCATAACCTCGCTTTTCTAACTTACGTGTGTGTTGCTTTAGCGTATATACTAGAACTAAATCTCCTTCTTTTAGGCCTTTATCTTTCACATGCGCATCAAAATATGCTTTCTGTCGCTTCTTCGCTGCATATATGCCTGCTGCTGCCTTTAGCCTGGTTTCTCCTAATTGTTCCAAGTCCATTATTCTTGCTGATAATTCATGGCCGGTCCACTGATGTTCTTGTGCAACCTTAAGGGTCGGTATCAAGAAGTCCAAAGGAAGCACAACATTCTGACCAAAAACCATATGAAAGGGAGTTGCATTGAGTATGGTCTTGTAGGCCACTCGATATGCCCAAACAGCGTGGTGTAACTGTTTGTCCCAATCTGAACGTTTGTTGTTCACGAGTTTTGTCAGTACGTTACAAAGGATCTTATTAGTGCTTTCAGCCTGACCATTGGCCTGAGGATGATATGGTGCGGATTTCTTGTGAATCACCATAAAATCCTGTAACAAATATTCAATGACTTGGTTTAGAAAGTGAGTGCCTCGATTGCTCACTAACTCTATAGGCAGTCCATATCTTGTAAAGACATTCTCAAATAAGAATTTTGCAGTTGTGTGTGCATCATTCTTTTTCGTGGCTTTTGCCTCTACCCATTTCGTAAGATAATATGTGGCAACAATAATGTATTCAGCATGTGTACCTTTTGCAGGGGGGTTAATGGGTCCTACAAAGTCTATACCCCACTTAGAAAATGCACGTCCGCCCATCATGGGTTTCAATGGCATTTCATCTCTGCGAGTAGGAAACTGGGGTCTTTGGCACACATCACATCTCTTTACATAGGTATGAGCATCCATGTGAAGAGTGGGCCACCATAATCCTACAAAGAGGATGGCTTTGATTATCCTATCGGGTCCAAAATGACCTCCTGCAACACCTTGGTGTGCAGTCTCTAGTATGCTCAGATAATCGCTCTCATGAACACATTGTCTTAGATATCCATCTCGTCCTCTTTTGTATAGGTTATCGCCAATAAGTGAATAATCTTGAGCTTCCTGCTCTAGACTGCGTTGTCGTGCTAAAGTCATTCCTTGAGGGAATGTCTTCGTCCTCAAGTATGTCACTAATTGTTCACTCCAGTCTGGTGTGAGAGACACGTGATATAATGTAGCATGCTCTACTGGTGGTCTTTCACAACAAACATTGCATTCCTTACACAACCTGTAGACATCTGCTTCCATCGTAGGCCAATATACTCCTAATCTATGCAGAGTCTGTAATGTTCGATGTTTTGAATGATGTTGCTTTAATGCACCTACGTGTGCTAATTGCAACCAATTTGCATGTTTTGATTCATCTACACAACAAGCAAGAATCTTTTGATTATCCTGTTTATATATGCTTCCTGCTATGATTTGGTATCTCCTAGATTTGGTAATCTCTCCTTCTTTGATCTTTATCTTAGGATTCTTGGGTCTGTATGTCAGAATAGGGACTATAGGTTTAGCCCATTCTGGTGCTATCTCAAGATTAAACAAATAAGCATCTGGTAATTCATCCGCTATTCCTTGAGGAGCTTCTCCTGAGGTTAATCTCGAAAGGTGGTCAGCTCTAAGATCTGTCTTTCCTTTCCTGACTACGACTTCAAAATCATACTCCATGAGTAATAGAAACCAACGTATCAATCGTCCTGTGTTACATGGTTTGTTGACTAGGTACAATAGGGCTTGATGATCAGTAAAGAACTTGAACTTATTGGCCAACAAGTAGTGCCTAAACTTCTTTACTGCGTAGATCATCCCTAATCCTTCTCGTTCCGTCGTGGTGTAATTTCTTTCTGCTGCGTTCAATTGTCTGCTCGCGTAAGCTATGGGGAGATCTATGTTACCTTCATTCGTGGGTTGTGCTAACACACATCCTATGGCGTAATTGGATGCATCCACATGTACATGGAATGGCTTACTCCAATCTGGTGTAGTCAATATAGGTGCTGAGCACAAGCGTCGTTTAAGTTCATTAAATGAATTTTCACATTCATCTGTCCATTCGAAATTGGTTAAAAGAGAGTACAAAGGCTTGGCTATTATTGCATACATGTGTATGAATCTCCTATAATATCCGCAATGACCCATAAATGCTTGTACCTCTTTCACATTAGTTGGTCTAGGTAATTCTGCAATTACCTTCACTTTTTCCTCATCCGTAGAGATTTCATTCTTTGACACAATGTGTCCTAGAATTTTGCCTTGTCTGACCATGAAAACACATTTTTCTGGGTTCAAACAAACCTGATATTCTCGACATTTGTCAAATATTTGTCTTAGCTCGAGAATATGCGTCTGCCTGACGTTAGAATGAGCACATATGTCATCGACATATACTTCCAAACTCTTGCGTAAGAATTCCTTAAAAACATGACACATGAGTCGCTGGAAAGTGGCGGGTGCATTTGTTAAGCCAAATGGCATTACCCGAAATGCAAATATGCCCCATTCAGTGGCAAATGTCGTCTTGTGTTGGTCCTCTGGAGCAATGGCTACTTGATTATAGCCTGAGAATCCATCAAGAAAGTTGTAAACTTCCTTGCCCGCAACTCTTTCCAATAGATGTTCTGTGATAGGAAGAGGATAACTGTCTCTAATCGTGGCGGCATTAACTTTTTTAAGGTTAATACACACACGCAATTTTCCATTCTTCTTGGGCACAACCACAATGGGGGATACCCATTCGGTATGCTCAATTTTGTAAATGAATCCTGCTTCTATCAAGCGATCTATCTCCTCTTTAATCTTCGTAGCGTAGTTATCATTATACGTGTACGGTTTCTGTTTTGTCGGTTTTGCATCTGGAGTCATAGGGATTCTATGAGAACATATATCTGGATCTACTCCTTTTAGGTCTTTGTAACTCCAGGCGAACACATCTCTATATTCACGCAATAGGGCAACTAGCTCTTCTTCTTCTTCCTTCGTCAAATCATGCCCTATGTATGTACACTTTTCTTCTTCTCCTTCTATGGCTACTATTATTTTCTTGGTTTTCTCTCGGTTATCATATACTTGTCCGTCATTCGCCTTTCTATTAGGCATTCGTACCATGATTCTTCTATCTTCGATTTCATATTTCTTGAAATTCTCGGGTACTTCAAACAAAGATTCTTCTTTTTCTGACATGGTTTCTTTCTTTTTTATTTTCTTGCCTTCACTTTTGCTAGTCACTTGAGTGGCCATTCTCACATCATTCATAACTTCTTCGTGTCTCTGCGGGTGAGTCTCTACTTCGTAGAAATATTCTTCCTCTGATGCAAAGGGTGAGTCCATGATAATTGATTCTAAATCGAAATCGCCTGCATCCTCGAATGCATCAGTGTTAGGTTCACATTCTTCTAAAATTGCATCGCACATGATTGGCTCTATCGTGAAAACTGAGATATCATAGCCATCCTCGTCACAGTGGGGTGTCCATTGTTCTTCATTGATGGCTACGTCCATGGTTGCTAGGATTTCTGCCCAACCATGGGGTTCAAACTCTTCGTCAGGGAATACTACAGGCGCGTAAGCTGGGTCTTGAAGAGTTCGTGGATGTTGTTCTGCACCTAAGGTCCTTGCTTCTAATCTTTCTTCCTCTTGTTTTGCAACTTTACACATCCATAGATGAGTATCCTCATGCAACCAAGAAGGATCTGATTCTAATGAGTGCACGGATTCCGTCTCTACTGGTGTCTTATGGATGGTATTCCATTGTATTGGGGGTACATCTCGATGTGAATAGTCTTTAAGATTGACTTTGGTAGTCACTCTTAAATGTTGCAAGTACAAAGAATTGGTTCCCCAATCTTGTACAATTTGCAACTGACGCATGAATGGTCATCCCAATATCATCTCATAAGCATGATTTTTACTAAAATCACAAATGGCAAAGGTATGCTCAAATTCTACACCACAAGTGGTGAGAGATATGCCTTCTAGTAAGCCTAATGGTTTTTCTATGTGTCCGTCAGCCATTTGTAGCTTCATCCTGGTAGGTCTGAGTGCTGGCTTACCCCAACGTTTCCATAAAGCGGTGGTAGCTATGGCTACTCCGGCTCCTGAATCTAAGATGGCTTTCGTGGTGTAGCCCTGATGGGTTATCGGAAGATAAGTGTTACCTTCCTCTCCTTCACTTACATCTCCAATCTTTTCTACGGGTATCTCTGGTACCTTATTTTGTGATCCTATTTGTGAGGGAGTAGTAGCAAGCTCGGGGAATTGATTTGTTACATGTTTCCACAATTCTGGTTTTACCTTTAACAACTCCTCTAGAGTGAGATTACATTGTACTTTGGTATTCTTGATCACTTCCGTGTTTCTAGGGATTACTGATTCTTCATTCCTCACTATTATCGTGGGTGCTCTCATACTAATAGACTTTGCTTCCCAAGGTCCTGTGAACTGAGGTAATTCTTGTAAAGAATTAGATTCAAAAGCTGTGTGTTCACTCAATTGTTCCTCCTCTACCTCATTGTAAATAGAGGGAATGTCTTGGGGAAATTGTTCCTGCAAGTCATCTATTTCTTGAATAGGAGGATGAGTTCCTTGTTCTTTTCTCCATTTCTCTTCTTGGATTTCTCTCAAAAATTCATGAGAGTACCTATGTATGGAAGACAAATTTTCTTGACTTTCTGTATTGGGTACTTGAGACAGGGATGGTGCATTCCTTTCCTGTGTCTCTGGGACAATAGGGTTCCTATGCTGATCCTTTTTCTCTTTGCTTTCAATCAAATATTCTAGCCTCTCCATTAGTCCTTGAAAATGTAATTCCGGTTTTGACATGTTATTCCAATTAAGATATCTAGAGGCTTCGAACAAAGCTTGTGCTAGTTCTACCATCTTCATGCACAGTTTAGTCCTCTCAATTTCTAGATCAGCTCGAGGGTAGTTTTTACTCATTTCAGCTACCTGAGGTCCCTCTTTTAATCTAGCCTGATATGCACGAAACATCATGTCTAGATTTTCTGGTATGGGTTCCGCTAAAACTGATCCTGATTTCTGAGCTGGATTCTCTTGATTCAATTCTTGTGAAGTCAATTCTAGGATTTTGGCTCTAGATTCCTTCAAACTTCCTTCCAACTCAGTTATCTTTTTACTCCACTTTCTCTTTATTCTTTCTCTAGAATCTTTCCAAGATTTTGTCTTTTTACTACTAGATTCTACAACTTCACTACTTCCGGCTACTTTCTCCTGATTAAGCTGTTGGTTCTGTAAGAGCGTCTGGGCTCTTGTTATAGCTTGGATAGGCACGTATGTAGGGTTGGATCCATCTGCGTTGTTCACAATACCTATCACGTTGATCGGTGTCACATTCTAAGCATTAACTCGGTTCTTAGGACAATCTTTGATTATGTGCTCTTTGCCACAATCGGCACAAAAGCCTTGTATGTTATAGTACTGTGATTGTCCTGTCATCGGAGGATGTGGACAATCCTTTATGAAGTGATCTCCTTGGCACCTAAAGCATGGTCCTCTAGGGCCGTGTGGTCTTTGTTGTCTTAATTGGGGCCGTGGATTTGGGTTTGTGTACATCACATTAGCATAGTCTGGCTCCCAACTAGGTTCCACTGGTGGACTATCATAATGATATGTTTCTACGTGTTCTGGTGACTCCGTGTAATAAGCGGGTGGACTATCTACATGCGTAGAGTTAAAACTGTTTGAGTCTGGGTCACCCTCTGTGATCAAAGGTGAAGAAGGCACTAAGGCCCTACTTAGGTTCTCTTCTGCAGCAGCGTATTTGACTGAGATGACATTCGCTGGTGGGGGTGGCTGCTGAGCTAAGACAGGTGGAGGTCTCTATTGAGCCTGGTATGGGTAGTTCTGAGGAGGCCTATAGTAATAAGGCTGAGCATTGTATTGGCCTTGATACCTACCTGGCTGCGCGTATGCTTGCAGGTAGTTCTGTCTCACGGTTTGTTTGTTGTATGGGCAGTCTTGAGCCGTATGATTCGTGTATCTTCTCTCAATTGTGCAGTATTGGCCACTAGGGTTGGCTTGAGGTTGTGGTGCATTGGGGCACACATTTGCCATATGGTCACCACCACAGGTGTAACAACGCTTGTTCATTAGCACCCTAGGTTTACTAGAAACTCCTAGTTTCTGAGCCACTTTTTCTGCTAGGTCTTCTATCGAGTTAGACAATTTTGTGGAAGCTAGAGATGAACAGTCTGAGTCCTTATAGACCTTTGAGAGTTCCAACTCATCTCCTAAGTTGTCCTCAATGTCTATGCATATTCTCACACATTGCTCTAGCGTTCTAGGTTCTTTTAGGTACACATAGGAGCGTAGTTTAGAGCTCAACAAGCCATCTAGAAACAATGACACTTGCTTAGCTTGTGAGGGTAGCTCTTGCATTGGACATCGTTCAACATATTGTCTAAACCTACGTCCTGCGAGTCTAACTGTTTCTTGAGGGGTCTGTTTAAAGCTATGAATCAACGAAGACGTGTCATGTCTGATCCCACTTTTAGAGAATTCAGTGATGAATGACTCTAAAAAGTGATGGATGTCTCTAAATTGCCTTTGTTGCAATGGTTGGAACCAAGTTAAAGCTGTATTCTTTAACGTTAGTCCAAATGCGTTGTATTGCGTGAACATGTCTTCAACTTGTTCTGCTCTTAGTACTTGCTTGAATTCTGCGACATGGTCATAGGGATCTCCTGTCCCATCAAAATAATTCTTCATTGATTTTACTAATTGAGTGGGTCTTAACATTCTTGCATGTTCACGTGGTCTAGGTAGAGGAAAATCATCTCTACCACCTGGTATTCCATGATCTCTTTGTCTATCCGTTCTATTAGTGTCCGTGGTTGTTCTATCTCTCCCTATGGGATGAGTGAAGCTTACTTCGGGTCTTTCTTTATTTTTCTCTCTTTGATTTCCATGGGCTGAGGATGTTCCTGCCCCTCGTTGACTTGTGTTCATGTTCATTCTAGATGGAGGGAATACCAATTCACCTCTCCATGTGTATGTGTTTTTAGTGTGGTCAGGCACCACAAAGACTCTTTCTGAAGTCTCATCCAGGTATACAACCTTTCCAGGTGTATCTGGGTCCTTGAACTCGTATATCGTGATGATACCTACCTCACTAAGTAGTTCTGTCTTGTATCTCCAAAAGGCTTCATCAGTTTCTTTATTTACAAACAACTCTATGCTTCTGTTGTCTTGAGGGATCCATTCCGAGATTAGTACTCGTGTCAGTACAGATTTGCCTCTAGGTATTCTAGGCTCTTCTAATGGTTCTTTTCCTTGAGATTTAGCTTCCGTCTCTAATTGAATTACGCCAAACTCATTCGTATTGTTTGGCTGCGTACTTAATATGTACATTGTTCCTTCCTTGTCTATGTACGCGTCTCTCTCGAATTTCACCACTGGATGTTCCAATCCGATGGGTTGATCGGGGTTGTGCATTTGCACCACTTGCCTTTGCAAACCATCCTCATAGATGCGAGCACCTAATCGGTTGGTTCGGAGAAACTCTAGTTGAGTCCTATAGGGTCCTTTTGGTTTTTCTAAATAGGCTACATTCGACCCTCCTTCTGGTCTGTCTGTGCTAAATGCCATTTCTGATTCGCTAGTATCTGAGCTCTCGTAGGGATAACTAGTGTTCAATTGTTGAGCCCACGATCGTGCAGTAGTTCTTACACTTGCCTCTGATGATCTAAGGCTTCGTCAGTCTGACTTACCTATATGTTTGCCCGATCTAAGGTTCATTAATTTTCTTCCTTGCACACTCAGTACACGCTCAGATCGTCAATGATTCTTTGTTATTACTTTCTTGATTCTTTTTAGATTGCTTTAGATTCTTGTCTTAATGTATGCGTCAGGAATTCGACTTTCCGTGGGATTTTGAGTTCTCGTTCCGTGAGACTTATGTTCTTTCCTTTAGGTTTTCGTGTCACACACCTTTACTTTAGTCTTGAACTTGATAAATTTAATTCTCTTGAACTTGAGGCGTTCCTATCGTCTTAAATCCACAATGCTAACGTTTATCCTAAGCTAAGAATTGACTGAGGGGGTTGAGTAATCTTCCAACCTCAAGTCAGCTTTTCTGGTTGCTCTGATGCCCAAGAAGCCGCGCTTCCCAAGCTTTATGCCCCTTCTGCCTTTCTTTGGTTGCCTTTGATTGCCCTTGCTAGACCTTTTCCAAGCTTTCCTGATGCACTGGAGCTCTGTACCTGCAAGAAAACTCAAGAAAACAAAAGTACACACAAGCACAAAAGCTCTCTCTCACTCTCTCGCATGCACAAATGAGGGGAAATGAGGAGAATGGGTGGATATGGTGAATTTTTTTATTTTTTTGGAGATGAAGATGATGATGCAGTGATGAAGATGGAGTGCGGGGGAGGTGAAAAACACTAAAAACTAAGTAAAAACAACAACAAAAACTGAAATTTTTACCTTCCAACGCTACTTCTTGCTATACTCTTACCATCACACATTCGTCCTAGACTCGATCCCCGGCAACGGCGCCAAATTTGGTGTTGCTCTAGCACAATGGTGAGAACCACGTTAAGAAGCTCCACCTCCTTAATGTCAATCCGCGGAAGAGATAGGAGTGATATGAAGATCGTGAATGTGAGATGAAGTGAGAGTGAAGGTGAGAAGCATAGAAATGCACACACACATACACACACACTACGAAGAGACAAGCAAGACACAATGGAAGGTGAGAAATCAACTCTATTACTCAAGAACACTATTACAAGCTCAAAAGAACTCTAACCTCAAACAAGCTAACCTCAAAAATGAGCTCTCTAGCTCTTTTTATAGTTTCTAGATTAGTTTTGACCGGTTTCACATCTAGTGACTGGCATAGTTAAAAATTAGGTCTTAGATGCTATTTGGAAGGGTAAACGGTGTCTAAAAATAACGAAAATTGATACGCGCATTCTACCTAAGCTCGCCAAGCTCGAGGACTCCTCGTCTTGCACAAAATGGAGCTAGAAATTAAGAAAAGGGTTTTTCTATGTTACATATGTTACATTAGTGATAAAAATCACTGTTGGAGGTTTTTTGAAAAGTATTTCTAAAACATGATTCTTTGAAAAAAGATTCGACTGGCTCCCTGCTCTGTCGTTACATGCTTCTGTGTCTTCTATGCCTCTGGCTGCTTGCAACAGTCTACTAAAGTATTTTCTCGAACTTGAGTTAGTCTATACAATTCTGTAATCTATATTACTAAAAAAAAGTACATATAGGATATGTTGAAGAAGTTTCATTTGCAGGATGCCAAAGTTGCAAGTAATCCAATGGAGGTAAATCTAAAACTAAGTGCCCATGAAGGTGATGAAATTGATGATGTTACAGGTTACCAAAGTATAATTGGAAGTTTGAACTATGCTACCTTAACAAGGATAGATATTGCATATGTAGTTAGTGTGCTAAGTCAGTTTATGCACAAGCCAAGGGTACCTCACCTACAAGCTGCCAAACAAATTCTGAAGTACCTCAAAGGCACTCAACATCATGGTTTGTATTTCCCTTACACTTCAGACCTTGATATCAAGATCTATTCAGATGCAGATTGGGAAGGATGCAAGGATGACAAGAGAAGCACTTTTGGATACATTTCATTTGCAGGTGATAAACCAATATCATGGTCGTCAAAGAAGCAACCTACTGTTGCTTTATCTTCCACTGAGGTACAGTATAGAGGATTGGCTAATGCCACCCAAGAAGCCATATGGATCAAGCTATTATATACAGAATTGGGTTTATATACTAGGTCACCAATGATCTTTGGAGATAATACAAGCTCACTTCACCTTGTAGCTAATCCTATCTATCATGCTAGAACCAAGCATATAGAGGTGCACTACCATTACGTGAGAGAGAAGTTATTAAGCAAGGACACTCAACTAACTTATGTATCAACCAACATGCAGTGTGCAGATTTGTTAACAAAAGCTTGGATGGAACCAAACTTTGCAGGTTCAAATCAATGATTGGATTGCAAGATATACATGAAGACTGAAGATGAAGACCAAGCCAAAATGTTTGGCTTGAGGGGGAGCTGTTGCATCAATTCACAAGCCTACACATTTGGCTTGTAATGCATACACATATGGAGAAGCATAGGAACCAATGTTAGTGGTTAATTACCACTTTACTCTTTTTGTAAAAGTCACATTTGACTTGGAATCTTTGTAAACACCTACCAAAAGGAACTCGTAGAAAATTTATCTTTGATTGATGGAATATCTCCTAGGATGTAGGGAAATGATTGAAGAGAGCTAAAAGTTTGAATTCAAATTTCAAACTTTAACTCAACTACTATAAAAATGATCATGGAAAAGTCGCGGGTAAGACTCATCATTCCCGAGCTCATCTTTGTCAATTCTGAGTGTGTGTGTGAGGCCTACACTCTATCCCACACCTATCTACACCATTAGGCAATGATCTTCATGCCTATGGACTTGTATACAAGTGTTCATTAATACATACATTTACATTGTTCATTTCTGAGTTCTCTGTCATAGTACTTGAAAGTCTGTCAACTTGTGGAGAGCATATCCCACTCATTTCTTGACCGAATTCAAAGATATATAGCTTATTGGAATCACCTCAAAGTTTTCTACATACTCTCAAAAGTTGAAGGAATTCTATTCAGCCATTTCAGAGAAAAGCTCATCGAGGTGATCACTGGTCAAAGTCTGCAACAGTCCTAAAAAATCGGGGGTAAAGGTTTACTTGCTAAATTGATTTCTCTGAGCATAGTTAGTCTTTTTATATCATTACACTTGGAATAGTTAGCGTGCTAAGCTAATTAGATACCCCTAAAAGGAATTTTTCCAATTCCTACTGTGTTGGTCATACTGAGCAAAAGATCCAGCAGGTGTCAAGTAAAAAATAGAAGGTTTTCTTGGAAGCTTGAAGTTCAAAGTGGTCTGTTTTGATTTAATCTTTACATACATCATTTACAAAGTACAAAGGCCATTTTATGGTGTCATTGAAAAGCTAAGGAGGTCCACTTATCAACTCTGAAGCATCAAAGGGCTAGTACAAAGCAGGATTTGGCAGTACCTACTCATTCTCTTGGAGTGTCCATCCATCATTCCCAACAATGGCCATATTACGAGGCCGTGCACAAGGCACATATCTTCTTCAACCCATACACTAATGCACTTATCCATCATCCATTATGGGTTACAAGTACTTGGCATGAAAACTATGAAAGCCATCTTTGGAAGAATTAGAGGACATCATGGTGACAAGAACAAGCATACGGAAGCGATCCACCGCCAAGGGTTGCTCATAATCAACATTGAACACCTCTTTTGAGCAGCTAGCAATTTTGGAAAGCTCAGAAATGCACCATCACGTTGGAATACAAGGAAGAAGTACATACAAAGGGAATCCAACCTGCAAGGGCTAGCAGTGACAAAATGTAGAACCAGACAACTGACCAAGCTACAATTGGAAGATGGACCGCTCTTGTTGTACATGTTGGACACTACCTCTCGAAGCACTACATGGAACAACCACTAAAACAAGGGTCTGTCAGGGACAACAGACTCTAAAGGGGGGATTTTCAGAAGAAATCCCTATAAAACTAGTGATTTTTATCATTAAAAACCATTTTAAATACCATTTTTTATTTTTGCAACTCCATTTCGTTCAAGCCGAGGAGTCCTCAAGCTTGAGGAGTATTAGAACTATCATCCTACCAATTTTCATAATTGTTAGACTCCGTTTGAGCCTCCAAATAAGCCTTGGAACCTATTTTTTAACGAGGCTGAACACTAGGTCTGGACAGGGCCAAAACCACTCAAAAAACTATAAAATGGGCTGGAGAGCTCATTTTTGAGGTTAGCTTGTTGTAGATTTGAGCTTTGTAAGAGATTCTTTTGTAATCGAAGCTTTCCATTGTTCCACTCTTTCCTCTTACCTTGTGCCAGTGTGTGTATGTGTGTGCATGCTTGTGTGCTTTCACTCACGCACCTCTACCATCACTTGATCATAGTCTTCATAATAGTCCTCACTTCTCCGCGGATTGACATTTATGAGGTGAAGCTCCTCACGTTGGAACTTGCCATTGTGCTAGAGTGACAATAGGGGATGGGTCCTCTCATGCACTTGGTAGAATGGGATGTTGTCAAGCAGGTGCTCTTGTATTCTTGTAACTAAGTGCTTGTGAGAGCATGTTCAATATGATTATCATAAGCAGGGCACATATACACAATCCTCGTAATTGCACAACATCCAAGGATAACTTGCTTCCTTGCCCATCTCTGATTTGTGAGGTATAGATGCTCTAATATCCAATAGATAATTCAATTGTCATAGATAGATTATTAGCCAAATATAAACTAAACCATATGTATTTGTGAGGTTGGGTGAACCTATCTTGCATGGGGAATGCAAAATGCTACATACAAATTTGTACGGGCATAAATAGCTCAGGTGTGATGGCTGAAATCTTGGACCATTTTAATACATCACCTATTCATGGTTTTGGGGACTAAGGTGCCTTTCTCACATGGAATATGGCTCCCATCTATCTTTAATACTTTCCAGATAAGCTAACGCATCAATTTGAACCTTTTGAAAGGCAAGCCGGAGACTAAAGAGGGAAAAACAAAAGTGTATGGAATATCTTTCCTTGTTGATGAGTACTGATCATATAGAAGCACCTATAAAAGTCACGTTTTCATAGTTGTGCTTTGAAGTATTCCTTGAATCTTGATTTATCCCCTAATAGTTGTAACTCTACAACGTTTTGTAGTGTCTCAAATTCTTGTGAGAAGAATTGGTACCTACCCTAGGTGTGGTCGAATTCCAACTTTGCTTCAAAGATATATTTTGCATCTTATACGGATCCTACTAGTCCTTGGAACTAGTGAGATTTGGTATGGATACGGTCAGTTTGTTAGTGAGGTGGATTTTCCATGGGCATGGAATGTTGGAATCCTAGGAACTCTCTTGGTGGCAGCAAGGGTGCTCTACTATAGGTAGATTGTGATAATCCACTTGGTGTTGATTGGGACCTGTTGTAGATAAGTCTTCTACTTGCATTGTGAATAGTGTGTATTACAATGATCTGCTACAGAAGGAGAACACAATAGTATGTAAATAAATGTCGATCTTAGTATGGTGAGATCACAATCCCTTTCCCATATTGATATGCATCCCATGTATCTAGGTGATGTGGAGTGATATTGATGATGTCTCTTTTGTCTAATGCATGCCACTAGACTTCCTACATGCATACTCAAGAATATAGTGCATGATCTCTTATGCATGGTTGGTTTCGTCATTACTTACAAGACATTCAAGGGTGATCATTACAAGGTTGGTTGGATATGAGAGGTGTAATTTAGGAATCAAAAAAAGAGATTGGTGAATGATACATTTGATTGAAGAGTTGGGGGCAAGGATGGTCGTGGGGTTGTTTAGGCATCCATTTCCAAGTTGTTTGAGAAGCTATTTTACTAGGGAATTGTTGGAGTTCAAGGTCTCCGGAAGCACATGAACAAGACAAGGAAGAAGAAGAAGCTTGGAGTACAACACACAATATTGAATGTATTACCAAATGAATGTACAGAGATAAGTAACCCATTAAGGTTATGGATGTATATACAAGTGAGGAGAAAAAATCCTCTTAAAGAGGGAAAAAAGTGTCCAGACAGTCCCAAGTGTGTTCACACATATTCTACTGAAACATATCAACAATTGTTTGTTGTACTTTGGAGTTGTCATCTCCAACCATTATAGTATAAAGGAAACAACCTTAAACAATTTAAATTTTCAATGCAAGAATTATTCTAAGACCACAACCCCTTCTTCATTAATGGAATCCAAGATTTGTCAACAAGATCAATTTCAACAGAGATTTCATAGCTTTTATGGATAATTCTAGATTTACTTCTAACTATAGCTAGAAGAGCACTTTTTTAAGGGCTTTTGTGCCTAAAGTGTGCCATTTTTCATAAAGAAGACATTACTAACATCAAACTTTAATTTCAATACATGTATCATAGAGATGAGACAATTGTGACTCCAATGGAACCACACAGTCAACTTGAATAGCACTTTGCAAGCTTGTAGAAGCTTATTATCATGAATAGACTTAGATTAGCATGAAAGACTCAAAGAACAATTGATCACCAAGACATATCCATGATAAAAACTTAGAAAATCATCAACAACTCACCATGAAAGATAAATGAAGAGATTTAGAGAAGATAGACAAGAGCTCTCAAGTTCTCATTTAATATTCAAGTACAAAATGATCACCCCCCAAAAATAATTCATAAGTTAACTCATATACTTTTCCAAGTGTCCTCTTTCACACTTGAAAATATGTCCTCTAGACTTCTACTCTAATTTTCTACTCACTTGAGAGCTCTAAAAAGTCTCAAAAAATTACATAAGTTACTTCTACTCATGAGGAAGAGTCTTCCTCATTTTTACATCCATTGTGACTTTCTATATTAAAAAACTACAATTCTCAAAACATCTCTTTGTAAAAAAGGTGTTCTTCCAACATCCTTCCCTCCTTCCTTTGGTCATCTTTGACAAAATCTGATAGTGGTCAAAATTATTGCCTTTTCTTTCTTTGATATACTTCAACCACTAGATCATGAATCTTCCTCTCTGTAATGTTAAGATCATTTACCATTTCAAAAAGTGACTTTCTCCACTATACAACTGCTATTGGTTTGTCTATAACATCCTTCTTGATATATTCTGTATATGTCACTTCATAGGCTATAAACCTAGCTATCATAACTAGTGATACTTTGCCCAAAACTTTTGATTCTCTTTCAAAAAAATCCATAATCAAATGCATCTTCAAATATTTGTACATAGCGGCTTCCCATACATACAACTCTACTATAGTAAGCCATCAAGAATATTCTATCTGAGGTCTTTCTCAGATAAAAAAGAAGTGCATTTGAGGGTGAGTTGAAACCTATATAATTAACGATTCTTACATCCATTTCAATAAAAGTTTCTATACAAGTAGTGATCAGTTTTAAAACCCTAATTAGTAATATACAAGTAGAGTCATTGACATCCTTGAGGTTTTCTATTAATGATTTGGAAGTTGTGATCATGTAGCTTCTAGTTGGCCAAGCTCCACATTTAGGTCCTACAATGTTAGGGAAATTCAGCAAATTTTATGGGATTTGACCTTCATTTCTTCTCTTCCAAAACGTGGGCCAATCTCTTCTTCTTGCTATTGGATAAAAAGATGGATTTATTTTTAAATGTAAAGATGCTTCCTTCCATACTTTTCTATAGTCTTTATCTTTGACCAACCACCTTTTCCTCCATGAGGGATTGGCTTTTTCAAATAAAACTCTAGTGATTACCAAATCCTCTTTATATTCCTAGTATGCATTTGGTGGCATAGCTACCCTTGCAGTCTGATAATTTTTTGTGCTTTCTAATACTATACATAATGGCATGCCTAGTCCATCTACTTCCCAATGATGCTGATCTAGGCTCACTCCATTTTCTAAAGAAAATTTGGTAATTTGATCTTCATGATGATTATGCATCTTTCTAATTATATCTCATCCTAGCTTCCTTGTTTGTGAGCAGCTATGGTATGATTTCATCTGAATCCTCATCCACCTGCTCTACAGATCTTGGTTCTTTTACATACATTTCATGCATAGGAGAGGATGTCATAAGTGTAGTACCTAGGCTTTCTTGAACCACATCTTGTTTGGGTACTTCATTTATTTGAATCATGGACTTTGCTTTCCATTCTTCAATCTCTGTCAACAGCTCATCTCTCTGTTGTTCCCATGTAGCTCTTTTTTTTTCACTTTTTCATTGAGGCTATCATATCCTCTCATGGCATTGGCTGCACGCACATTAGCTTTGCTTTTCCAAATCTCTTGCATCCTTTAGTTCCTCCTTGATTTGAGTTACTTCTTGTCTTAACTTCTCTAATTCTTCATTTTGAGTTCCAGAGCTTTGTCCTTCTGCCTTTTTATGCTCTTCTTCCATTAATATTCTGTTAATTGGCTTTAGAGAGCACCTGATATGATTTTTGTAAAACTATATTATTTGATTCTAATTTCTTGATGTCTTCTCCCATTTTTGTGATGATCCCAGTCTACTTTGTGCACTTTTCTTCCAAAAAGTTCGCTCTAATATTGTTTTCTACCACTTGAGTCTCTAGTGCAATAGCTCTTTCTAAATATTTTTCACTTCTCTTTTGTTGCTCTTTTAGCACTTCTTCTAATTTTCTCTTCTCTTTCGTATGTTATTCTATGACTTTACTACCCTCAATGAATTTTGACTCTGTTGCAATACCAAACATTATGATATTTTTGCTTGAAGGTCTAAATTCCTCAATGTAACTCATGGTAATCTAACATAATCCCTTGATATCTTTAGGGATTCTTTCTATACCTGTGGTAAACTCCTACTACTTCACTTCTATTTGTTTTTCTTCCTGATCATCTTCATTTAATTCTTGTGACTCGGGTTTTCTATTTGCTTCTTCATTATCATCATCTCCTTGTAGGCTTGTAATCCCTTTATGATGCTTCTCCTCCTCGTGTGTTGCCTTTGAATCTTCTTGCTCTGTACTAATTACATCTTTCATTTCTACATCTTAGTGTGAATCCTCATTTTGAATATCATTTAACACATTTAAATTTCTTCTACTTCATCATGTGTTGGATCTTTTTTTTTCTACTTCTTTCTCTTCTAATTCATCCATTCTAACACCATACTCTGATTCTTGTGGATATGGTCTTTCCATTGTATTGTGGCTGATCACCACAAAACCTTCTTGAAATGCTTTTTCTTTTATGGTTGTTGTAGCTTCATCAATTTTTTCCTCCTTACTATAGCTTGACTTTTATTTGGAAGCTTCTATTTTCTCTTCATGGTACTCATGGGTGAGGAATGATCCATCTTCTTCTTCTTCCAAAGTGGTTTCTCTAGAAGTACTGTAAGTCTTCGATTATCTAGAATGACTAAACTAAGGGGGTTCTTGGGTGGTAGTTCACATAATTCACACTCTAAACTATTAACTTTTCCACTTTCATCTTCACACAAAATTATTCAAACACAATCTTCAACAAACCTTCAACCAAAATCTTATACCACACATACATACATAGATTCCTGCAACATTCTCACTATTGCGACACTTCCACTAATTTGTTTACTAGTTATCACTTAATGCTTATCACCATTTTGCCCTTAACGATTATAATTCACTGCGCTTTACCGTATTTGAGTATAACAAATGAACATCACTAACAATCTTAAACTTCAAGATAAATTTTCACTTCACTAAACTAATACGGTACTTAATCACTTAACATTATTCAGATTTAACAATGTACTTAATGATTGATAATGAATATGCGAATAACCGACAATGACATAGAATACCAAACATGATTTGTGAAATCTATCAGCACTTCGATCCTCCTACATCGACCGGGTTCGTGTGGATTCATCATGTTGGACTCTCTAATGTTGGAGTTAGATATCTCCAGAAGCACATGAACAGTGCAAGGAAGAAGAAGAAGCTTGGAACACAACACATAATACTGAAGTATTACCACTAGAATGTACAAAGATAAGTAGCCCATTAGTGCAATAGGCGTATATAAAGTTGAGGGGAAAAAACCTCCTAAAGAGGGAAAATAGTGCCCCGGTGGTCTAAGAGTGTTCACACACATCACTACCTAAATATATCAACAAATCCCCCCTTGGGAGTGATGCAGTGAACAAGGAGTAGGCACTCATGTATAAGGAAGTGCCAATCTATGTGGAATCAATCCACAAAAGGAAGTAAGCCCAAAGCTTTGCAGAAAGCTTCAAACTTCTCCCTAGGTAGAGACTTCATGAAAAGGTCTACAATGCTCTCCTGCATGGGCACATATGCCAAGATCATCTCTCCATAAGAGAACCTCTACCTGACATAATGATAATGCACCTCAATGTGCTTAGTGTGAGCATGGAACACAGGGTTCCATGCAACTTCCAATGCACTCTAACTGTTAGTGAAGATAGTGGTGCCAAAAGACTGACCAACACCCAAATCAGCCATAAGGCATCTGAGCCACACACACTCAACAGTCGATGTGAAAGGTGCCCTATACTCAGCCTCGCAGCTAGAAGTGGCCATAGTAGGCTGCTTCTTGCTCAACGAAGATATACATGAACTACCAAGCATGAAGCAAAAAGCACTAGTGGACACAAAAGTTTTTGGAGCAAGACAATCACCAATTGATGATTACATGAAGCTTAGGAGTGAAGAATTGAAGAAAAGAGTTAAGCTTAAAGCATAAAGTTAAGTGAAGATTTAGAAAGATATGTTCTAGATACTTATGTACATTAGTTTTGGAAAATACTTCAAAATTACTTTGATATAATGATGCGTTCCTACTCATATGTATATATACACTCGTGTACAATCATGAAATACATAGGAAATGAATTAGCGATGAGAATATAGTCAAAACAATTCAAGTTCTTTAGTGATAGATGTGGAGAGAGTCTTCTTGTGAGATTAGCAACTAGTCTATCTTAGAATTCTCTCAGCCTGATCATGTGCATTAGGAAATCTTTTGTACACATCTAATTCAGAAGCTAGTCAAGCTATGACCAAAGTTTGATGATCTAGTTCTCTTCAGGTTGTGTGTATGACAAGTAGGAACATTCATTAGTACAAGTTTGCAAGTGAAGTTCTCAGAATAAAGCATTTTTCTACTCAAAGATTTGCTTGGATCTCAGTGCTCAATGTAAATTTTTATATGTTTGAGCATTCAAAATTTAAGTTAGAAGATAAGGAAGATTTGGCTAAAAGCATTTAGCAAAATGGGTTACACTTTGAGAGAAATCAACTTATGAAGTTGACCATGTCAAAGTCGCCTTTTCTAGAAGGTAGTTTCTAACATATATTTGATCTAAGCGATCAAATTAAAGATCTAATGGTTCTTTTGAAGAACTAATGATCATTATGATTGCTCAAAGATAGCACAAATGTACTGCATCATTTGAATGATTAAAACAAAAGTCATGTGCAGAGATTGAAGTCTATTTCTGAAGCAGACTTGTTAAAGCTGAAGAAAACTTCACACAGAAAAGTATTTCTTACTGAACCTAAAATTTAAGGTAAATTTTAGTTTATTCTTGATATAGAGGAGTTCTTAAAACAAGATAGATCACAAATTTGGAGAATTAAAGGTCTCCAGCAGTGTTATCAGAGCAGAGAGGTCAAATCAAGGTGAAGAAGAAGCAAGGAGAATCTCAATTGTTGCAGACATCAAAGATCTTGTGAATTGAAGGTGCAAAGGTTAAATTCTTGAAGAAAACCTGAAGAAGTACAAAGTTCTTGTTCAAAGGATTAAGAAGAATTAAAGATCCATATCAAAGTTACATTATATCTTCATAAATCTTAGTAATTGCAGATACAAAAGTCAAGAGATGGGAGGAAGCTTGCAGATTGACAAGCTAGATGGAGAGAACTATCGAGCATGGTCTATGAAGAGTGAGGCACACCTCATGAGCAAAGATTTGATGAAGTTCATTACAAGAGAAGAAGAAAAGCCAGAGTTTAAGGATCCAAGCATTCCAACAAGAGAAGAACTTATAGACTTGAAGAATTGGATGAAGAAAGATGCTCAAGCTAGGAACATCATTTACATGGCTGTAAATGATTATCTTCTACCACATATTAGAGGATTAGAAAGTGTAGTAGATGTATGGAATGCCTTGGAAGAACACGTTGAAAACACAACCAAATCGAGGAAGGCTTCACTATGGGCTGAGTTTGCGACTATCAAGAAGAAAGGTTCTCAATCAATCTCTGATTATGTTAAAAGGATGAAGTACATTGCAGATAGTTTGGGAGCAGTAGATGAAGATATTGAAGAAGACAAGTTGGTAAGGCAAATACTCATAGGTCTAAGAGGCGATGAAAAGTGGAAGCCTTTTATATTGTCTATAGAACTATCATTAGATCATTTTACTCCTGATCTTAATCAATTGCTAGAGCATATGCTTACATTTGAGTAGGACATTAAAGAAGAGAATGACAGAAGCTCAAGTTAAGCAATGCATTCAAAAGACAAAAAGAAGAATGCTAAAGGCAAGCAATCAAATGATGAAGAAGGATCTTCAAGTCAACTGAACTTCATAAAAGGAAAGATGAATTTCAAAGGTAAAGGTAGAGGAGGTAAGAGTAAAGAAAATGCTGAAGCTTGTTGGATTTGTGGAAGAACAAATCATTTGGCAAATGATTGATGGTATAATAGTCAAAATTATGGAAGTTATAATCAGAATTTGAATCCTACAGGAAGAGGAGGCTGAAATCAAAGAGGTAATATCACAGGCAGAGGTGGTAGGACTTCATTTGCTAGGGGAGGTGGAAGGAGTTTCCAAAATCAATCCCACAACAACACTTATTACAATTATGCTTCAGATAAGAAGGAAGACTTGACTCTCATCTTGAATGCAACACATGAAGCAATTAATGAAGATCAAATGGTGTTTTATATTGACTCAAGATGTAGCAATCATCCGAGTGGCAATATTTCCTTGATGACTCATATGGAAGCCAGAGTGAATGGACATACAGTCCAAATAGGAGACAACACTAAACACAAAGTTGAAAGCATTGGATCATGAAGACAAAGAGTGGAAGCACACTTCTAAGCAAGGTACTTTATGTTCCAACAATTCCTAAAAATCTAATAAGTGTAGGGAAAATTGTTGAGAAGGGATATGAAATCATATTTACAAATGAGTGTGGGGTCCTTTAAAGGACTATAGCATAAATGGATCAAGGTAATATGTGTTGTTTGTTGATGATGCAACCAGGTGGATTACTTTGTATGTAATCATGGATAAATCTAAAGTGTTTGAGACATTTAAACACTACCATGCTTATGCAAAAAGAATTATAGGACAAAATCTTAAGAGATTGAGATCAGATGGAGGGGGGAAATATTTTTCTAAGGAATTTGATGATTATATGCGGAATGCATGTATAAAAAGAGAAGTGACTTGTAGGTACTCCCCACAACAAAATGGAGTTGCAGAAAGAAGAAATAGAACTCTTGTAGAGTTTGGAAGATCAATGATGAAGGAGAAGAAGTGCCCTAATTACATGTGGGCAGAAGTAATTAATACTGCAATTTATCTTGTGAATAGGTTGCCTTGCAAAGCTTTGGAGGGAATGACTCCTTACAAAGCATGGTGGGGTAAGAAACCTACTCTTGATCATTGCAAAATATTTGGATGTTTGGCATATGCTTATGTTCCATCTCAATTGAGACATAAGCTAGAACCTAAAGCAGAAAAGTATGTGTTCATTGGCTATGATGATAGAAAGATGGGATACAGGTTGTGGAGTCCATCCAGAAAACTGTTGGGAATGATGGATGGACACTCCAAGAGAATGAGTAGGTACTGCCAAATCATGCTTTGTACCAGCCCTTTGATGCTTCAGATTTGATCAGTGGAACTCCTTAGCTTTCCAATGACACCATAAAATGGCCTATGTACTTTGGAAATGATGTATGAAAAGATAGAATCTAAACAGGCTACTTTGCACTTCAAGTCTTCAAGAAAACCTTCTATTTTTTACTAGACACCTACTATATCTTTTGCTCAGTATAACCAGCATAGTAGGAATTGGAAAAAATCCTTTTAGAGGTATCTAATTAGCTTAGCAAGCTAACTATTCCAAGTGGAATCACTAAAAAAGATTAACTATGCTCAGAGAAATCAATTTAGCAAGTAAACCTTTACCCCCGATATTTTAGGACTGTTGTAGACTTCGACCAGTGATCACTTCAACAAAGTTTTCTCTGAGATGGCTGAATAGAAATTCTTCAAATTTGAAAGCATGTAGATGACTTTGAGCTGGTTCCAACAAGCTATAGATCTTTGAATTTGGTGAAGAAATGAGTGAGATATGCTCTCTACAAGTTGACAAACTTTCAGACAATGTGATAGAGAACTCAGAAATGAACAATGTAGATATATGTATTAATGAACACTTGTGTACAATGCCATAGGCATGAAGATCATTGCCTAATGGTGTAGATAGGTGTGGGTTAGAGTATAGACCTCACACACACTCAGAATTGATAATGACAAGCTCGAAAAGTGACTCTTCTACCCACGACTTTTTGATGATCACTTTTATAGTGGTTGAGTTAAAGTTTGAATTTGAATTCAAACTTTTGGCTCTCTATAATCATAATCGTACATCCTAGGTGATATTCCATCAATCAAAGCTAACTTTTCCACGAATTCTTTTTGGTAGGTGTTTACAAAGATTCCAAGTCAAATGTGACTTTTACAAAAGAGTAAAGTGGTAATTAACCACTAGCATTGGTTCCTATGCTTCTCCATATGTGTATGAATTACAAGCCAAATGTGTAGGCTTGTGACTTGCACCAACATCTCCCCCTCAAGCCAAACATTTTGGCTTGGTCTTCATTCTTCAATCTTCATGTATATCCTGCAATCCAATCATTGATTTGAACCTGCAAAGTTTGGTTCCATCTAAAGCTTTAGTTAACAAGTTTGCACACTACATGTTGGTTGATACATAAGTTAGTTGAATATCCTTGCTTAATAACTTCTCTCCCACATAATGGTAATGGACCTCTATATGCTTGGTCCTAGCATGATAGATAGGATTAGCTGCAAGGTGAAGTGAGCTTGTATTATCTCCAAAGATCAATGGTGACCTAGTATATAAACCCAATTCTATATACAATAACTTGATCCATATGGCTTCTTGGGTGCCATTTTCCAATCCTCTATACTCTGCTTCTGTAGAAGATAAAGCAACAATACGTTGCTTCTTTGAAGACCATGATATTGACTTTTCACCTGCAAATGAAATGTATCCTGAAGTGCTCCTCCTATCATCCTTGCATCTTGCCCAATCTACATCTGAATAGATCTTGATATCCAAATGTGATGTATAAGGAAAATACAAACCATGATGTTGAGTGCCTTTGAGGTACTTTAGAATTCTCTTGGCAGCTTCTAAGTGAGGTACCCTTGGCTTGTGCATGAACTGACTTAGCACACTAACTCCATACGCAACATCTATCCTTGTTAAGGTAGCATAGTTCAGGCTACCCACAATTCTTCGATAACCTCTAATGTCATTAAGTTCATCACCTTCATGTGCACTTAGTTTTAGGTTTACCTCCATTGGAGTACTTGCAACTTTGGCATCCTGCAAATGAAACTTCTTCAACATATCCTGTATGTATTTTTTCTGAGTAGTATATATTCCAGAGTTAGTATACACTAACTCAAGTCCAAGAAAATATTTTAGTAATCCAAGATCACTGATCTTGAACTCCTTCATCATCTAGTTCTTGATTTGTCTGATTCCATTGACATCATTACCTGTAAGTATGATATCATCAACATATACACATAGGTATATTACCTCTAAATTACTTCTCTTGATAAATAGAGAAGTGTCTGCCTTGATCATGACAAATCCTTGGTCCTGAAGGTATGTGGTGAACCTGTGATTCCATGCCCTAGGTGCCTGCTTCAATCCATAAAGATCTTTATTCAATTTGCATACATATGTTACCTTGTTTGGATCCTCATAGCCAGGAGGTTGTGACATATATACCTCCTCTGAAATCCATCCATTCAAGAAAGCATTTTTTACATCTAGCTGATACATGTTCCAATTTTTTGATGCAGCCACAGGTGAGAATGTTTCTTCATAGTCAATGCCTTGGGTTTGTGCAAAACCCTTGTCCACCAATCTGGCTTTGTACCTGTTTATTGACCCATCAGAATTTCTTTTGAGTTTATAGATCCATCTGGATCCAATTACCTTCATGGACTCTTTCTTTGGTACTAGTTCCCATGTGTCACTTTCTTTGAGTGCTTCAATCTCCTCATCCATAGATTCTTTCCATTCTGTCTTGGTCTTTGCTTCTTCATATGATCCTGGTTCTTCAATTGACAAGTCTTTGGCAAGATAAGTAGAATGTTTAGTAACAAGAGATGTATCATACCCATATCTGATAGGTTTTTTGCTCTCCCTTTGTGATCTTCTAATTGATTGATTTGAAGATTCAAGTATGTCTTCAAGTTTCTTCATCTTGAGTTTACCTTTGGACTTCCATGCCTTGAATTCTTCAAGATTGATAATGTCTTCATCATTTGAATTGGTGTCCACTCTGAGTAGGTTCCTCCTTAGCAAGACTTGGAAACTCCTCCTTCAAGTCATAGGGTAGTTTAAACTTCCTGCATTCATTCTCATACCAAGAATCATTTTCATCAAAGATAACATCTCTACTAACCATGAATCCCTTATTCGAAGGGTTGTAAAACCTGTAACCTTTCTGATTTAGATCATATCCAATAAAGATACACTTCTTAGCCTTAGGTTCTAGTTTACCTCTTATCTGAGAAGGAATGTGTACATATGCTACACATCCAAATATCCTGCAATGATCAAGTGAGGGTATCTTCCCATGCCATGCTTCATAAGGAGTCATCCCATCAAGGGACTTAGATGATAACCTGTTTATGAGGTAAGTGGCAGTAGATACACTCTCTGCCCATAAGAAATTAGGTAATTTCTTTTCATTTAACATTGACCTAGTTCAACAATCAACCTATTTCTTCTCTCAGCTACCCCATTTTGTTCAGGAGTATACCTTGTGGTGATTTCTCTCTTGATTCCTCTGTCGTGCAAGAAGACTTCAAACTCATTGGAGAAGTACTCACCTCCTCCATCTGACCTTAGTCTCTTTAGGTTCTTCCCTATCTGATTCTCAACAAGTGCAAGATACTTTTTAAAACAATTGAACACTTCATCTTTCTGCTTCATAAAGTACAATACAGTCCACCTGCTAAAATCATCAATAAAATATACATACTACCTCGATCCTGATATTGAGGGGTCTTTGCTTGGTCCCCATACATCTGTATGGACAAGCTCTAGGTAGTCCTCATGCATGTAGCCTTTCCTTGAGAAGGGTAACCTGTGAGACTTCCCAAACTGACAAGCACCACATTTATAAATCATGTGTTTCTTGGATACATTAGGTATCCGAAGCACACATTGATCCCTGTATATTTGCGTCAAGGTTCTTTCTCCTACATGCCCTAATCTTTTATGCCAAATCTCACGCTCTAAAAGTGTTTGATCTTTATAATTGTATAGTGCAATATTCTTTGTATCTTCTAGTTCAAAAATAAAAAGTCTACCTAATTTTTCTCCTTTAGCTATTCTCTTGAACCCATGCCTTGGATCCTCCACAAATGCTCCAAATTGATTGAATCTGACCTGCAAACCTTTTTCCACCATCTGTCCAACACTCATCAAGTTTTTTGTAATGGTTGGTACATATAGTACCCTACTCAACAAGTTTTGATTTCCATCACAAGTCTTAACATTTCCAACTTTAACTACTAAGTGCTTGGTGTCATCACCTATTTGTACTTGATGCTTACCTTTTGGTTCCTCAAGGTCAGAGAGTAGAGCTACATTGCCAGCCACATGATTTGAGCATCTTGAATCAATGTAGAATAGGTGGTCATGATTTGTACCTGGTTTTGAAGTCATGTTCATAATCAGAAGAGAATCATCTTGCTCTTCTGTATAGTCGTTGTAGTCCTTTTTGGATTTGAATCCTCTTTGGTAGTTGCCATTGTAGTTGTTGTTGTAATTGTTGTTGTACCCTTGATGATGGTTGAATCTGCCTCTTGACTGTGAGTATCCACCTCTTTGATATCCTCTTCCTCTCTGATTCTTGTAGTTCCTGAAGCACTCATCTGTGGTATGATTTGATAAACCACAAATGTTGCATGGTGAGGAGTTATAGGACCTCACCCCAACCTTGCTTACCTCCTCTGCCCCTTCCTCTTGATGATCTACCTCTCCCTGCATAGTTGGCTTGGGAGGTAGTGCCTTCATCTTCTATCTTCTTGTTCTTGCCTTTATCTATAGACTTACTTTTATTAGTGTATAGGGCAGAAGAGCTATTACCTTTGGATGTGTCTCCATTCTTGTTGAGCTTGGCTTCATGAGTAAACAATTTTCCCATGAGAGTTGTAAGATCTGGAATTTGCATGTCCATGTATAGGTCCATGGCAGTGGTGAAGCTTTCCCATTTGTCATCAGCTTTGATCCCATTGATCACTTGCCTTACTATCTGCTCTTCTTCAATCTCTTCTCCTATGCTTGCTAACTGACTTGCTAGATCTTTAATCTTAGTCACAAACTCTGAAATAGCCTACTTAGGTTGCTTCCTTAGTGTGGTGAATTCAATCCATAATTGATTTTTTATGGCCCTTGTGTTGGAAACTAGGATGACAAGGTTTCCCAAGTCTCTTGGGATGTCTTACAGTTTCTAATATGTGTCAAAAGAAAATCACAGATGGAGTTGAGTAAGTAAGACCTTGCTAATGCATCGTTGGCACACCATGTGTTGAGCTTTTCATGTTCTTCCTTTGTTGGTAGTCCTCTAGTTTTGAATGAGGGCAATTCCTCATCTCCTGAGATGTATCCATAGAGACTCCTTCCTTGTAGGTATGTCTTCATTCTTAGAGACCATGCCTGATAGTTGTCCTTGTCCAATTTATCAATAAATCAGGGAAAATCATCTCCCATTTTACCTTGACTTTGCTCTCATACCACTGTTGGGAATGATGGATGGACACTCCAAGAGAATGAGTAGATACTGCCAAATCTTGCTTTGTACCAGCCCTTTGATGCTTCAGAGTTGATAAGTGGAACTCATTAGCTTTCCGATGACACCATAAAATGGCCTATGTACTTTGGAAATGATGTATGAAAAGATAGAATCTAAACAGACTACTTTGAACTTCAAGTCTTCAAGGAAACCTTCTATTTTTTACTAGACACCTGCTATATCTTTTGCTCAATATAACTAGCACAGTAGGAATTAGAAAAATTCCTTTTAGAGGTATCTCATTAGCCTAACAAAGTGGAATCACTAAAAAAGATTAATTATGCTTAGAGAAATCAATTTAGCAAGTAAACCTTTACCCCCAATATTTTAGGACTATTGCAGACTTTGACCAGTGATCACTTCGACAAAGTTTTCTCTGAGATGGCTGAATAGAAATTCGTCAAATTTGAAAGCATGTAGATGACTTTGAGCTGGTTCCAACAAGCTATAGATCTTTGAATTTGGTGAAGAAATGAGTGAGATATGCTCTCTACAAGTTGACAGACTTTTAGACAATGTGATAGAGAACTCAGAAATGAACAATGTAGATATATGTATTAATGAACACTTGTGTACAATGCCATAGGCATGAAGATCATTGCCTAATGGTGTAGATAGGTGTGCGTTAGAGTATAGACCTCACACACACTCAGAATTGATAATGACAAGCTCGAAAAGTGACTCTTCTACCCGTGACTCTTTGATGATCACTATTATAGTGGTTGAGTTAAAGTTTGAATTTGAATTCAAACTTTTGGCTCTCTATAATCATACTCCTACATCCTAGGAGATATTCCATCAATCAAAGCTAACTTTTCCACGAATTATTTTTGGTAGGTGTTTACAAAGATTCCAAGTCAAATGTGACTTTTACAAAAGAGTAAAGTGGTAATTAACCACTAGCATTGGTTCCTATGCTTCTCCATATGTGTATGAATTACAAGCCAAATATGTAGGCTTGTGACTTGCACCAACAAAAACAATTTCTTGGTTCCTATGCTTCTCCATATGTGTATGAATTACAAGCCAAATGTGTAGGCTTGTAACTTGCACCACCAAAAACAAGTTCTTATTTTAGGAGATGTCGCATTTGATGAGCAAAGCACATGGTTTACAAGGTCAAACAATGTATGCACAGATCTTGAATAAATCAAAAGGAAAGGAAAGTCAAAGATGAAGGTATATGAAGAAGATAATGATGATGATGTTTGGAGAAATGAAATGCAGGATAATGATGAAGATAGGCCAAGGTTTGATCCAAAACAAAATGAAGTAGAGACTTCAAGGAGTGTAGAAATTAGAAGGTCATCAAGAGAAAGAAAACAACCTATCAGGTATAGCTATGATTCTTCTTTCTTGACAACCAAAGATTATGCTTACATTGTGAAGACAAATGAAGATCCATCAACATATGATGAAGCAAAAGGTAAAAAAAATTGGGAAAAAGCAATGCAAGAAGAGCAACCGATGGCTTGCGACCATGCCAAGCTACATATGGAGTGATAGACTGGAGTGCTTTAGTGGGACACCAATTAAGTACATATGCTACACACATGACAGCTTGAAGCCAGAAACTATGTGCTAAAGCCTGACTCTTGACCATACACCTCGCCATCTCCATGAGTGACCTATTATTTTTTTCAACAACTCCATTTCGTTGAGGTGTATATGACACTATACAGTGATGTTTTGTCCCACGTTCAACCAAAAATGCATTAAAATCAGAAGACATATGTTCCCCCCTCGATCAGAATGGAGGGTGCCCGTTTTACATGCTGACAGATTTTTAGACAAAACCAGAAACTATTTGAAGCACATAAACACTTTGGACTTTGCCTTGAATGGATATACCCATGCATGCCTGGGAAAATCATCAATGAAAGTCATAGTTCCCAAAAGAAGGTGTCTGCATAGGACCACATACATCACTATGAACAAGTTATAATTTCTAAGTAGCCCGAGCTGAATCATCTTTTGGGAAGGACGAATGCTACATTTTGCCCAAAATATAGCCTTTGCATACATGTTTACCGGGTACCTCAAGTTTGGGCAAAGAGGACACCATTTTAGATTTCTAAAGGCATAGCAAACTAGCAAAATTCAGATGTTCAAAGCATGCATGCCAAAGCTTTGTATCTGACATAGCCTGAGAATCATGTAGTGCACATGCTGAATCATTCACAGATCTTTCTTAGTCAATGAGCTTATACAACCCACAACATAAAATTCCAGAAGCAATAATCATGTGGCCATTTGACAGACCATGAATTGTACACCTATCATCAACAAATTTCACAACCAAGCCAATCTTGACTAAAGCCAAAATTGATAGTAGATTTGTCTTGATCCCTAGCACAAATAAAGCATCTTATAAAGTGAAAGAACTACCATCAGCAATAGTCAGAATGATCTTATCAACTCCCATGATAGGATAAGAGGAGTTGTTGGCACATGTGACAGTATTCCTTATAGGGGCAGGCTCCAGTGAAGTGAAGAAACTGCACCACGAGGTAATATGTTTGGTTGCTCCACTATCAAAATACCAAACATCTAAGTCTACTGTAGACATACACTGCTCATGAGAAGATCGTCAAAACTACAAACAGTAGTAAATGCCCATTCTTCGTTCTTCACAAGATTAGCAAACTCTGTTTTGAGTGTAGAGGCCTCTACAACAACCATTCCAACCTCCTTTTTCTTTGCCTCTTTAGTAGCCAGTTTTGGAGAGCTCTTAATGACATGATCATTTGCTTTAGAGTATTTTCAAAACAATTTTTGCTTTTCTGATTTCTTCTCATCTTTGTCTTCCTTCTTCGAATGTGCAGCATTTGCAGATTTTTGCTTACTAGTAGATGAGATCCACTTACCTTTGCCCTTCTGACTAGCCAGGAAATCTTGATTTACAACACTCATAATAGACCTGTTTTGCCTAGACTGATCTTCCTGCAACATAACAAAAACTAGCTCCTCGAATGAAAAGGCATTTGGATTGCCTCTCATCATCAAACGAAGAGTAGAAGAAAAACTCTAATATGAATCAAGAAGAACATTTGGAACAATCTACACAAGGGAGCTATCTGGTATAACTTCATTAGTAGAAATCAACTATTCATTCAAGTATTTGATCTTTGTTAGAAAACTATCCATAGAATCACCTTCATTCATATGCTCACTCTCCAACTATTTTCAGAGGTAAGCAACATGAGCCTCACTCCTAGCCTTGTACAATGTGGTAAGTGTATCCCAAGCATCCTTAGTTGTTCTACAAGAGTGAATGTGAGGAATAATAGCACATTTGATTGACAAGGCTAGCAATGCATGTGCCTGAGCATCTCTACCATCCCAATGAATTTTCTCTACAGTGGGTGCAACAGAAATAGTAGCAGGAATAGGAATTTGAAGAATATCAGTATCTTCAACGCCATCTGCATCAGCTTCAATACCTATATTTGTAGGTGTAATATGACGTTTTTCAACACCCTACACAATGTTCCATAGTCCTTTTGCAACCAATACATGTCACATCAAATAAGCCCACAATGGGTAATTGGTATCATCCAACTTATCCTCAATAGCCAACATACAAAATTCGTCACTACTTTCAGCCATGGCCACTTATTAAAATACCCTGATGCAAAAAAATGATCGTACCTAAAAATGTTGAACAAAAGTACCCTGACGAGTTCTACTAAACCTCTAGCAGACTCCAAGATGCTTATACTAGTGAACCAAAATTGGTATATATCTTTGGCATAGAAAGATGAAATAGCTTGCACAAGCACTATGATAGTGCGTTCGAAGGCCGAAACGAGCTTAGACTGCAATTTGGGCACCACAAGGTGAATATGTTTTGATCTCTTGATCAGCTTGAGTATGTGTGCCAAATTTTGTGTGATTATTTGACTGTGATCGGAAGGGTGTCGACAACACGCTAGATGAAGCGGTGACCTTCTTTGATATTAATTGTTGGAGTTAGATGTCTATGGAAGCATGCAAACAACACAAGGAAGAAGAAGAAGCTTGGAGCACAACACACAATACCAAATATATTACCATTAGAATGTATAAAGATAAGTAGCCCATTAAGGAAATAGGTGTATATACAAGCCGGGCAAAAAAAACCTCCTAAAGAGGGAAAAAAAGTGCCCTGGCAGTCCTAGAGTGTTCACACACATCACTACCTAAATATATCAACATCTAACATGTGACACTTCATTGTATTAAACTCTTTGGGAAAGATTACAATGCTTGGGAAGATTATAATGCCTCACCAAAATGGTCCAGCAAAATTTTATGTATTTTTACAAATCACACCGCCGGCCTAACACTGGCATGCATGGTGGATCTGAACCCTAAGCAAAAAAGCCATCATCAACTAAACCCTGAATATAGATAGTATGTGTTTCTTCAAAACTATGCTTTATTTTCTCCTATAGTGCTTTTAATAGCTTTTGGACCGTATCTGCATCAAATAGTTATGCTTCTGGACTAGATGAACTAGCTTCAGCTGTTTGATCAAGAATACTTTTGCTGTGCTCCACCAAAATGATTAAATCATTCTTCAAAGCTGCTCTGCATTGGATTTTACCCTGTTCTACATCCTCTTCAACCTTCTTCATTTTCTCATTTTGATTGCTTAGCAAGTTCTCCATCCGATGGATTTGTTGTGGTTGAAATTTAGTAGTTTTGAAATATGCTTGCCTTGCTTTGTTAGTAATCTCAGTGCAAGCCTTCTCCAGCGTAGTAGCTTTCTCAGTTTGCTCTTCTAACACTGAACTGATTTTTGTCAGGGCATCATTCTTCTCTGCTAATTCCTATCGTAGAGCTTCCAATTCATTGGCTTTTTCTTGCAATTGCTATTGCAACCACAACTCCTATGCTTTGAATCTCATAACTTCCTCCAGGAGAGGAGCTACATTTGCTTCAACCATCTCTAATTTAACTTGAAAATCTTTCTCCATATGTTGTTTCTCCTCTTCCATATGGGTTTCGATTTCAGTTGTAGCCCGTATAAGATACTAGCCTACTTTGGCAATGTCTGCTAATGATTTGGGGGCCAATCCCCAATTGTAGGGAGGACCCTACTAGAATAGAAGGTGATGTTGATGAACAGAGCACTAAGACTTCTGTTGGAGTTAGACGTCTGCGGAAGCACGCGAACAACACAAGGACGAAGAAGAAGCTTGGAGCACAACACACAATACTAAAATGTATTACTAGAGAATGTACAAAGATAAGTAGCCCATTAGGGCAATAGGCGTATATACAAGCCGAGGGAAAAAAACCTTCTAAAGAGGAAAAAAAGTGCCCCGATGGTCCTAGTGTGTTCACACACATCACTACCTAAAAATATCAACAAATCCCCCTTGGGAATGATGCGGTGAACAAGGAGCTGGCACTCATGTATAAGGAAGTGCCAAAGTATGTGGAAATCACTCCACAAAAGGAAGTAAGCCCAAATCTTTGCAGAAAGCTTCAAACTTCTCCCTAGGCAGAGCCTTCATGAAAAGGTTTGCAATGTTCTCCTGCGTGGGCACATATGCCAAGCTGATCTCCCTAGTAGAGAACCTCTCCCTGACATAGTGATAATGCACCTCAATGTGCTTAGTGCGAGCATGGAACACAGGGTTCCTCGCAACTGCCAATGCACTCTGACTATCAATGAAGATGGTGGTGGCAGAAGTCTGACCAACACCCAAATCAGCCATAAGGCATCTGAGCCAGACACACTCAACAATCGCTGTGAAAGTTGCCCTATACTCAGCCTCACAACTGGAAGTGGCCACAGTAGGCTGCTTCTTGCTCAACCAAGATATACATGAGCTACCAAGCATGAAGCAAAAGCCACTAGTGGACACACAAGTGTCATAGCAACCAGCCCAATCAAAGTCAAAAAAAGCATGCAAATCTAGCGGTAGTGATCCCCCCTTGGGATAAAACAACCCAAGTAGCCAAGTACCACTCAAGTAGCGAAAGATGGGCTTAACCGTCTGCGAATGCTTCACTCCTGGGCAATGCATAAACCTGCTCATCTGTGAGACAGCAAACTGAATATCTCGCCGAGAAATGCATAAATAAATCAAGCATCCAATAGCTTATTGATAGAGAACAACATCAAATGCATCTCCAGCATAATGAAGACTCAATCGTAAACCTGTCTCCATAGGAGTGACAATAGGCTTACAATCCTCAAGGCCAAAACACTCCAATAATGTGTCAATATATTTCGTTTGACACAAAGCCATCCCACCATCAACTTGCATAAGCTGAATACCCAAATAGTGATGCAAATGCCCCAAATCAGACATCTCAAATGAGGCATGCAAATCAGCCGTAAAATCAGCAATATGCTTCTCAATAGGACCAGTGAGCAGCATGTCGTCAACATAGACAACAATGATCAGAAGCACATCATTAGCACGCTTAACATATAAGGTGCTTTCAGTTGGACTATTCTCAAAACCATGTGCAATCAAATAGGCATGTATCTTCTCATACTAAGCACGTGGTGCTTGCTTTAAACCATATAATGCCTTCTTTAACATGCACACCTGGTTTTCATGCCCTTTCTGCACAAAGCCACGGGGCTGAAAAACATACACTTCTTCATGCAAGTCACCATTCAAAAATGCAGTTTTAATGTCCAACTGATGTACATTCCAACCATGATGGGCTGCAAGTGCACAAATGCTCCGAACAGTAGTCATACGGCATGTAGGTGCAAAGGTCTCATCAAAATCAATGCCTCTTTCCTGCGCATAACCCTTTGCAACAAGCCTAGCTTTATACATGTCAACTGTACCATCCGGTTTAGGCTTCAGCTTGTATACCCACTTAGTGCCAATGGCCTTCTTGCTAGGAGGCAAGTCACATAAAGACCAAGTACCATTCTTCATTTTAGCATCATATTCAAATTGCATAGCAGCCATCCAATTTTGTGAATTTTGTGCTTCATCAAATGAAACACGCTCATTCTCATCACAGAGACTAGATGCAACCATAGCATAGCAATCTGATGCAAAAGAGGCACTATGAGAGCCTGAACGAGTACGATATGACAGAGGTGCATCTAATTTTCTGTCACGCAAGGTCTGCACCAGCCATTGTGGCATAGTTCTTGCCTACTCAATATCAACTCTCTCATCATTAAGTGCATCATGTACATCTGCATCAGAAATGGAATTATCTCCATCATCACATGAAACTTGCAAAGGCTGAGAAGTTGCCTCATTGGGACTAGCACTAGACTGTCCACCTGTAAAAAGAGGCAGCAAAGTATCATACATGTCTTTGGAGCTAACATATGTCTCCTTAGTACATGAAAGCAATGGCTGAATAACATCTTCCACAAAAACAACATCAGGGCTAACCAAAATGCGTTTAGTTTGTGGATGATACAGACGATAGCCTTTACTTTCAGAACTGTATCTAACAAAAATACATTTTATGGCTTGTGGTCATGCCAAGCCTCATATGGAGTGATACACTGCAACGCTTTAGTGGGACACCTGTTCAGTACATATGCTGCATACATGACAGCCTCAAGCCAGAAACTATGTGGTAAAGCCTGACTCTTGACCATACACCTCGCCATCTCCATGAGTGACCTGTTCTTTTGTTTAGCAACTCCATTCTGCTGAGGTGTATATGGCACTATACACTGGTGTTTTATCCCACGTTTAGCCACAAATGCATTAAAATTAGAAGACATATACTCCCCCCCTCGATCAGAACGGAGGGTGCCCATTTTACATGCTGACAGATTTTCAGCCAAAACCAAAAACAGTTTGAAGCACATGAAAACTTTGGACTTTGCCTTCAATGGATATACCCATGCATGCTTGGAAAAGTCATCGATGAAAGTCACGAAGTAAAGATAATTCCCAAAAGAAGGTGTCTGCATAGGACCATAGATATTACTATGTACAAGCTGCAATTTCTAAGTAGCCCGAACTGAACCATCTTTTGGAAAGGACGAACGCTGCATTTTGCGCAAAATATAGCCTTCACAAACATGTTTTCCAGGTGCCTCAAGTTTGGGCAAAGAGGACGCCATTTCAGATTTCTGCAGGCATAGCAAACTAGCAAAATTCTGATGATCAAAGCGTGCATGCCAAAGCTTTACATCTGACATAGCCCAAGAATCATTTACTGCACATGCCAAATCATTTACAGATCTTTCATAGTCTATGAGATTATATAGCCCACCACATAAAATGCCAGAAGCAATAATCACATCGCCATTTGACAGATCATGAACTGTACACCTGTCATCAACAAATTTCACAACCGAGTCAATCTTGGCTAATGCAGAAATTGATAATAGGTTCTTCTTGATCCCTGGCACAAATAAAGCATCTGACAGCTACCATGAGCAATAGTCAAAATGATCTTACCAACTCCCATAACAGGATAGGAGGAGTTGTTGGCGCATGTAGCAGTATTCTCTGTAGGGGCAAGCTCGAGTGAAGAGAAGAAACTGCACTACAAGGTAATATGTTTGGTCACCCCACTATCAAAATATGGTCAAAACATCTGAGTCTACTGCAGACATGCACTGCTCATGAGAAGATGGGTCAAAACTACAGACAGTAGTAAACACCCATTCTTCTTCCTGCACAAGATTAGCAGACTCTGTTTTTGGTGTAGAGGCCTCTGCAACAACCATTCCAACCTCTTTCTTCTTTGCCTCTTTAGTGGCCAGTTTTGGACAGTTCTTTATGATATGATCATTCCCTTTACAGTACTTACAAAAAAATTTTTGCTTTTCTTTTTTTTTCTCATCTTTGTCTTGGTTCTTCGAATGTGCAACATTTTCAGATTTCTTCTTACTAGTAGAAGAGCTCCATTTTCCTTTGCCCTTCTGACTAGCGAAGAAAGCTTGATCTGCAACACGCATAATGGACATGTTCTGCCTGGACTGATCTTCCTGCAATAGAACAGAGACTAACTCCTCAAATGACAAGGCATTTGGATTGCCTTTCATCATCAACCGAAGAGTAGAAGCAAAATTCTGATATGAATCAGGAAGACCATTCAGAACGGTCTGCACAAGTGAGCTATCTGGTATAACCTCATCAGCAGAAATCAACTATTCCTTTAAGTCTGTCCATAGAATCACCTTCATTCATGTGCTCACTCTCCAACTGTTTTCAGAGGTAAGCAACATGAGCCTCATTCCTAGCTTGGTACAATGTGATAAGTGTATCCCAAGCATCCTTAGCTGTTCTGCAAGAGTGAATATGAGACAGACAAAGCTATCAATGCATGTGCCTGGGCATCTCTGCCATCCCAACAAATCTGCTTTGCAGTAGGTGCAGCAGAAACTACAGCACGAACAGGAATATGCAGAATACCATCATCTTCGACACCTTCTGCATCAGCTTCAGTACCTACAGTTGTAACAGTTGCAGGTATGATAGGACGTTTTTCGACACCCTGCACAATGTTCCACAGTCCTTTTGCAACCAACACATGTCGCATCATATAAGCCCATAACGGGTAGTTGGTACCATCCAACTTATCCTCAACAGCCAACATACCGAATACATCACTGCTTTTAGCCATGGGTGGTGACTAAAATACCTTGATGCAAAAAATTGAATGTATCTCAAAAAGTTGAACAGAACTGCCCTGATGAATTCTGCTAAACCTGTAGCAGACTTCGAGACGCTTATATTGGCGAATAGAAACTGGTATATACCTTTGGCACAAAATGATGAAATAGCCTACACAAGCTCTGTGATAGTGTGTTCGAAGGTCGAAACGAGCTCAGATCGCGATTTTGGCACCACAAAGCAAAGCGGTTTTTATCTCTGAAACACCCTGAGTATGCTCACCAAATTTCGTGTGAATCTGAGACTGCAAACGGAGGAGTGTCAATGGTGCCCTAGATGAAGCCATGACCTGCTCTGATACCAATTGTTGGAGTTAGACGTCTACGGAAGCACGCAAACAGCACAAGGAAGAAGAAGAAGCTTGGAGCATAACACACAATACTGAAATGTATTACTAGAGAATGTACAAAGATAAGAAGCCCATTAGGGCGATAGGCGTATAAACAAGCCGGGGGAAAAAAACCTCCTAAAGAGGGAAAAAAGTGCCCCAGCGGTCCTAGTGTGTTCACACACATCACTACCTAAATATATCAACAACTTCGTTAGTGGGTTGGTCAAAGGTTATCGATGAGGTGAATAATCAGGGGAATCTAGCAGCGTGATTTCCCTAGGCTCATCATTAAGAGGGTCATCCTCTAGTGAGATAATTGGACCTGATGGCATAGTTGGAATTGTAGGTTGAAGGAGGGATGAGGGCTTTGTGGTTAACGAGATATCCTTCACTTCAATCATAGAAACCTCAGTGGCCTTTTCAAAAATTGGCTGCTCTACTAATCAAGTAGTAACATCATTGAGCAACGAGCAAAGTACCTTCTTTAGTGGAGAACTTGTAAGGAATTCGGGGAGCAGATCATTGTCCATCTATGGTGAACTGGGAGACGGATCCACCACATCAGTGATCTTAACCACACCATCAGCCTCAAATGTAGAATTAACTTCATCTGCTTTTGCTATTGCTAGAACCACCTTCGTGACCGCGATTCTAGTATTAGCTCGAGCAAAACAAGAACTAGAAGCTGTAGTGGATGCTATAGCAATGCGTCTTCATTCTTGGGAAAAACACATCAGCATAGAATTGTTAGCCGGCCGCCGGATTGGCAATTGTAAAGTCTGACTCTTTTCATATTCTGCACGAACCGAAAGGTCGTAGCGTAGATGATGTATCCAGTTATAAATTAATGAAAGAACGCTCCAGCAACGTTCAGTTAGATCACCAGACTGTCTGTCTGGGAGATTTGTCTGTGTAGTTGCCGTAGTGTTGTGGTTCATAACTCTGAGTCATATTGTGTTTGTCTGCTGTGTTGATGTTCTACTCTTGTATGGTAAAGATTAAGTTACAGTAAGGTTTATCTTAAGTTGAGTACTAAATCATTGTTCCGCTAAGTTTATTACTGTGAATTGTGTCGTGGTAGTCTTATATTGTATGCTGATCGCTGAGCAAGTCTTAATCTGTGTATGAATCGGTATTCCATGAGTAGATGAAATAATAGTAATTCTGTAAATGAACGAAGCCCGAGTTTTCGGTTAGTAAGCTGTATTAGTAAAGATATTGAATAGACTGTTATGTGAGTGAGTTGATTTAGGAAAATTAAGTACAAGGCCTCTGCTTAGCAGACCCCTTCCACTCCCAAGAACCCCATTAGAGATTAAACGCGCTTCTGATGATAAGGGACGTTTAACACTGGCGCCGTCTGTGGGCTTGGAGCTGGTTAATCTGGAAGTGCAGATGATGATTTTCTACTTTGACTGCATCAATCTCTTCGCAAGTCTGGCTTGGAGCTGGTTAATCTGGAAGTGCAGATGATGATTTTCTGCTTTGACCGCATCGATCTCTTCCACTAGAGGAGTGATGTCTGCTTCAAGGGTATCCACCTTATGTTGTGGTTCCTCACGAATATTCTCTGTAACTTGTCTTAATTGTACCGGAAGCTGCTGGGAAAATTGTATAATCATGCGCCCCATGGATTCAAGTTTGGTAAATATGGGAAATGGAGGAAGTGGCTGCTGGGATGAAGAGGCTGTCAAAAGTTGGTGTGAAGAGGGAGGAGAGTAATTTGGTGAGGAAGATGAAGCAAAAGGTTCCTCATGGACAATAGGTGGAACAGGGAGAATGGGGTTAATCAGAGGTTCGGGTGGAGGAGTGAGAAGAATAGTGGTTGTTTCTAATACCTGTTCGGTGGTTTGTTGCGTAGTGTCATCAGGTTTGGCAGCTGCAGACTCCACTACTTTAATCAATTCTTCGAAAATTTCCTTAATGATAGGTTCTCCATCTTCTTGCTTTTCCTGTTCGGATTGTTGTTGAGATTCTTCTTGAGAGGAGCTGGCTCCGGATTTGGTGGTCTCATCATGCTCTTGTTGCTGCTTTGGAGAGGACTGCGCTAATGAATCATGGTGCATGGAGGTAGCGGTGTCGTGAAAATTCTCTTCTTCATTGTCATCATCTTCATGTCCGGCGACCGATCCCTTTACTTGGCTATCGGAAGAGCTCATTTTGATGCGCTTTCGATGGAGGAGCTGGAAAAGACGAATTATTAAGTATTACTGATGCCGAACTAGTTCAGTTGAAGCAATTAATCCAAGATAAAGAGGATGCACGTATAGCTCTGGGAAATCTTTTAGAAGAGACTAGAGCACAACTGAATGAAGCAGTACAGAAAGGACAAGAGATGGCCGATTTGGTTAAGAAGACTAACGAAGAACTCCAAAGAAGCAAGTTTGATTTATCTGAAGTAAACAATATTCTAAAACTCAAATTGGCCATGGAAGCTCAATTACAGAAAGAGATAACAGGGATCAAAAGAGAGCGTGATGCTTTTCATCGGACAATCCAATTTCAGAATCAGGAGATAGAAAGAAGAGAGAATCAGCTGGATGCTCAAAAAGAAAAATTGTCTCGAATTGATAAGCAAAAAGCAGATATGAAAGTTAGTCGTGATGCGGCTCTGCCAAATGAATTTTACTTACAGGAAGCTTTTCTGTAGACACAAGCAGAAGTTTTGATGACCCAGTTCATTTCTTTAAGTTCAGTACGGACAGATGCTCAGCTCGTAGAACCAAAAATTTTGAAGCAGATGTTAGAGTCATTAAAGAAGAAAATTGCCCGGACTTTTAGGTTAGCTAGATCTATGTATCTAGAAGGAATAGTAGATGAACCGTAAATTTTGTATACATGCGGGTTCAAGTCCACCGTGCATGCCAGTGTTAGCCGGCCGCCGGATTGGTAATTGTAAAGTCTGACTCTTTTCATATTCTGCACGAACCGAAAGGTCGTAGCGTAGATGATGTATCCAATTATAAATTAATGAAAGAACGCTCCGGCAACGTTCAGTTAGATCACCAGACTCTCTGTCTCGGTGATTTGTTTGTGTAGTTGCAGTAGTGTTGTGGTTCATAACTCTGAGTCGTATTGTGTTTGTCTACTGTGTTGATGTTCTACTCTTGTACGGTAAAGATTAAGTTATAGTAAGGTTTATCTTAAGTTGAGTACTGAATCATTGTTCCGCTAAGTTTATTACTGTGAGTTGTGTCACGGTAGTCTTATATTGTACGCTGATCACTGAGCAAGTCTTAATCTGTGTATGAATCAGTATTCCGTGAGTAGATGACAGAATAGTAATTTTGTAAATGAACGAAGTCCGAGTTTTCGGTTAGTAAGTTGTATTAGTAAAGATATTGAATAGACTGTTATGTGAGTGAGTTGATTTGGGAAAATTAAGTATAGGGCCTATGCTTAGCAGACCCCTTCCACTCCCAAGAACCCGATTAGAGATTAAACGCACTTCTGATGGTAAGCGACGTTTAACATAATCTTCTTCTTCCTTATCATTTCCCATATGTGAAGAGACTACAAAAGCAGGAATAATAAGAGCAATGGAGGCAGGAACCTTAGAAGGTGGATGTGGAAGAAGCATGGAGAATATGTGCGACAATCTTGTTCGTGCAAATTCTCCTTTGGATAACTGATTCACCACCGCCTGACATTCCTTGTGAATGTGATGGAGGTAAAACAATTTATTGGTTCACACGCTACCATATCAATTATGGAATACATAGGTCTGGATATACCGTATGTATGTTTTTGTACATTAATGATTATGATGAGGATTGCAAAGTGTGACATTCGAGAGATGGTTGACACATGATGGCATGCTCGTTCAAGGATTGCCAGGGAAAGAGTACGTTTCATAGTGGCAATGGGCAACAGGGTGACCTCAGTATGACCTACATTAGGAAGGCAGAGATGGGAAACAATGGTATCTAACATTGCACAAGTCATAATAAAGTATAACTTGACCATGGGCTAGAAGGTAACAGAAATTGGGCAGTCTACAATGGCTTGGATGATGGTCATGGACAAGGGGTGAGTTGGCATTGTGTGCCATGGGAGTTGTGCAAACTACAACAAGCCTCAGACGTGAAATTACTCTACTAGGTTGGGAGCCATTGCATCATCAAACCTAGCAATATGTAAGCCGCCGGATTGGCACTTTGTATTTTCATAATTCCTATAGTTTCCTACCCCGCGCAAACCGAAAGGTTTCATATTCCGCATGAACCGAAAGGTCGTGTGAAGAGATGTATCGGCTTATCAACTAATAAAAAGGCATTATGGTGACGCTCCGGTGATGACGAGCAGTATCGCCAGACTGTTTGTCTTGGTGATTGCGGTCTGGGAAGTCGCTGTAGTGCAGTGTTCAAGAAGTCTAAGTATTACTGTTTTCATCTTTGTATCATTACATTAACTTGTGATTAACACAGTCCATTACGTTATGGATCATAAGTCTGTGTTACGGTAATGAATAACCCCAACGCTACGTACTGAGAAAGTATTAACCCGAGTATGATCAGTAAATTTGTGAGAGGACTAATCAGAGTCTTGACAGTAATTCGTATTAAACGGAGTTTTGATTGTTAATGTACTGCAGTTTGGATAAGTTAATTGGGAAAATCAAGTTACAGTGCCTCTGATTTATCAGACCCCTACCACTCCCAAGAACCCGAAAGAACTTAAAATGCCTGTAATGTAAAAGTGCATTTTAACACTGGCGCCCTCTGTGGGAAGGTGGCCATAGATTGTGAATCAATAGTAAGGTGGAGTAGTACGTAAGTGGTGCAGAGGTGATATATGCCGGTTACTCGGTCCGGCGAGTCGTATCCGAAGTACAGGAGAGACCAGCACCCCTGGATAGTATCAAATTTATTAGGGACACCTCCAGTTGGCAGAAGCATAGACCGGTTAAGTCCAGTTGTCGAAGGAATAGAGTCTGTTAGTAGCGATTCCGGTAGAATTTCGGTAACACAGGAGGAAATTCCGGTGTAATTTTGGTGCAGTCTACAGAAGGTACAGTAACTTCGGAGTGTACAGGGACATATTGCACAGTTGACCCGACACCGTCTGGTCAGGATTCGAACTTTTCCGAGGATACCCAGAGAGATCATTGCCGATGAAAGAATACCCTGTTTTGGGGAAAGTTTGACAAATTCCGGTGACAGTTCGGTCCCAGTTGCAGGGAATTTATAGTTTTTCGATGAACGTGTGATATCCCTGGTAAATCTTCATTTCAGACACCACTGTTCGGGGCAAATTTGCCTACCTGAGATATCCAAGCTGAGGATAGGCTCTTCGATTTGGAGATCCGTAGAAGATTGAACACTATTTTCAAGCCGGAAGGTGAGCGATTTGACCATACAGATTCCAAAGGACCAGAAACACCTCCTCAGAACTCAGGAGCAGCAACGGTACCACTACTAGCACCATGAGTGGACAACAACACCAGCAGCAACAACAACAGCAGCAACAGCAACAACCCCTTCCACTGCGACCGATTCCAACAGAGGTAACTTACACAAAGTTCGGTGGATTTCCAGGTGACGACCCTGATGCCCATGTGCGTACTTTTGAGATAAGTTATGGCGTGCTAAACCATCCACCCGATCCGGCATACAAGGCCATCGTGTTTCAGTCAACATTAGTCAATGAAGCACTGCGATGGTTAACAGAGTATGATATCAACCATTTCATTACCTATGAGGCGGTAAGGGATGTGTTTTTGCAGAGGTTCCGGCTGAAGAAGAACCCTGCCAAAATTTTCGATTACTTGCAGAACAATAGACAGAAGCCGCACCAAAATGTTCACGAATATGCCACATTATTTAGAAATCATTTAAGACAATTGCCTCCGGCACATGCTAATTTACCGGATGATGTGATAACCCAGTGGTTTATTAATGGTTTGACCCTACTGCTTAAACAAATCATGATCATCCGCTGTGTGGGTGCTATGATACTGGATGTTGTTATCGCGATGGCCCTGCAACTAGAGCATAAGGTTGGAGGATTCACCAAAGATTTGGAGTGGTTGAAGGCCAGTAAAACCGTTATAGATGATCCGGCTAAACAGATGTATTGCACTAAGTGCAAAAATCCCGAGCACACTAGTGCCACCTGTGCCCTTAATCAGATGTATTGCGCTATCTGCAATACCACCGGACACTCAACCGATAATTGTGTGTATAATGCCAAAGTGCAGGGATGAGCAGCTGTAAATGCCATTATACAGGAATGAGGACAGCCAGCAACTCACTATGTGCCACCGCAGATGCGAAACAATCAGTCGGAAGGTTACAGGAATTATCGAGGACAACGGAATACCAACTTTAATACAAATCGCTGGCAGGCAGGTACATCACCGGAAAGTACTTCTCTGCCGCCACCTCCATGTCACTTTTGTGGTGAGCTTGGCCACATCTAGAGACTTTGCAAGGATGCAGCCGAATACGACCAACGAAAGAAAGAGCATCAAAACACGATGACCAACATGGTCTATATCTCCCCAGTGGAATCACAAGCAGTAGTGGTCCAGATAAGATCCGGTAAGCATTTGCAACCCGCAGCTGAGGTGTTTGAACCTGGCATCCGTGAACTGCATTGAATGTATACCAAAGCCAGCCAATGGACCACCAAAGAACCTACCGTGTTCCCCGATCCAATTCCGGTGACACAGGTTTTCTTGCCAAATGGGAAAGCACATGAACAAGACTCTACTCCAGTAACAGGAGAATCATCATCGGAACCAGTGAAGAGTGCAATTACAATAGACCAGGTATGGGATATTCTCTCGAAGGCTTCAATCACACTCCCGTTGGGGCAACTACTCGCCTTGTTGCCCAGAGTTAGGCAGCAATTCCAGCAACAGGTCTGTTTGTTATTGATCTTTGGAGTTATCCTCTCCAATCATTTAGCATAAAGAATCAACAAGACATCTTTATTTTGTCAATCCTGGAAGTATTCTTGAGACCATAGCCCCTTCAAGATGATAGAATCCAAGAAATAAGAGAATAATGGCTGGATTTCTGAGAATAGTGAAAATGAAGAGGAATTTCTAGGGTTTGGATTATCTTGAGCAAATCTTCACCATTTTCTACAATCTCGGTGTCTAATGCATGTTATTTTATCAGCAGAACACAATTATGAAGTCAAAATAAAAAAATATCACCTGTATCATACAAATGAGACAATCGCGATTCTGTGCAAACAGACGATTTTCAGCTCCAACACCATTCTTCATCAACTCATCACTCAACACATCAGCATTTAGCTCTCTTCATACAAATTCAACAGATTTACACAATAGAAGCTCACAAATCTCCATGGATACACAAGAACTAGACTCACAAATCAAAGAAACCACACAAAAGCGGAGAAAACACAATTTTCAGCAGAAAACTCCTTCTCTATTCACTTGGATAGCATGTAAACAAATGATTAACCAACCCCCTCATAATAGAGGAAATTAGCTTATATACATTTTCAAGTGTCCCTTTTCACACTTGAATTTTGGTCTTTTCCTCTATTATTCTAAAAATATGCTATCTAGGAGTTTCCAAAAATTCTAGAAAAATTACATAAGATTCTATCCTACATAAGGAAGACTCTTCCTTATTTTTACAACAATTGCATAAATATTTCTACAAATTTTTATCATTTTACAATTATTTTTCTTCAAAAAGGCTTCCAAAAATACATCCTCTAACATCCTTGCCCTCCTAAACCTTTTGGCTCCTGACAAAAGACTTCCCTGCTTTTCTGCACTGATCACTTTTCTTCACTTCTTCTTTCTTTGATATACTTGTGACAGCAAATCATGACTTTTCCTTTCTGTAACATTTAGATTATTGACCATTTCAAATAATGCCTTTCTCCACTGTACTGCAGCTTCTGGTTTATCAATGACATCCTTTTTTAAGTACTCTGTATAGGCAGCTTCATATGCTGTAAGTTTGGACTTAGTAACAACTGACAGATTTCCAAAAATCTCTGACTCTCTTTCAAAAAACCCGTAATCAAAGGAATCTTCAAAAATTTGTAAGTAATGACTGCCCAAAAATATCACTCTGCTGTAATATGCCATTAAGCAGATTCTATCAGGTGTTTCGCTCAAATCAAATAATAATGCAGCTGTTGGAGAATTAAAGCCAATATAATTCAGAGTTCTGATATTTGTGTCGGTATAGGTTTCTATATAGGCCAAAATTAATCTCATTATTCTGATAAGTAGAATGCATGCAGGGTCATTTACATCTTTGTATGTAGCTATTACAGACTCAGCAGTATTCACCATGTAACTCTTTGTAGGCCATGTGCCTGCCTTTGGACCTGCTATTTTCGGGAAATTCAACCACTTAGGTGGAATTTGACCTTCTTTTCTTCTTTCCCAAAAAATTGCCCATTCTCTCCTTCTTGCCACTGGACAGTAAGCTGGATTGATTTTTAGATGAAGAGGTGCCTCCTTCCAAATCTTCCTACATTCTTTGTTGGCATCCAACCATTTGTTTCTCCACTTTGGATTGGCTCTTTCAAATAGTTCTTTAGTCACATTGATGTCCTCTTCATACTCAAGATATTTGTTTGGAGGTAGCCCAACTCTGGCCAACTGATAGTTCTTTATACTCTCCATAATCATACACAATGGTATTCCCAATCCATCTGCGGCCCAGTGATGCTGATCTGGATTGATTCCTTTATTTAATGCAAACATGACAATTTGTTCTTCATATTCAGCATGCATCTTCCTCATAAACTCCATTCTAGAATCTCTACTTGTCAGCAATTTTTTTACAAAATCTTCTGAATATTCCCCTTCTGACCTTTTATCTGCCGGTTCACTGTCATGTTGTATTCCCTCATTATTTTCTACCCCATATTCTTCTGTATATGTGGTCTCCACATGTGTTTCTTCCTGGATTTGTGGTTTATCCAATTTTTTCTGTAATTCCTCTATAGTCATCATCAGACTCCCATTCTGTTGTGCCCATAGTTCTCTTTCTTTTTTCCATTCATTCTGTTCCTTTTCTCTCTTTGTCTGCCAATCACTTCTTTCCTTTTCCATATCCATGTGTAGCTTATTATATCCTCTCATAGATGTAGCAGCATGTGTACTAGCCTGCTTTTCTAATTCCTTGGCTTCTTTCAATTCTCTTTGTAATTTCTGAATCTCTTTGTGTAACCCTTCCTTTTCTTCCTCTGTCATCTGGGCTGTCTGACTTTCCTCCTTTAATTGCCCTTCTTCCAATAGTAGCTTGTTGATTTCTTCATTTGCTTTAGTCAAAATTTGATAAGAGGTTTGCAGAGTTCTATATCTTCCCTCAATCTTTCTCAACTCCTTTTCTAATTTAGTGTTATGCTCTGTTAGTTTTACACTCTTTTCTTCTAGATATTGAATCTTATTTTGCTTCTGTACTTCTAGCTCTTCCAAAGCAATTATTCTATTGGCAAATTCCTCATTTTTCTCTTGTACCTTCCTCAGTTGCTCTACCATTTGCTCCTTTTCCCTTTTATGCTCTTTAATAATCATACTGCCTTTCTCGAATTCTGACTCTGCTACCATCCCTGAAATGATCATGTTCCGGCTAGAAGGTCTGAACTGTTCAGTGTTATTCATAATGATCTGACATGCTGATCTTATACTCTTTGGTATTCTTTCCAATCCCCCTTCCATTTCCATTTGTTTAGTTTCTAGTTGTTTGTCCTTTTTGCATTCACTCTCCTCTTCCTCTTCTTCTTCATATTCTATAATCTTGGCCTTGTTTTCTTCATTGCTTGGATGAGTGTCCAATGTTTTTGAACCTGCCATGTCCTCTTGAACACCTGAATTCTTTTGCTCTAAGACATTTGAAATAAGCTTTATTTCCTGTACCTTTTCCTTCTCCATCACCTGTTGCTTCTCTTCAGAGAGGTCTCCTTCCTTTATTTGTATCTCCTTTTCCTGGCTTAAAGTTTCCTGGAACAAGGTATATTCAGTTTTCCCAACAGAGTTTCCCTGACATTCACCTGTTTGTTCTTCCTGTCTTTCCTTTTTTCTGGGCTAGAACTGATTCAGTTACTTCAAAATCTTTGACCTGATCAATACTTCTTTCCTCTTTGTGTTCTTCTTCCTACTCATCAATGTTCATGAGGTCCATTGCTACCTCTTGTTCTTGATCCTCATTGGATGTAAATTCTTCATTGTTCTTCAAATCATGCAATACATCCTTTATACTCTGGATGATCTCCTTTTCCACTACTCCCCCTGTGACTCCTTGAATATTGCCTTTCACAACCATTTCCTCTTCTTCCTGAATTGGATCTTGATCTGTACCTTTTTTATTTATGACTGAGTTGCTTATTTGTACCTTCTTGGCTATTTCTTCTATGCTCTCATCTAGTTTGAAGTAGGTTTGTGAGGGTTTTGTCCATATGGATTTCATCCCAGTATGCACTAGTCCACAACTAACTTCTTCCCTTATTTCACTTACCTGTTCTATCATAGCTGCTTTTCCCTTCATCAACCTTCTTTCATCTTCAATACTAAGCTGTTTTACAGCTTGTTCCTGAATAGGCTTCTCCTGAGACTTCTTCTTCAATTCTTCAGGTGTTTTCTGTTTCTCAAAAGCCTGTGTAATTACATTAGGAGCATTTGGTATTGACAAATTTAGACTCTTTAGTAAAAAGCTCTCAATATCACTTTCAGAATCAGATGAAAAATGTGAAGGTGCTCCTCTTTCTGGTTCTATGGGTCTTGATACTTCTTCCACAGTGGATGGCTTCTGTGTTTCTTCCATTATTACTTCCTCCCTTTCTTTGGTGATAACAGTTTCAACTACTGCTTTACCCTTTCCCTTCTTGGTCAATTTCTTCTTTTGCATTGGTTTCTTTGGAACCTTCTTTTTCACCACAATAGTGGTTCTGGTCTCTGGAGGTCCTTGCAATTCCTTGAAGTAGGCTAGCAACTCAACTTCTTTGCTGACAAACACCTCCTCTGTTTCAGCTGTCATCATTTGATCATGGAGTGCTTCATAGTGATCCACCTCCTCCTGAACCCAATCTGTAGCTTTGCATGAATAATCTTCCAACATTTTCTGATATTGTGCCTCATACATAGCTCTTTTGTTATTTCCTTGGGTTAAATAGGTGTATAATTGCTCTTTTCTTGTTTGGGGTGGATGAGGTTCACTAGAGGATTGAACCTGTTTCTGTGCCTCCTCATGTTCCTCTTTTGTAGCTTCCTTCATTTCTAGTTCAACCTTCCTTGGGTCCAACCTTCTTTTCTTTACAGGAATCACTTCCTCAAATATCATCTTCCTTTTCATACCTGTTCCCCTCATGCGGGTTTGTCCTTCTGTTTCCCTTTCACCCATTTTCCTTGGAGGACTCTTGATTCCAGCCATAAGACTTCTGAAATACTGTGCCTCTGGAGCCAATTTCAATTGATCTTCCATCCCTAGAACATGATAAATGATTCTTGTTAAGAACTGGGCTCCATTCATGAACTTCTTCTGTTCCCAGTGTTTTGCTGCTTCTTTCAGTTGTTCATGGATGTAAGGTGAGACATCCATTACTCCAAAGGGTTTGGTTTTATCCTTGTTGTTAAACATCAATAGTGTCACTGACTTATGTGGCATGGTATACCTTGCTAGTTTTGGAAAGCAAAAGTACTGTAAGAACATCCTTATGGCATATTCTTCATTCTCCCTTCCTTTAAAGTCAGTGAATCTTGCATATCCTGTATAAGTTTCCTTATTCTTTTTGACAAAGCTCGGGTCAAGTTTGGTTCCCATTGTGTAGAATTGCAATGCTGCTCTGATATGTTCCGCCTTGATAGTGATACCTACTTCCTGATTATCCTTGTTTTTTGACTTTGCACCTGAAATAGGCATCATTCCCTCTTCCTATTTCCATCAAACTGCTCATTACTTGTACTACTCTCTCAAAATCAATGAAAAAGATAGGCTCCTCCAATATTCTGTGCGGTCCTACTGCCTTCCATCTTTTCATATTGACTGCCACTCTTTGGAACCTATAGAACTCCTGGCACAACATTGTATACTTATATCCTCCTACTCCCACTGTGAATATGTGCTGACCAATGATGTTTAAGGTCTCCTTAAGTTCCTTCACCACCTTCTCAGCCTCTGGAATTTCTGATTCTTCATCTGACTCCAGGTCCACCTGTTCCTCCACAGCTTCACTGTCCAGAAACCAATGGCCTCTTGATAGAACAACTGATTCTGCCTTGAAGTCATGAATTGGAAACTCCTTTGAATTCACCATTTTCTGAAGAAAATAAAATACACAAAGAAAAACTCTACCCACATGAGTTACAAGAAATCAAAGAGTAATATTTATTTTGAGATGTCATGACATAAGAATGAAAATAAAATCCCAAATAAATTCTGTTTCTTTAGAAAGACTCAAAAAAGTGATCATTACAGGTGTAGCAAGATGTCTAGTGCAGTTCCTTTTCCTAACCACTCTTTTGAAGAAAAACAAATCATTTATCAATGATAGAAACAAAAATTAATTAAAAATAAAAATAAAAAATAAATAGATTTCTACTAATCTTCTACCTAGATCTTGCTTTGTGCTATATAATTTTTGTAAAAACAAAAAAATAAACAATAATTCTCAATTTTTCTTTCTCTTTCTTTTTTTTTAATAATATTTTTTTCTATTTCTTTTCTTCCCCTTCTAATTCTCTTTTTTAGAAAAGAAAATCAGGTCTAATATATATTTTTTCATAATTTTTCAACATGTTATGATGTTCTAGATATAGATCAAATCTGGATGATCTTTTTTCCACTAGAACAACTCTGATTTCTTAACCCAATACTTCCTGACTCCAATTGGTCTGGTTCTAGGCAAACAACCATTCCCTTTGGATAAGCATTTTGTAGGAGTTTTTGGTCTCCATATCCATTTTGTCCTTGATTCCTGTTTTAATGACCTCCTGTAGGCTTTGATTCCATGTGCTTCTTGTTCTGATGCTTTGATTCTTTGGACAATGCCATGATTGCCATCTTCTTCCTATCTCTCCACCCTTCTTTGTTCTTCCAATCTTTTGCTGATTTTGATTATATGAAGCTTGATCATTTAACGTTTGTATTGGTAATGTCTGTGTATCCTCAAATGCAAAAGTGAATCCTTCCAAGTGTATATCATGCACATCTAATTGAATTTCCTGTATCTCATTACTCAATAAAAATATTAAAAACCTTTTGTCATTTATGTTCAATTTAAGCTTCATTTTTTCAAAATCCAAGATCACTTTACCTTGTTGAAGCCATGGTTGACCTAAAATCACTTTTTCAACCATTAAATTATCTGGCCATTCTTCACAGTCTATTTTCATATATTCTTCATTAAACTTTACTTCAATAGTCAGTGAAGACATGCTCTGTACTATTTGACCCTCCAAAGTTTTGATTAGGGTTCTACTTTTAGTTCTCTTTATGTTGAATTTACTTACCAAAGCTGAACTAATGAGATTTACTTGTGCTCCAGAATCTATCAAAACCCTAATGCTTTCATTTTGAAAATCCATTATCATCACCGGGACATGTTCCTTTGGTTTGAGAGGAGTTTCACACAGACAGACTTCCCTAAGCTCATTGATTTTTCTTATCCTTTCCATAGCTTCTTGTTGAGCTTCCTTTCTCATGTCTTCCTCTTCTCTTTTCCTGTTTTGAGCTTGTTGCAACCTTCTCCATTCATCAACAGTTCATGGGCAATCATACCTCTTAACTCTACATCCACTTATAAAATTTGGCATGATTTCTCCATCTATGTTAGCTAGTTGAATGGCTCCACTGTTGCTTATCTGATGTATAATATATGGTCCATGTCCTTTTTTCTGGAACTTTTTCTGATGTTCTCTGACTGTGTAAGCCAACACTAGATCTCCTACCTGTAGATCTTTCTCTTTTATGTGAACATCATGATAAGCTTTTTGCCTTTTCTTGTCCACATATAAACTCATAATGGCTTGGAGTCTAGATGCTCCCAACTTTTCCAATTCCATTACTCTCTCTGATAGTTCATGTCCAGTCCAATTGTAGTGACTTCCTACTTTTAATGTTGGAATAAGGAATTCCATAGGTAAAACTGCATTTTGTCCATATACTAGATTGAATGGTGTGCTCCCTATTGCAGTTTTATAAGCCACTCTATAAGCCCATAGGACATGATTAAGTTGTAAATCCCAATCATTCCTGTTTGTGTTCACTAGTTTTGATAGTACAGTACAAAGTACTTTATTAGTACTTTCTGCTAACCCATTGGCTTGTGGGTGATATGGGGCTGACGTTCTATGACTGATCAGGAAATATTCAGTGATGTTTTCTATGATCTGGTTTACAAAATGGGTCCCCCTATCACTTACCAGTTCAATTGGAAGTCCAAATCTGGTGATAATGTTTTCATATAGGAATCTGGCAGTAGTATTAGCATCATTTCTTTTTGTGGCTTTGGCCTCAGCCCACTTTGTCAGGTAGTCTGTAGCCACTATGATGTATTCAGCATGGGATTGTTTTGCTGGAGGATGTATAGGTCCAATGAAATCCAATCCCCATTTACTAAAGGCTCTGGCTGAAATTAATGGAACCAATGGCATATCATTTCTTCTATTTGGTTGACTCACCCTTTGACAGACATCACACCTTTTTACATAGGTTCTTGCATCAGGAAATAGCGTTGGCCACCAAAAGCCAGAATATAAAATGAGTTTAGCAGTTCTGTCACTTGAGAAGTGTCCTCCTGCCACTCTAGAGTGTGCCATTTCCAACATTTCCAGATATTTATTCTCACGAACACAAATCCTTAGGTATCCATCCATTCCTCTCTTATACAACTGTTCTCCTATCAATTGATATTCTTCAGAGATTACTTGTAAATTTTTTGAATCTGTACTAGCTATCACTTGTTTTCCTTTCTTCTTCCTTCTCAATTCTTCAATGATATTTTCACTCCAATCTAGATTTTTCTGGAACCAATATAGAGTTATGAATTCTGATTCTTGTAGTATTTGGCACTTCCTGCAATTGGCAATGTATTTTGATACATCTTGAATTTTATTAGGCCAATGTACCCCCATCCTATTGAGATTACTTAAGGTGACTACCCTAGAAGCATGAGTGCAAGGGTTCCAATGATGAGCTCTCCTCAAATATTCTTGTTGCTCCTCCTCAGGAGTGCAATATTCTAATATGCCTGTGTGGTTGAGATGGTACAAATGCCCAGCTAGTAACATAAAGTTCCTGCTTTGCAATACTAAGTGTGCATTGTTCTCAACTGTTCTACAAGGTCCCATGGTTAATAATGGTACTAAAGTCATGGCCCACTCAGGAACACTCTCTACCTTAAACAGATAAGTGTCTGGCAGATTGTCATCTAAAGGTGAACTGGGTTCTTCAGACTGGATTCGAGATAAATGATCTGCTCTCAAGTGTGTTTTCCCTTGTCTGACCACTACTTCAAACTCAAATTCCATTAGCAAAAGAAACCATCTGACTATTCTCCCTGTGTGACAAGGTTTATTTACCAAATATAACAGAGCTTGATGGTCTACAAAGAACTTAAACTTGTTGGCCAAAAGGTAATGTCTATATTTTTTTACAGCAAATACCATGCCCAATCCCTCTCTTTCAGTGGTTGTATAATTTTTCTCTGCTAGATTCAATTGTCTACTAGCATAGGCCACTGGAAAATCTAACTTGCTTCCTTCTATTGGTTGTGCTGACACACATCCCAAAGCATAATTTGAAGCATCCACATGAACATGAAAAATTTTGTCCCATTGAGGTGTTTTCAGAATTGGGGCTGTTACCAAACAAGTTTTTAGAGTTTCAAAGGCTTGGTCACACTAATTAGTCCACTCAAACTTTTTAATTAGGGCATATAAAGGTTTTGCTATGTCAGCAAATTTGTGTACAAATTTCCTATAGTACCCACAATGTCCCATGAAAGTTTGAAGTTCCTTTACACTTGTTGGTCTTGGAAGCTCTATTATGGCCTTTATTTTCTTCTCATCAGTTGAAATTTCATTTTTAGAGACTATATGACCCAGAATTCTTCCTTGTCTCACAAAGAATACACATTTTTTTGGATTTAAACATACTCTGTAGGTTCTGCATTTCCTGAATATATTTTCTAAATTCTGCAAATATATATTAAGTACAAAGATCATCTACATAGATTTCCATTACCTTTCTCAGGAACTCTTTGAAGATATGACACATCAATCTCTGAAAAGTGGTTGGAGCATTAGTTAATCCAAAGGGCATAACCCTAAAGGCATAAATTCCCCATTCTGTGGAGAAGGTAGTTTTATGTTGGTCTTCCAATGCTATAGGAACCTGGTTGTATCCTGAAAAACCATCTAAAAAACTATAAACCTCCTTCCCTACAACTCTTTCTAGAAGATGATCTGTTATAGGCAGTGGATAATTATCTCTTATAGTTGCTGCATTTACCTTTTTCAAGTTAATGCATACCCTAAGTTTCCCATTCTTTTTTGGTACCACAACTATAGGAGATATCCATTCTGTATACTCAATTTCATAGATGAAATTGGCAGGTAATAGCTTGTCAATTTCTTCCTTTATCTTAGCAGAGTATTTATCATTAAATGTGTAATGTCTCTGTTTACTAGGTTTTGCTTCAGGTGTAATAGGAATCTTATGCTCACAGATTTTAGGATCAATTCCTTTCAAATCCTTATAGCTATAAGCAAATACATCCCTATAGTTTCTTGCCAATTTTCTTAGTGCCTCCTCTTCTTGATTTGTCATGTCATCAGCCACTACAATGTGTCTTTCTTCTCCCTCCTCCTGAGTGATCATGATCTTTTTAGTTTCTTCCTCCTTATCATAAGCCTCTCCTTTCTTCTTTTCCCTCTTTGGTTTCCTTTTGAGAAGTAATCTATTTTCCACTTCATAAGTCTTGAAATTTTCTGGTACATCAAACTGTTGATCTTTGTTCATTTCCCTTGTCTTCTTCTCATTTTCCTAATTTTCTTCTAATTCCTTGTGTTTGTTTTTCTTGTATTTGTCTGAGATTTTATCCTTAATAGCATCTTCAGCTTTTACTTTCTCCAAAAATTGTGTCTTCCCTTTGTCTAATATCATTTCTTCTTCTATGTCCTCTTCTGTTCTGGATACCTTTATCATTTGTATTCCAATGTGAAAAATATCATATCCTTCTTCATTTTGAAACTCCACTCCTACATATTCATCACTGGCTAGATCCATGGTAGCCAAGATTTCATTCCACCCATAGGGCTCAAATTCCTCATCCTTGAATTGTTGAGGTACATAATTCTCATCTTGTAACCTCCTTTCTTCCACACAATCCTCTCTTTTAAATCTCCTTTTCCTATTGGTCAGATTTCTTATCATATTGCACTTCCGTATTGATGATTCAGCCTCATCCTGGTCCTCCATCTCTGATTCCTCACTCAACTCTTGATTCTGATGAATTTTATACCATTCTTGAGGAGATATGTCACAATAGTGCCCATTTCTTAGATTCACTTTGGTTATTCTTCCTTTTCTCTGCAGGTATAAGCAATCATTACCCCAATCTTGCACAATTTGCATTTGTCTCATGAATGGTCTTCCTAGGATAATTCCATATGAAGTAGATTGTGGGAATTCAACTATAGAAAAGGTATGTTCTATCTCTATCCCACATATGTCCACAATCACTTTTTCCCATATTCTTAAGGGTTTTTCTATATGTCCATCTGCAAGTTGCAATCTCATTTTTGTGGGTAATAATTCATTTTTTCCCCATTTCTCCCAAGTTTGTTTAGTCATGATGGCCACTCCTGATCCACTATCCAAAATAGCTTTGGCCTGGTTTTTACCAAATTGTATTTTTAAAGTTGAGTTTCCCTCTTCTCCCTCACAATATCCCCCTATCTTATCAATGGGAATATACCACAACTCCTCCATTTCCTGTAGTTGTGGGTGAAGATTTTCTGGTGTTGTCTCCCATTTTTTCACTTCGTTCTATAGGTGAGGATTTTGTTTTATTAAATCTTCCCATGTGGTGTGATACAGAATTGTGCATCGTTTATCTATATTCACCTGGAGTGTTACTTGGGGGTTTTCTTCCCTGATAATATTTCCTCTTGTTTTTGCTGTCTCAGATTCCTCCACTGTTTTTTGAGAATTGTCTTCTTCCCCCACATTGAGTTGTACTTCCCGAATGATCTGTTTACACTTCTGCATTCTTTCATGTTCTAACTCTGGCATAGGATAAGCCATTGTATGATCAGCATGGCTTGGTCCCTCTTGAATTCTTCCTTTGTATGCTTTTATCAGAGTGTCTAGACTTTGTGAATTTCCTATTTCCAACTGGGTTTGTGTCTTTGGAGGAGAAGTATTGTTTGATTGTTCCCTATTTTCTTCTTCAATATTTTTACTCATTTTTTGCTTCCTCTCCCATTTCCCTTTTTGTCTATTTTTCTTTACCTTTGAGATTGAACCTTCATTTTGTTCCTTAGTTGTTCTTTGTTGTTTTGTTTGTGACCTTGTTATAGCATTTACATCCACTAGGTCAATGTCACTCAATTCTTCCTGTTCCATGATATTGACTGCTTTTAGTGGTATGTTATTAGGTGTGTTTTGTTGTTTTTGAGGATTTTTTGGGCAATCCTTTATCAAATGCTGCCTGCCACAATCCTTGCAATATGCTCCCTCTATTCTTAATGTAGGAGGTTGCGGACAATCTCTAATGAATGATCTCCCCCACACCTATAACAAGTTATCTTTGGTCCTCCTTTGAATTGAGGTTTTTGATTGGACATGTAATTATTGGTTATATACATGAAAGTGGCAGTGTCCATCTCAATTCTTCCATTTCCCAAGTCTAAGGCTTGTAATTCTGGCTCTCTTGGTTCATAACCTTCCCATTCTTCTTGATATCCTTCATTCCATTGATAATCTTCCTTGTATGATGACTTTGTTCTTGAGTTTCCCTCCTCTATTGGTGTGTATTTGATTGGTACCACATTTGTTGGTATAGGAGGTTGTTGCCCAAGCACAGGTCTTGGTTGCTCAATATACATTGATTCTCTTTGACTCCCATAGTCTCTCTCCTTTATGGGTTGTTTATTATAGAAGCATTCCTCCCTGGTATGGTTGGTCCATTTCCTCTCTAGTGTACAATATTTGAGTGTCTTTCTATCTTGCAAATGTGGAGGCTTTTGATATGGGCACTGTTGTATCAGATGACTATCTCCACAATTGTAGCATTTTTTATTTGTGTTTATCCTGGAGTTTATCAAATTGGTTTTAGTGCTTACCTTTAGGGCTTTAGCAATGGCCTGAGCCAATTCTTCTGCTGGAGGAATTTTATCTTCATTTGATCTGGGTTGATCAAATGCTAACAGATCTTGGCCTCTGTTATCTTCCAAATCTATTGCTTCTTTCACACACGCTCCTAGATCAGGGCATCTCCTGTAGTACACTAGGGTTCTTAATTGAGCACTTCTCAACCCTTCTATGAATAGGGATACTTGTCTGGCCATGGAAGGTACTTCTTCTTTAGGACATCTGTCAATATATTGCTTAAATCTCCTGGCTGCTTCTCTGACATTTTCATCTTTTTGTTGTTTAAAACTGTGTATCAGAGTGGTTGTGCTATGTTTTAATTCCAGTTTTTGAGAATTCCCTAATAAAGGCTTCTAGGAAGGATTCAATATCCAGGTACATTTCTTTTCTGAAAGGGATGAACCAAGATAATGCTGGTCCTGTTAGGGTTAGACCAAATGCCTCAAATTGAACTTTGTAATCTTCCACCTCCTCAGCTCTAATTAATTGCCTAAACTCTGCAGCATGAGCATGGGGATCAGAATACCCCTCATATTGATTTTTCATACATTTGGCTACTTGATATGGTCTAAGCATTCTACCTTGAGGTTGCCAATGATGTCTTCTTCTAAGTGAAAATTCATTATATCCTTCTGGTTCCTTGTCAAAGGGATTTGGGGAAGCATGTGTCCTCCTTCCTTGATGTTGCTCAGTACTAGCGTAGATTTCATGCGGTCTAGGTAAATCTGGTTGTCCCATATTATGTTCCCAAGGTCCTTTGTCAGCACATTGCCCTAAGTCATTAGAATTTTCTGGGTCTTGGGAGAAGATGTACACACACCCTTGCCTATCCTCATACCTACCATCTTTGAACTGGGCTATTGGTGTTATGTTTAGGGGAACTTCTAAGTTTCTCAATCTAATGAGAAACTTATGCATTCCATCCTGATATACATAGGTGCCAAACCTATTTGTATACAGTATTTGAGGATATTTCTATAATCCCCACTTTCAATGGGCTCATTTGTTTCAGTTAAATTTTCCATGTTGTTTTCTTGCCCTAAATCTCTTTCTTGCCCTTCCCCTACTACTGACTCTATCTCCTTCCTTCCTAGGTCTTGCCTAGTATGTGAATTTAGTTTGTTCCCAGACCTAAGGATCATTCACCTAATTTTCACGATTCTGAGGTCAGAATCGTGTTTTTCACAATTTTCTAACTAGGATAGTGTTTTTTCATGATTTTATGACTAAACTCGTGTTTTTCCACGATTTTGAACTCAAAATTGTGTTTTTCACGATTTTGTGTTCAAAATAATGTTTTTTCACGATTTTATGACCAAAATCGTGTTTTTCCACGATTTTGAACTCAAAATCGTGTTTTTCACGATTTTGTGTTCAAAATAATGTTTTTTCACGATTTTCTGACTAAAATCGTGTTTTTCACGACTTTGTACTCAAAATCGTGCTTTTCACAATTTTGTGTTCAAAATTGTGTTTTTCACGATTCTGTGCCCAAAATCGTGTTTTTCACAATTCTGTGCCCGAAATCATGTTTTTCACGATTCTGTGCCCAAAATCGTGTTTTTCACGATTCTGTGCTCAAAATCGTGTTTTTCACAATTTTGTGCTCAAAATCGTGTTTTCACGATTTTGTGTTCAAAATCGTGTTTTTCACGATTCTGTGCCCTAAATCGTGTTTTTCACGATTCTGTGCTCAAAATCGTGTTTTTCACGATTCTGTGTTCAAAATCGTGTTTTTCACGATTCTGTTCCCAGACAATCGTGATTGCTCACAATCGTAAATAACATGATTTTCTTATGAAAATCGTGTTCTGCGAATCACGATGTTGTTCTTAGTTCAGAAAATCACGATTTTGTGTTTGACTATAGAATCGCGATTTTGAACATTTTTTCTTGAATTTTTTGAAGTGTTGATTTTCAAATTTTTCTTTCTTCTAATAGAATCGCTTTATTAAGTTTTTAACATGCAATGAAAAAGATTTAACAAAAAATAATTTTTTCTTACTGAAAACCAAAAACTCAGAAAATCGTGATTTTGTGATTTTGGTTATTTCCTGCTTTTTTGTGTTATAAGGTCACTAAAATGCAAAGAAATGCAATCAAAATAATGTTGAGACTCTTTACCTTACTTGCTTGGTTGAAGATTTCTCCAAAACCTGAATTTTGCAGAAGGTCGCGATTTTTGCTTGCTCTCTCTCTCTCTCACTCTCACTCAAATGAATTTTTCTTTCAATTCAAGGTTTTTATAGTGTCCAGAAAATCGCGATTTTGTGTGATTTCCACAGTTCCTCACTCTTTCACTTGTCCAATCTTTACTTACTCAATCTTGATGACATCTCTTTGCAATTATCTTTCTCAAGAAACCCAAATATGCTAGAAATTCCAGAAAATTTTCCTTACAGAAAATCGCGATTTTGTGCACAAAATCGTGTTTTTTTCTGTAGATATTCTCTTGTGCAAATTTGAGTATTCTTTTCTCTTGTTCTCTTTCAATACCCTCTACCAATTGCAATTCACCAGACTCCTGTATTTTCGCATCAAAATCACAACCTTACTCAGAAAATCGTGATTTTGTGCAGAAAATCGTGTTTTTTCTATACTTCTGATTTTATGTAAATTTGAGTATTCTTCTCTCTTGTTCCCCTTCAATACCCTTTTGCCAACTCCAATTCCACAATCACCTGCAATTTTACGTCACAGTCACAATCATTAATCAGAAAATCGTGATGTTGTACAGAAAATTGTGTTTTTCAAATCTGCTAATTTTTGACAAATTCTTTTGCTTTTCTTTTACTTGGTCCTTATTACTCTTATCCACAAGGCTTCAGTCCAACTTCCTAAGAAAAAAGAAATTTGTTTGATTTTTTTTAATGAATTTTATTTATTTATTTTTTTTTGTATTTTGCCCTAAATAAAGGTAAACACTTCAATTAGGGTTTCTTGTTTGGTGATCTACTGATCCTATGTTCCTTGATTGGTTATGATCTCTTATGGCTTAGCTATCAAAACAGTTCATGAGAAAAACTTTCCAAAGAAAATGTGCTATGGAATGCAAGCATCAATTTTTGCAAAGATAAACTCAATCACACATTTCTTTTCAAAATGCAGATCAGCTTTGTTTCTCAAGATTTATGCTTTGATTTGGTTAACAAATGAATCTTTTCTACTTGTATCTAGCTACTTTACCTGACCTTTCCTTAGTGCAACCATGTTATCTTCCCAAGATCAACAATATTGCCTAGTACTTTGGTAAAAAAGAACTCTAAAAATGCAAGAATAGACACATGTTACCTCATCTTCAGCTTTCTTGATTCAAATTTTCCACACACCTGCACTTTTACTTCAACAATGTAATGAGCAACTTATCAATTTACAAAAATTTCAGCACTTCCAATTCTAAAAGATGATCTATTGCTTTCTTTTCCCAAAAGACAAACAAAGACATCTACCTTTTCATGTTCACATTTCTTGATTAAAGAGTGTTACCTTTTCCTTATGTTTGTTACCATCATCAATAGAAGATCCAACAAGGTCCAACTTCAATGAAGCTTTTGAAATGTTCCCGGACAACGGCGCCAAAAAATGTTTGTTATTGATCTTTGGAGTTGTCCTCTCCAATCATTTAGCATAAAGAATCAACAAGACATCTTTATTTTGTCAATGCTGGAAGTATTCTTGAGACCACAGCCCCTTCAAGATGATAGAATCCAAGAAATAAGAGAATAATGGCTGGATTTCTGAGAATAGTGAAAATGAAGAGGAATTTCTAGGGTTTGGATTATCTTGAGCAAATCTTCACCATTTTCTACAATCTTGGTGTCTAATGCATGTTATTTTATCAGTAGAACACAATTATGAAGTCAAAATAAAAAAATATCACCTGTATCATACAGACGAGACAATCACGATTCTGTGCAAATAGACGATTTTCAGCTCCAGCACCATTCTTCATCAACTCATCACTCAACACATCAGCATTTAGCTCTCTTCATACACATTCAACAGATTTACACAATAGAAGCTCACAAATCTCCATGGATACACAAGAACTACACTCACAAATCAAAGAAACCACACAAAAGAGGAGAAAACACGATTTTCAGCAGAAAACTCCTTCTCTATTCACTTGGATAGCATGTAAACAAATGATTAACCAACCCCCTCATAATAGAGGAAATTAGCTTATATACATTTTCAAGTGTCCCTTTTCACACTTGAATTTTGGTCTTTTCCTCTATTATTCTAAAAAGATGCTATCTAGGAGTTTCCAAAAATTCTAGAAAAATTACATAAGATTCTATCCTACATAAGGAAGACTCTTCCTTATTTTTACAACAATTGCATAAATATTTCTACAAATTTTTATCATTTTACAATTATTTTACTTCAAAAAGGCTTCCAAAAATACATCCTCTAACAAGGTCAGTCTCGAATCTCCCAGTACTCCGGCGACTGCGACCATACAACCAGAAAATGATTTTACGGTGGATCATTTTGTCCCTTTAATCACTGACTGGCATAAAAATCACAAGATTACGCAAGAGTTAATCGATGGTGGTTCCGGTGTGAACATAGCAACTGCAGCTCTCTACAAGAAGTTAGGGTGGACCCAAAATGAGCGCGTTCAATTCTTTGTCAGAATGGCAGATCGATCCCGAGTCCATCTGGTGGGACTCGTAAGGAATATCCCGATTACTTTGCAGGGCACAATGTTCAAAATGAATTTCGTAGTCTTAGAACTACTAGAATCTAGCCTTGACTATAATCTTCTGTTCGGTCAACCGTGGTTGAAACAGGCTAAAGTTATACAGGATTGGTCAGCACAGGAACTGACTTTCAAAGAAAACCACCGTAAATATGTTGCCAAACTGGATGCCATTCAGCCCTGCGAACTTCATGCCAGACCCTATGTAGTAGAGCCAGTCCACATGTTGGATGGCTTATTTGATGATGAAGAAGAGGCGTTTTTGACGAACAATAAAGATCTGATTTCCTTAGGTACTGTAGATTTGCAATCTGTCGTAGACAACTGGAGTCCGACAGCCTGTACCGTTGTTCCCGTGACCAGAGACACAGATGCAGATGATAATGTTGCTATGGATGGAGCTACTCTGCAACAACTTTTACAATCAGCTGATGACGTGGGGAAACCTCGTCAATTTTATGTCCCGGAAGACCAATTAGTGACCTATAATTTGGGTGATGAAAGCAACCCCCGTCCTGTTAAAATTAAGGAAGGATTGTTTGAGGCATTTCAAGAAGATTTGATCCGACTCTTGCAAGAGTTTTCTGATGTTTTTGCCTGGGATTACCGCGATATGAAGGATCTTGATCTGTGAATCTATCAACATCGAGTCGTGCTTAAGACGGAAGCGAAGCCAATTAAACAATCCAGTTACCGCATGAATCCCAATTATGCAGCACAGGTCAAAGCAGAGCTCGATAGGTTATTAAAGGTGGGATTCATCGTACCAATAGAATACGCTGAATGGATATCTACGATCGTTATCATTCCTAAGAAAAATAAGCAGCTCTGAATCTGTGTGGATTACCGAAAACTGAATGCGGCCACGGTACCTGATCCGTTTCCTCTTCCCTTTGTTGACACAATGCTTGATAGAGTGGCCGGGCATGAGATGTACTCCTTTTTGGACGGCTACAACGGTTATAACCAGGTCAGAATGGCTGAACAAGACATACCAAAAACAACTTTCATTACAAACTAGGGTGTTTTTGCTTGTACGGTCAGATGGTTTGGGTTACGAAATGCTCCCAGCACATTTCAACGTTGTATGCAGGAAGTTTTCTCACCCTACCTAACCACTTTTATGCAAGTCTATTTAGATGACTTCTCCTTATTCTGCAAGATTGCGGTGCACCTGTATCATTTATGGTGCTCTTTTGAGAAATGCCATGAATATCGACTCTGCCTGAACCCGTTAAAATCTGTTTTTGTGGTGTCTTGTGGTAAACTCCTTGGACATATCATATCGGCACAAGGTATCCAAGTTGATCCAGACAAAGTCGCAGCTATGTTGGAAGCACCTGTTCCTACAACACCGAAAGAGGTTATGCGCTTCTTGGGTCAAATTCGGTGGCATGGTCGCCATCTATGGTGGCTCGCCCATTTAGCAACACCACTAAATCAGCTAATGACTAGTACTCCATGACAGTTCGAATGGACTCCGGAATGCCAAACTGCATTCGATCGTCTAAAAGGATTATTGACGCAGGCTCCCATTTTGCAACCTCTTGATTGGGAACGCCCCTTCCATGTCTTTGTAGATGCATCGGATATAGCCATTGGCAGTGTTTTAATGCAACAAACGGACAAATGGTTTTGGTATGTCTACTATACAAGTCGCCAACTCGCTCCTACGGAAAGGAATTATTCTGTGACTGAAAGAGAATGTCTCGGATTGGTACATTTTGTAAAGAAATTCAGGCATTATTTGCTAGGAAGAAAATTCACCTTCCACGTGGATCATGTTGCACTTGTATATCTGGTCCGGTAGCAACATCTAGGTGGTCACTTGGCTCGTTGGGTCTTATTGCTACAAGATTTTGACTATGAAGTGATTCATCGACCAGGTACAACCCATGCCTTAGCAGACTTTCTCTCTCGGGTGGATTCAGGCGAAGCTCCGGTGGGCATTGACGATACCACACCAAAAATTTACGGTGCTGAACCAGCTCTTGATGAATCTCCCGAACATCCTGAGCAGCCTACCTATTATGATACGTTGTTAACTTTCCTGATTGATGGATGTCTTCCTCTGCATACACCTCCTGCTATGCGACAGAAGATTGCAGTTTATAGTCGCAGATTTCGGTTGTTGGTAGGACAGCTATACTATATGGATCATACGGGTTTCTTGCTTCGCTGCATTCCGCCACATGAAGCAAATTCAGTCATTGTTATGGCACATTCAATACCCTCTGGTGGACATTTTGTTGCAGATCTCACTCATCGGAAGATTTTGCAAAGTGGGCTTTGGTGGCCAACCATGTATAAAGAAGTACTTCAATTTGTGCAGCACTGCGACACTTGTCAATGGGCTGGACAACCATTACAAAGACACTTTTTTCCTCTACAACCTGTATTACCTTTGTAACCTTTCCAGAAGTGGGGTCTTGATTTTATTGGACCTATCACACCACCAGCAACCCTTAGCAACAATCGTTACATCTTGACCTATACAGATTACGCTACCAGGTGGGCAGAAGCTTGGGCCTTACGGTCCGCTACAGCTGTTTCGATGGCAAAATGCCTGATGAAGGATGTTTTTCCACGTTATGGATTACCTCTAGAACTTGTGACAGATCAAGGAACACACTTTGCTAACAATTTAATGCGAGTACTAACGCATAATTTTCAAATCCTGCATAAATTCAGTTCCCCATACTACCCTCGTGCTAATGGTTTAGCTGAAAGTACCAACAAGACGCTGTTAAGTATGCTTCGCAAATTAATCGTGGAATCACCAGAAAGATGGATCAGTTACTACCTGTAGTCTTATTGGCATACCCGACTACATACAAAGTTGCAACCGGACTGACTCCTTTCAAGCTTGCTTATGGGTTGGAAGCAATCACGCCTATGGAGCTTGTCGTGCCAAGCTTACGCGTGGCCATAACTCAGAAACTGTTACCCGAACACTCTTGTCATTTCAGTTGGAAGCACTTAGAGACTTGGATGAACATCGTTGGGAAAGCTTTCTAACTCCTTAAGAAGTTCAGTTGCGGCAAGCCCGGACTCATGATCGTTTCCCCAAGACTCCTGTGTTTACGGTGGGCCAACTTGTGCTATTTTATAATGCTAAATCAAATCGTTATGCTGGAAAATTTAAATTACGGTGGTTCGGTCCTTACCAGATTAGTAAGCAAGTGGAACCAGCTACTTTTTGGTTGACTACCTTGACCAGAGTTCCTCTTCCTAAAGTGATCAATGGTTCAAAATTGCAGCCGTATCACCAAGCGCCTGATCCTCGCTGACGTGTCCTTTGTTTTTCCGTGTGTCACTTATTTTTTTTTTGTGTGTTAGTTGAATAAGACCGTAAGCTCCTCGTTTTGATACATACTCATAATTAATCGCTGCCTTGTGTTATTGATTCTACTCATGCATGCCCGCCGTAATTATGAAGGTTATCATCTCAACATCGCGTGATGATTAAGGGTTTCTGATCACTTCCCATTGTCGAGTGTCTACTTAATCCTCTTCTTTTCCCTATTAATTGTGTTCTGTGCGTTGTGTTTCCTGTGTTTGCCGTGTATTCGTGTTCTTGTGATTTTGCGTGCGCATCATGGAAGCTTTAGCCAATTTTGCTACCTTCCGTGACGGACTCCCTCATGATGTGAGTGAGTTCTTGCGTATCCGCGACTTGTTGAACTTCGCTGAATTGCCTTGGCATTCAGTGGAGTGTCATCCCTATTATGCACAAATTATTGCAGCCATTGCCGCCACTCTTGCTACCGAGCAGAGTTGGCCGATTACATGTTTACCATCTCACGTCATCATCGCATTAGCCTCATTCGTTGCAGCATTCCGTTTGCCCATATGTTGGAAGCAGCCAGAGGCACAGACGACGCGGAAGCATGTAACGAAGGAGCAGGAAGCCAGTCGAATCTTTTTTCAAAGAATTAAGTTTTAAAAATACTTTTCAAAAAACCTCCAACAGTGATTTTTATCACTATTGTAACATATGTAACATAGAAAAGCCCTTTTCTTAATTTCTAGCTCCATTTTGTGCAAGCCGAGGAGTCCTCAAGCTTGAGGAGCTTAGGTAGAACGAGCGTATCAATTTTGGTTATTTTTAGACACCGTTTACCCTTCCAAATAGCATCTAGGACCTATTTTTTAACTATGCCGGTCACTAGATGTGAAACCGATCAAAACTAGTCTAGAAACTATAAAAAGAGCTAGAGAGCTCATTTTTGAGGTTGGTTAGTGTGAGCTTAGAGCTATTTTGAGCTTGTAAGAGTGTTCTTGAGTAATAGAGTTGATTTCTCACCTTCCATTGTGTCTTGCTTGTCTCTTCGTAGTGTGTGTGTATGTGTGTGTGCATTTCTATGCTTCTCACCTTCACTCTCTCTTCATCTCACGTTCACGATCTTCATATCACTCCTATCTCTTCCACGGATTGACATTAAGGAGGTGGAGCTTCTTAACGTGGTTCTCACCATTGTGCTAGAGCAACACCAAATTTGGCGCCGTTGCCGGGGATCGAGTCTAGGACGAATGTGTGATGGTAAGAGTATAGCAAGAAGTGGCGTTGGAAGGTAAAAATTTCAGTTTTTGTTGTTGTTTTTACTTAGTTTTTAGTGTTTTTCACCTCCCCCACACTCCATCATCATCATCGCATCATCATCTTCATCTCCAAAAAAATCAGAAAATTCACCATATCCACCCATTCTCCTCATTTCCCCTCATTTGTGCATGCGAGAGAGTGAGAGAGAGCTTTTGTGCTTGTGTGTACTTTTGTTTTCTTGAGTTTTCTTGCAGGTACAGAGCTCCACTGCATCAGGAGAGCTTGGGAAAGGTAAAATTTTCAGTTTCTATCAGAAATTTCCGACTGTGTCAGACCATCGCGATGGTCTGCAAAGTTTGGATTTTGAGGAAGGCGAGTTCACCACCGTGTAGGCGACCCTTGCGTGTATAGGAATCCATAGCTGCATCTCAAAAAATTGCATTTTGGTGGACCATCGCGATTGGCCCAGACCATCGCGATTGTGTCACACCATCGCGATTGGCTCACGCCATCGTGACGGCTCGGCCGGACCATCGCGACGGTCTCAAGCCATCCCAACGGTTCATTTGGACCATCGCGACGGTTCGTGCACCATCTCGACTGTTCGGTTGACCCCACACCATCGTGATTGGCTCATGCCATCACGCCGACGCTGCCACGTGGCAAGCTAGACCATCGTGACGGTTCGCACATCACACCATCGCGATGATACACTCAGACCATCGCGACAACTCGAGTTTTGGACCATCACGATTGTTCACGTTGACGGTTGACTGACGCCATCGTGATTGTCCGCCTAATCGAGCCATCACAATTGTTCACTCACCCCGACCATCGCGATTGCTCACATTTGGACCATCGCGACCGTGCACTTCAGACCATCGCGATTGTTCACCTTCACGCCATCGCGACGGTCCCAGACCATCGCGATTGTCGCATGCCATCGCGATTGTGCACCTCCATCGCAAATTTTAGGGTTTCATTTTTTGGCCAATTTTGGGGCTATTTTTGGGAAATTTTTGGGTGATTGGACTCATAGGAGACCCCTTAGCTCATATTTGGAGAAAAACCTGTTTGTCAGTTTTTACCCCTGAGGGCTTGAACGGTTATAACTTTTTCATCCGAAGTCCGTTTTTTGAGGTTAATAGCTCATTAGAAAGCTCTTTACGAGTACTACGTGAGCTCAATTGTTTTTTTCTTAAAGAATACGTCTATTTTTAGATAAGCTATTTTGAGGTTGACCTAGTTTGGGTCTAGAAAGCCAGGGGACAAGCATTGAAAATTTGGGCAAAAGGGAAGGGATTTAAAAGGTGTATAAACTCAAGTGCTTGATCATCCCTTTGTGAAATTGGTCTAATATTGAATTTTTCCAGGTCTAGCAAAGGCAATCAAGGGCAACCAAAGCAAGGTAGTGAAGGGCATAAAGCTTGGGAAGCGCGGCTTCTTGGGCATCAGAGCAACCATAAAAGCTGACTCGAGGTTGGAAGATTACTCAACCCCCTCAGTCAATTCTTAGCTTAGGATAAACGTTAGCATTGTGGATTAACAACGATAGGAACGCCTCAAGTTCAAGAGATTAAATTTATCAAGTCTAAGACTAAAAGTGAGGGTGTGTGATACGAAAGCCTAAAGGAAAGAACATAAGTCTGACGGAACGAGAACTCGAAATACCACAGAAAGTCGAATTCCAGATGCATACATTGAGACAAGAATCTAAAGAAATTTAAAAAAGAATCAAGAAAGTAATAACAAAGAATCATTGACGATCTGAGCATGTACTGAGTGTGCAAGGAAGAAAATTAATGAACTTGAGATCGGGCAAACATATAGGCAAGTCAGACCGACGAAGCCTTAGATCATCAGAGGCAAGTGTAAGAACTACTGCACGATCATGGGCTCAACAATTGAACACTAGTTATCCCTACTAGAGCTCAGATACTAGCGATTCAGAAATGGCATTTAGCACAGAAAGACCAGAAGGAGGGTCGAATGTAGCCCATTTAGAAAAACCAGAAGGACCCTATAGAACGTAGCTAGAGTTTCTCCGAACCAACCGATTAGGTGCTCGCATCTACGAGGATGGTTTGCGAAGGCAAGTGGTGCAAATGCACAACCCCGATCAACCCATTGGATTGGAACATCCAGTGGTGAAATTCGAGAGAGACGCGTACATAGACAAGGAAGGAACAATGTACATCTTAAGTACGCAGCCAAGCAATACCAACGAGTTTGGCGTGATGCAGCTAGAGACGAAAACTAAATCTCAAGGAAAAGAACCATTAGAAGAGCCTAGAACACCTAGAGGGAAATCTGTACTGGCACGAGTACTAATCCCAGAATGGATCCCTCAGGACAACAGAAGCATAGAGTTGTTTGTAGATAAAGAAATTGATGAAGCCTTTTGGAGATACAAGACAGAACTACTTAGTGAGGTAGGTATCATCACGATATACGAGTTCAAGGACCCGGATACACCTAGAAAGGTTGTATACCTGGATGAGACTTCAGAAAGAGTCTTTGTGGTGCATGACCACGCTAAAAACACATACACATGGAGAGGTGAATTGGTATTCCCTCCATCACGAACAAACGTAAATGCAAACCAACAAGGGGCAGGAACATCCTCAGCCCATGGAAATCAAAGAGAGAAAAATAAAGAGAGACCGGAAGTAAGCTTTAATCACCCCATAGGGAGAGATAGAACAACCATGGACACTAATAGAGCGGATACACAAAGAGATCATGGAATACCAGGTAGTAGAGATGATTTTCCTCTACCTAGACCACGTGAACATGCAAGAATGTTAAGACCCACTCAGTTAGTGAAATCCATGAAAAATTACTTTGATGGGACAGGAGATCCCTATGACCATGTCGCAGAATTCAAGCAAGTGTTAAGGGCAGAACAAGTGGAAGACATGTTCACGCAATACAATGCATTTGGACTAATGTTAAAGAATATAGCTTTAACTTGGTTCCAACCTTTGCAACAAAGGCAATTTAGAGACATCCATCACTTTTTAGAGTCATTCATCACTGAATTCTCTAAAAGTGGGATTAGACATGACACGTCTTCGTTGATTCATAGTTTCAAACAAACCCCTCAGGAAACACTAAGACTCGCAGGACGTAGGTTTAAACAATATGTTGAAAGATGTCCTATGCAAGAGCTACCCTCACAAGCCAAGCAAGTGTCATTGTTTCTAGATGGCTTGTTGAGCTCTAAACTACGCTCCTATGTGTACCTAAAGGAACCCAGAACGCTAGAGCAGTGTGTAAGAATTTGTATAGACATTGAGGACAACTTAGGAGACGAGTTGGAACTCTCAAAGGTCTATAAGGACTCAGACTGTTCATCTCTAGCATCCACAAAATTGTCTAACTCGATAGAGGACCTAGCAGAAAAAGTGGCCCAGAAACTAGGTGTTTCAAGTAAACCTAGGATACTAACAAACAAGCATTGTTACACTTGTGGTGGAAATCATTTGGCAAATGTGTGTCCCAATGCACCACAACCACAAGCCAACCCTAGTGGCCAATATTGTACAATTGAGAGAAGATACACGAATCATACGGCTCAGGACTGCCCATACAACAAGAAAATCGTGAGACAGAACTACCCGCAAGCATACGCACAACCAGGTAGGTATCAAGGCCAATACAATGCTCAGCCTTATTACTATAGGCCTCCTCAGAACTACCCATACCAGGCTCAAAAGAGACCTCAACCCGTCTTAGCTCAGCAGCCACCCCCACCAGCGAATGTCATCTCAGTCAAATACGCTGCTGCAGAAGAGAACCTAAGTAGGGCTTTAGTGCCTTCTTCACCTTTGATCACAGAGAGTGACCCGAACTCAAACAGTTTTGACTCCACTCATGTAGATAGTCCACCCGCATATTACACAGAGTCACCAGAACACGTGGAGACATATCATTATGATAGTCCACCAGTGGAACCTAGTTGGGAGCCCGAATACGCTAATGTGATGTACACAAACCCAAATCCACGGCCCCAATTGAGACAACAAAGACCACAAGGCCCTAGAGGACCATGCTTTAGGTGCCAAGGAGATCACTTCATAAAGGATTGTCCACATCCTCCAATAGCAGGACAATCACAGTACTATAACATCCAAGGCTTTTGTGCCGATTGTGGCAAAGAGCACATAATCCAAGATTGTCCTAAGAACCATGCTAATGCTTCAAATGTGACACCGATCAACGTCCCACTAGACTGGAGTGAACCTTTAGTGACATACTTGAGGACGAAGACATTCCCTCAAGGAATGACCTTAGCTCGACAATGCAGTCTGGAGCAAGAAGCTCAAGACTATTCACTTATTGGTGATAATCTATACAAAAGAGGACGAGACGGAAACCTAAGACAGTGTGTTCATGAAAGCGATTATCTGAGCATACTCGAGACTGCACACCAAGGTGTTGCAAGAGGTCATTTTGGACCAGATAGGATAATCAAAGCCATCCTCTTTGCAGGATTATGGTGGCCCACTCTTCACATGGATGCACATACCTATGTAAAGAGATGTGATGTGTGCCAAAGAACTCAGTTTTCGACTCGCAGAGATGAAATGCCATTGAAACCCATGATGGGCGGACGTGCATTTTCAAAGTGGGGCATAGACTTTGTAGGACCCATTAACCCCCCTGCAAAAGGTACACATGCAGAATACATTATTCTTGCCACAGATTATCTTACGAAATGGGTAGAGGCAAAAGCCATGAAAAAGAATGATGCACACACGACTGCAAAATTCTTATTTGAAAATGTCTTTACAAGATATGGATTGCCTATAGAGTTAGTGAGCGATCGCGGAACTCACTTTCTAAACCAAGTCATTGAATATTTGTTACAGGATTTTATGGTGATTCACAAGAAATCCGCACCATCTCATCCACAGTCCAATGGTCAGGCTGAAAGCACTAATAAGATCCTTTGTAACGTACCGACGAAACTCGTGAACAACAAACGTTCAGATTGGGACAAACAGTTACACCACGCTGTTTGGGCATATCGAGTGGCCTACAAGACCGTACTCAATGCAACTCCCTTTCAGATGGTTTTTGGTCAGAATGTTGTGCTTCCTTTGGACTTCTTGATACGGACCCTTAAGGTTGCACAAGAACATCAGTGGACCGGCCATGAATTATCAGCGAGAATAATGGACTTGGAACGATTAGGAGAAACCAGGCTGAAAGCAGCAACAGGAATATATGCAGCAAAGAAGCGACAGAAAGCATATTTTGATGCACATGTGAAAGATAAAGGCTTAAAAGAAGGAGATTTAGTTCTAGTATATACGTTGAAACAACACGCACGGAAGTTAGAAAAGCAAGGTTATGGACCTATGATCATTAACAGACTCTTGACAAGTGGAGCAGTACAATTAGCCACCTTAGAAGGAGACATAATGCCTAATTACATTAGTGGTTGTAGAGTCAAGTTATATCAGGAACCTCTTACTGAGGATATGTTTAGACGACTCACGTTGGCAAAGAAGTGTAAGGAGGAAGAAAATAGAATACGAGCTGAAGCTCAGGCAAAAGCTATAGAACGCATTAAGCGCATGAAGTTAAGAAGACAAGGACTAGGGAGAGAACATTATAACCATCTCGAAACTACACCCAGATATCCCATGGCCATGTGTCAAGTAAAGTCAACCACTCATCCTAGCATAGTGGACAAGAGACCATTCATTACAGTCAGGCTAGAGCACGGCAACCCTTGCCAAGAGCTCAGGGCTTTAATTGATTCAGGTGCTGCGACTAGTGCGATTAGATGGTCCCACTATAAGGATTCAGGAATAGAAATGAAGCCAATTGAGGCATACCTCATAGGGCTAGGAGGCATGGAAACCCCTTGCATGGGTGAGGTGGACCTTCCTATCCTCATAAACGAAGTGACCTTGACAGTAAAGCTACTAGTGTGCCATGATGACGACCTGATAGAACCCCTAATCCTTGGCCAATATTGGCTATACGATCACTCAGTGGACCTAAATCTTAGACAAGGCTCCTTATAGATTGGAACCTTAGATCAGAAGCGAGTGATACCGCTTGACTTCCCTAATGGCATTCCAACTGAGGTTTGTAGCCATAGACCCTATGAAATGCATGCGACGGAAGACCGAAAGATCTTTGGTCAGATCAGTCACGTTACGTCTACACCAACCCACTCGGGCTTGGCTATAGACAGTTGTCAATCAGAAGGACGTCAGGAGATTTTCCCTGGGACTTCCTGCAAACTAGAAGGGGTAATTACCCAACCGCTAGGGCAGATGGACACAATCAGCGGTCAGGTGGGTTGCATCAACGGACACATGGGCAAAACACCCTGCGGTGCCCATCCTTCCACACTTACTGCGGACTGGCTTAGATTAAAGATACGAAACGGAACACTTCCTAATGGGCAGGTCACGCAAGTGTTGGACCTCTCTTCTTTTCCAAAGCAGAGTGTCCTTTCGACCTCTCAACCTCAACCACAACAGAGTCAACCACTATGAAGGAACCCAAACCGCCGACAACATCAGACTACGCAAAGAGGAAAGCAGTCTCGGCAACACAAAGCAAGCGGCACAAGACAAATATGGGTGCCAAAAGAACAGAAAGCACCGACAGATTTCAACAATGTGGATAATGACAAGAAGAAGTCAAGGCAAAAGCAGAGTCAGTATCCAACATCCCCTCGACCTTCTTCTACAAGTTCGAACCTTCGACAAATTTGGATCGCCAAGAAGTACCTGATGAATCGACCCACACCCACGCAAATTTGGGTACCCAAAACATGTATTATAGCTCCACACTCAAGCCATGTATTATACACCCCGCGGAAATCTCTTCACCCTTCAATAACACCACATACGATACCATCTTTTGTCCCTTAGAAGAAACACACCATCCGCTCAAAAACTCTTAGGAAATGGATACCAAAACGTGTCCAGAAGACTTACCCTAACCCATTGTCTGACACCACTACCACCTCAACTAATCTTCATCCTTGTAATAAATCACTTACATTTGAACCTTGTATAAATTCACACACCATAACCCCACATCACTCATAATAAAAGCTCATCAAGAAATGTATGCATAACTTGAAGCATGTAGGTGTCTAGAGACCTGCATTAGCTCTGCAAAAAATCATTGCATCAATCACTTCACAAAACTTGGCTACACGGGTTACACATCGGTTATGGAAAGGGATTGCGGTCTCACTTTAATGGGATCATAATTAATTTCCATGCTAATGTGTTAATCTTTTGTAGCAGATCCGCCACGCACTCGCATAATACATCATGCAGGCTAAAGGTCCATCAGAAGCTGGCCCTAGTGCACCAATGGCCAATATTGGAGAACTACTCGCGGAGTCCCATCCGACGGCTCAACCACCAGAGTTTCAAGGTTTTCTAGGACCCATGCCAATCGACGATCCTCCTAGAGGATATACTAAGAAGATTCATCGTAACTTTCACTGGTTTCAAGGCCTAGCAGGACCATTAGCAGATGCTGATTTCATATTTGAGGCCAATTTGGCATTTGATTATTGCACGTGGGCCAAGTACCAGTTCTTTTCAAGAGAATTTGAAGGACTACAGAATACACAAGATTTAACGCACGTTTGAGCACGAGCGGGATTTACAGAATATTTTAGTGACCCTTTGCCTAAACCCAATTTTTAGAGATGCTTTTACTTAGTAACCACCTTGACGGCTTCAGAGAACAAGGATCTACCCGGCACATTCATGTTACCATCCTTGGTAAATGACCCTCCATTCAGAAGTTTTTATTTGTCTAAAGATTTAATTCGTGCAACTCTCAAAATACATGGAACGCACACTCCGACGGAGCGAGAACGGCTAGTTCCAGAGTCGATGAAACGTGGTGACGTAACTAAGTGGGAGGATATTTCAGCTATAACCCCTGAGCTCTCCAAGCCATTGCAGATATGCATGCAGCATTTTGCTTTCCCAGCTCAGGATCGTTTTACCATGCCCCACAAAAGAATCTGGTTTGGATTATACTTAGCATGCACTAGCCCTCAAACAGTAGACCTTGCAAGCTGGATAATTGATCAGTTGTACTTAGCACAACATAGATGGGAAAGAAAGAAGGTCATCAATGGATGTTGCGCGCTTACAAGAATTATATATATATGCTTGGCATATGATTTGCCGATTGAGCGTGCCATGACCAACGACGAGTTGAAAGCATTCAAAGGGACTACTAAGAAGGCTAGAAAGTCTAGCAAAGGACGAGCAGGAAAACGAATGAGAGGTACTATCCCGTGCCTTCAAGTCCCAAAATCACCATCACCTCAACCATCTCCTGAGCAGTCTCCGACAGAAGCCACTCCCACGGTACAACCAATTCGTATATGGTTATCAAGACCAGTTACGCTGGAGGGCACCACCAGTACTATTGCACCTCAAGCAGCCACTGCTCCAGAACCTACAACCACGACAGCAGAAGTTCCCACCACTATTGGTGCGGAAGCTTTCTCTTTTCCAAATACCCATTTAGAAGCAGAACAAACAACACCACTGGATACAACTTTTGATTTTGAAATGCCCGATGCATTCTCCAATGAGTTCCAGTTTTCAGAAGCACAAATGTTTTCTCAAGAATTTGAAAGGCCTAGCTACCCGACCACACCCCGAGATCAACCAAAAGGACAAATCGTATCGAGCTCGGACGATGAAAGAACAACAACAGATGACAACAAAGGCGATGACGAAGCCAGCCAGGGCACTCACGAATCCCAAGAGCATGAACAGACAGATGGCCAAGGACAACAAACAGACACACATGGTGATACAAGTACACATGAAGATGAAACTTGTGAAGCAGCAACTTACACACTGGCTATTAAGAAGCTGTATAGAACTATGGAAAAAGTTTGGGCACACAAAAAGCTGACTGAGGAAGAGAGTCAAGCGATAATAGAACAAGAACTTGTCACAGGCGGATTTGAAGGCGCATACATCAAAGGATTTAGAGAGTTGGTCAAATTAGTAGGCTCCAACGAAGCACTCTGATACTTGCAAAGAAAGCCACTCCCACAGTTTGACCCCCGCAGAGTACGACTACTTTCAAAGCCCGGCGAATACATTCATGTCCCAACAGGAGCACAATCTTCAGAACAGGCCAGGGAGGCACGTCTCGTCCTTGAAAGTTCGTTGACAACAGAAACCATCCTTGTAGACTCCCCACCCCATACGACTAATGTAAATACCACAACTGTAATCGGAGTACCCGTCACCCCAACCACTCCTCCTTCACCTCCCATCTCTCCCCTTCATCCTCTATCTCCTAGACCAGCCACATCTTTCGACAATGCAGTAGCAGAAGCTTTTATTGCCTCCATTCCTATAACCATGTCCACACCCACTCAACCGGGTTTCCCCCCTCCGCTACCCACCTTTCCATCTACTTCCTTTTCCCCTCCATCTTTCCCATCCTTCCCCACACCTCCACGACACTTTTTCCCATATCTAACCCCATTAACTTTTTCCCCTGTCTCACCCCCCGACCTACCGTATTTCCGTTTCCCCCTTTCCCACAAGGAGTACAAGAAAACCCCCCTGTAAATTACTCGTCAACATTTGTAAATCCAGTATTTACACCATCACAAGCACCCACAATCACACCATTATTCACACAGTCACCGCACTTGACACGTCCAATGACATGGACATCTCACTGCCCACCGCACCACCACTCACTTCATTCACGGCACACCCATATTTAGGCCCATCACAATTTTCCACAATCACCACCGCATCCACTCTCCCACCCCCATTCCCCATCCCCATTGCATCTACATCCACTGCATCTTTACTCGGAACATCTGTAATATTATCTCCCACTGTAGATACCGCATTTCGACAGATGTTCGCTTGCCTGACTCAAGTACGAGAGGAGTTCACATCTCTAGGAAACAACTACCAGACGCTGCAGAACACGACGAATCAATTACAGTCGCAGCTTAATTCATTGTCAATTGAGAATGCCTCATTGAATACTCGTTACCAAGAATTACGAGAGGCATACCACAAACTAGAAGTAGAAAGTGAAGAGAAAGCCAAAGAGGCCACTGCTGATCTTGACAATTTGTTAAGGGCCCAGACAGTTCGCAATGCGACGCTTACACGGAACATGGGCTTACTCAGAAGACATCTAGCAGCAGCAAAGGAAGAGAACCAGCGCTACAAGAGCAGAACAGAGAAAATTTAGAAGCTTCTCTCGATCATCCAGATCAACCGTTAAGCCCTAGTAGGTTCAAAGCGGTTCCCTCAGAATCAATGAAGATGCTGCTAGAGGATCATGTAAGACTGCTAGATGAATACGATCGCATGAACGAGGAGTTACAGAAACTCAAAGATGATCATAAACTACTCCAGTTACAAGCACCGGCACACCAAGACATACCAGCATCTGTGGACCCCTCTCCTGACATCTTAGAGGAACTCAACGTATTACGGGCCCAGGTATCAAATCTTGAATCAAGGATCGCAGTATATGAAGCACCACCAAGGCCAGATTCCCCACCAGAGCTACCAGCTGATGAAGAAACTGTCACCATCCCGGTGGAGGAAACGTTTGAAGAGGCGTACGAGCCACAACCCATCCCAGGCGGACGCGTCACGGCCGAAGGCTAGATGACTTACTAACTCCCGACCCCCGCGTGGATGAAGACAATTGAGGAACTTGGGACAACACACTCAGCTAGAGTAGAGGCACAATTACATGCCTAGACTGGGAGAAACTCGAGGCCGATCTGGCCCGCGGCATTCGTATCTCCGAGCACACCCTCGCTCAAGGCCTCATACAGAACTATATCCGGCAGACCTCACAACAAGGTTCTGTCAGGGACGACAGAAGCGAGAGGGAGGGGGGTGTTAGAAGCAGCCAGAGGCACAGACGACGCGGAAGCATGTAACGACGGAGCAGGAAGCCAGTCGAATCTTTTTTCAAAGAATTATGTTTTAAAAATACTTTTCAAAAACCCTCCAACAGTGATTTTTATCACTATTGTAACATATGTAACATATGTAACATAGAAAAGCCCTTTTCTTAATTTCTAGCTCCATTTTGTGCAAGCCGAGGAGTCCTCGAGCTTGAGGAGCTTAGGTAGAACGAGCGTATCAGTTTTGGTTATTTTTAGACACCGTTTACCCTTCCAAATAGCATCTAGGACCTATTTTTTAACTATGCCGGTCACTAGATGTGAAACCGATCAAAACTAGTCTAGAAACTATAAAAAGAGCTAGAGAGCTCATTTTTGAGGTTGGTTAGTGTGAGCTTAGAGCTATTTTGAGCTTGTAAGAGTGTTCTTGAGTAATAGAGTTGATTTCTCACCTTCCATTGTGTCTTGCTTGTCTCTTCGTAGTGTGTGTGTATGTGTGTGTGCATTTCTATGCTTCTCACCTTCACTCTCTCTTCATCTCACGTTCACGATCTTCATATCACTCCTATATCTTCCGCAGGTTGACATTAAGGAGGTGGAGCTTCTTAACGTGGTTCTCACCATTGTGCTAGAGCAACACCATAGAAGGTATGGAGAATGGTCCTCTCCTTCCTATTGCGACTATGGTAGAATTATTCCCACGACACTCATCGAACCAATATGCCATCTTGTGTCATCCTGATCCTGATCGAACCACATTACAATTCTTAGTTGCCATATTCAATTTACAGAAACGTACTTATGGGATTTCACGCCCGCTTTATTCGATGATTGACATTGCTTCACGTGAGCCTGTTAATTTTGCCTCGTTCTATTTCTGGCACATTCACTGTGAATGCGTTACGGTTATTAAGCATGTTAACAAGGGAGAGCTTCCGCATTCACGTTTACGGCATATCATTACCTTTCTATTCCCAGCCATTCAAGCCACGCAACCTCTACCAAGAGCTCTAATTTTGTATCATGAAGAATCTGCCCAAGTGCTCGATGAAGAAGATGATGATGAAGATATCTTCCAACTCCTTCGCCGGAAACACAAAAGGATAAGCACCTCTGAAAGTCAAGAATAAGGTTCTGCCGCTGGAAATGAAGCAGAAAGAAATGAAGAAGAAATTTTTCACGACACTGCCACCTCAATTCACCTTGATTCGTCTACCCAGTCTTCTCCCATCCGGCAACAGGAACACAGTGCGTCCACTGCTGATTCCAAAGAAAAATCTTCTCGGGCGGATTCTCAGCACTCGATTCCAGAGGATGTGCAAGCCATTGTTGCAGAGATAATAAATGAAGTCATTACCTTGGTCGATGTTGTAATTGACCGGACTGAAGTGACTACGCAGCAACCTGCTGGAATAGTGTTGGTGCCCAACAGTCTTATTCTCACTCCTCCACCAATGCCTCCGATCGAGCCCATTGTCCCCATTCAACCCATTATCCCTGTTCAACCGATTGTTCCTGAAGATACTGCTACTTCATCCTCTTCACCTAACTATTCTCCACCGTCTTCCCATGACCTCTTGTCAGCTTCGTCATTCCAACCACTTCCTCCTCCTCTTCTTCTTTCGGTCCCCATGTTTACTGAGTTAGCATCCATGGGTCATATGTTGATCCAATTGTCGCAGCAACTACCAATGCAGATGAAGGAGGTTACTGACAATCTCAAACAAGAACTACAACACAAAGTTGATGTATTAGAAGCGGATATTACTCCATTGCAAGAGGAAGTAGATGCAGTGAAGGCTGAAAACCATGCTTTGCATGTACAGATTCAACAGCTCCAGGCTAGGTGTTGCTCTAAGGGTTGCCCATAATTTTTCTCATGCTATGGCATCCTTTAGTCCTCATGAGAATACCTTCTTTTTGTAAATTAGGAGATGTCCATATGAACACTCTCCTAAACCCCTTTTTAATATTTCTTTATACTATAGGATAGTGGCTCTCACCTTTATGACCCTTCTAGAAAGATTCCCCACGTAGAAAACCCACGCATGCCCTTCTTGGAGATTGGGTTGTTACAAAATTGATCTTTAGAATATCCTAGAAGATTGGCAGTTAGAGAGAGAATCACCTTTTTGACTTTTCCAAATGAGCACATGGGGAATTATGCAAAGCCTATAAGTAGAGGCTCACTTCTTGTAAAAAAGGTCCCTTGGCCATGGCCTTGGCCTCCATTTTGTTAATGGAAGAAGGTGTCATTTGTTACTCTCTTGCCTCCTTGTGTGCAATGGCGTTGGTCTTGGTGTATGGATTTGCATGTGTGTGTGCATGGTTGGGAGGATGTTCCCCTTTGCTCTTTGTGACGTTGGCCATTGTTGCCATTGCTCCATGAGTGTGGGTGAACCTCTCCTCTCATTCTTTGCCCCAACTTGGAGAAACTTCTCACTTCCATGTGAGGCAGTTAGGGTCCGTTGCTCCCCTTTTCTCAACAATTTGGCGCCGTTGCCGGGGACGTCGGCCTTTAGCCGTTGGTTTTTCCAAGTTTGCGTGTCCATACTTTGTGAGATGCACCTTGACACTTGGAGGAGGATGAATACGTGTGGCCTTCGGTTGGCCTTGGGTACCTCTCTTCTTTCAATTTTTTAGTAATTTAGATCTTTATTTTTGTTTGTTGCATAGAAACATCCCCTAACCCCCCTTCTCTCTCCCTTTCTCTCTCACATTGACACACTCCCACTCACTCATTCACTTGGCTTTCTCCCATCTCTGTCATCTCTTAATGGGGATGCCTATCTTGGGTGGGGGGAGGGTAGACGTCTATCTGAGCCCTCCCTCTTTTCAAGGAAAGACCAAAAAAATTGAAGAAAACTAAAAATAAAAAAATACATAAAAGAAAAAATTTCTTCGTGGTTGTTTAAAACGTCTTCACTATCTGTAGATGAACTCTAATGTTGTTAATTACACACACGAGAATTTTTGAAATTGGGTAGAGAGGAGCACTGTCGCTCGCACTATTTACCAAACGGTATCGTGGGGGGGAGTTATTTTCATATTCCCTATCCTTAGTAGTTATTTCACACGCATGGGTAGGTGGGGGGAGGTTCTCTCCATCCCTCCAAGCTCTCTCTAAGGAATATTGGCGGGGTCGTGCCCATTTGGCTCACCTCTTCACATTTGTCGCCTGGGGTTGAGCTCCATCGAGCTCCCCTTCCTGAGCGCTGTCAAGGGCGGAGCTTCACCGTGTACTCTGTTGGAGGATAAACACTCCTATGTGCACAACAAAAGCAAATGAACCCTCCTAGGATCCTGAAATTTTTCAGACATAGGCTCTGTATTTTCTGAGTTTCTCTGAGTATATGCAGAGATTGAAAATGAAATTTTGCAGGCATAAACTAGACTTTACGAGATTTCAAATGAGAGTAAAATCACTCCATTTGGATACTGGATGATGCCTCAACCAGCTGCAACAAAACAGATAACTTGATCTCTTCACAGAGTATGAGCTAACTAGACAGACACTATTCTAGACATTTCTCTGCACATGTGCAGGCACTGAACCTGAGACTTATAGCAGACAAAGTAGAACTTATAAGCTTTCCAACAAGACAAAAATCATTGCAAATAGATTCTGGATGAAGGAGAAACAACAATTACAAGACCGGGGGGTCTGCCAAAAACATCTAGATAGATAGAGTGTGTAAAAGTGAAATTTCTGCAAAATATGCAGAGAACAGCTAGTAGGGGGTGTGCTTAAGCAAGGGGGCAGCTTGGGCACGTATTTCCACGACTCTAAGTCATAATACAACTCATTAGAGGTTTTAAAGACCACCTAATAACCTCTTTAACCAATCAAAAACATATACATGTCAAAAGTGAGGTCCAATCACATCAAGAGGTGAGGTAAATCTTCTCTAATCAACTTCTTTCCATTATGGGCATAATTGGATGCCTCAAACTCGTGGAAATCAGCCTCCTTTGATTGTGGATGATGTGGAAGGTTCAATTTGGGGCATGTTCCCACACTCTTGAGCTTGAAAAACTTTCAACACTCCCCCTCAAGCTCAAGTCTTTTCCTTTGTTGCTTCAGCCTATGTCTCTTATGTTGATAGCTTCCTTGAATCCTCCAAGCTTTGTACCTTCAAGAAACTTTGTCATCATGTCTGCAACCTGCATTTTAGTGTTCACATACCTTATATCTAGCTCTTTTGCCATCACCTTTTCTCTAACGAAGTGGTAATGAACCTCTATGTGCTTGCTCCTTGCATGAAACATGGGATTGTTAGCTAGATAGATGCTTGAAATGTTGTCTCCATAAAGAGGAAACTCCTCCACTTCCACTTCCAAGTCCTTAAGTATCTTCTTAAGCCATAATAGCTCACATGTAGCCAATGCTAAACCTCTGTACTCAGCCTCTGTGGATGAAAGAGCAACAGTGGGTTGCTTCTTAGAGCTCCAAGAGATCACTTTTGTACCTATCATGAAAACATAACCCGATGTACTCCTTCGATCATCCTTGCTACCTGCCCAATCAGCATCACTATATCCTTTGACACTTAGATCAGCATCATATGAGTAAAATAGACCTTGGTTGATGGTGTGCTTGATGTAACGAAGCACCTTTCTTGCCGCCATAAGATGATCATGAGTAGGTGCATGCAAAAATTGAGAGAGAACACCTACTACATATGCAAGATCAGGTCTAGTGAATGTAGCATAAATTAATGAACCAATTATGTTTCTATATAGTGTAATATCTTGTATAGCCTCTCCTTGACCTGCAACCAACTTTGTATTGGGCTCCATGGGCTGAGAAAGTGGCTTACAACCACTCATACCAAACCTGTATAGCACATCCAACAAGTATTTTCTTTGAATCAAGAAGATGCCATTGTGTGCATAGATTACCTCTATTCCCAAGAAGTAATTTAGTGTTCCAAGATCAGATATCTTGAACTCCTTCCCTAGCTTTGATTTGATATCTTTAATACCTGCAATATCACTTCTTGTGATGATCAAATCATCCACATAGATGCATATGTATACCATCTTGTCTCCTTGCTTCTTCATGTAAAGTGATGGATCTGCAACACTTTCTTTGTATCCACAACTTGATAAATAATCCACTAACCTCTGATTCCAGGCCCTTGGGGCTTGCTTTAGTCCATATAATGCTTTCCTTAGCTTGCAAACATGATTTGGGTACCTCATACTAGCAAATCCTTGAGGTTGGCTCATGTAGACTACTTCTTCAAGCTCTCCATTGAGGAAGGCATTCTTCACATCCAATTGATATAAGCTCCATTTCCTTGATGTGGCCACTGCAATCAAACTCCTAATTGTTGGCATCTTGGCTACGGGGCTGAAAGTTTCATCATAATCTATCCCGTAGCTTTGGGAGAAGCCTTTCGCCACCAACCTTGCTTTGTACCTAGCAATGGAACCATTTGAATTTCTTTTAATTTTGTAAACCCACTTATTACCTATCACCTTCATGCCTTCTTGAGCTGGTACCAAGCTCCAAGTATGGTTCTCATCAAGTGCTTTGAGCTCTTCCTTCATTGCCTCTTGCCATTCCTTGCAATCCTTAGCTTCTTCATAACTAGTTGGTTCCTTGTCCTTGATTACCTGAGTCATGTATGCATAATGCTTTGCAATGAGATTATCATATGTTAACCTTTGTACTGGATATCTTACTCTTGAAGACCTTCTTTCACTTCCTTTGGGTGTGGTTGCCATCTTCTTTCTTTGTTTTGCCACTCCTGGAGTTTGAATTTCTTCTATCTCTTCATCTTCCAACATGCTCTCGTCCACATAGCTTCCTTCTTCAATTGAAATCTTCTCTTTGCCTTTGAATTTGCTTTCTTCAGAGTTGGTCTCTCTTTCCCTAAGCCTTCCACTCCATGGTGAGGGTGCCCTTGTGTTGCATGAGTTGCTTGGACCACTTAAGTCCATGCTTACTTGAACTCTATCATCATTCTTCAAATCTGTCTCACCTATGTCTTCAACCTGCAATGGACTTGTGCATGCATACCAAGGCTTCAACTCATCAAAGACAACATCCCTACTTACCTTCAGCTCCTTGGTGATGGGATTATAGCATTTATACCCCTTTTGCTCCATAGAATATCCCAAAAAAATACACCTTTCAGATTTGGCATCTAACTTTGACCTCAACTCTTGAGGTACATGTACATAGCATATACAACCAAAGATTCTAAGATGTGAAATGCAAGGTTTTCTTCCACTCCATGCTTCCTCAGGGGTTAGATGATGTATACCTGATGTAGGACATCTATTCATGATGTATGTGGCTGTATATGTAGCCTCTCCCCAATAACAATGTGGCATATTCATTTCATTGAGCATACACCTTGCTACCTCTGCTATGTGTCTGTTCTTTCTCTCTGCTACCCCATTTTGTTGAGGGGTATACCTGCATGTAAATTGCCTTTTGATGCCATTGACCTGCAAAAATTCAGAAAATTCATGGGAGAAATACTCTCCCCCTCCATCGGATCTCAAAGTTTTGATAAACTTGCCAGATTCCTTCTCCACCTATGCTTTGAATTTCTTGAAGTAGTGGAACACATCTGATTTGTTTCTAATGCAATACAACCACACTTTTCTTGAAAAGTCATCAATGAAGGTTACAAAATACCTATTTCCAGCAAGGGATGCTTCTCTTGTTGGACCCCAAACATCCGTGTGAATGAGGTCTAAAACATTTGCACTTACATAGGTACTCTTCTTGAAGGGCAGCCTTGATTGTTTTCCTTGTTGGCAAGCTACACAAATTTCATGCAACATTTTAGATGTAAAATTTGGTAGGCCTCTTACCAAGCTCCTCCTTTGCATGTCCTTGAGTTTTTGTAGGTTGATGTGACCTATTCGTTTATGCCATAGATCCAAATCTGCTATCCTCTTGTCTCCATATGTGACATACATTGAATGGTGTGGCTGATTTATGTCCATTATGAACATTCTCCCTTGCTTTTTTCCTTTTGCTATGAGCTTGAAACCTGCCCTTGGATCCTCAACAAAACATCCTCTTTCATTGAACCTAACTTGATAGCCTTTTTCTACTATTTGGCCTACCGAAATCAAGTTTTTGGTAATAGTAGGGACATGTAATACCTCTGATAAGCACTTTGCTCTTTGATTTCCTTCCAAACTGATATCTCCCACATGTTGAATGGTATGCTCTAAGTTATCACCTGTTTCCACATGCCCTTGATGCTTTGGGACCTGCAAATTACTAAAAAGATCCTTTCGACATGACATATGATTGCTACATCCACTGTCTACATACCATACATCTTCACTAGCTTGAGTTGTATCTTCACCATACCTCATGGCAAGTAAATAATCATTCCCTTGGCTGGATGATGTGTTTGCATAATTACCTTGCCCTCTATAATTGTTGTTGTTGCTTTGATTCCCTTGTCTTTGAGCTCTATGATAGCATTCATTTGCAAAATGACCGGGCTTACCGCATACAAAGCATCCATTTGAAGTGGCTTGTCCTCTTCCACCAAATCTTGCACCTCTTCCTCTATTTGTGGCTCTTCCACCTCTTTGACCTGCATTTTCTTGTTGTCATTGACCTCCTTGGTTGCTTTGATATCTTCCTCTTCCTCTTGTAGCACCTTGGTTGTGTCTTCCTCTTCCTCTACCTGCATACAACAATTGCCCTTGGCTATCCTTGGCATTATGACCACCAAGGTTCATCTCCTCTGTCACCATGAGAGTGATTAGTTGATCAAAATCAGGAAGAGAGTCCCTTACATACACTGAAGTTGTGAAAGCCCTCCATTTTTCATCATCCCTAAGTCCATTTAGGGTGTGGGCGACAAGATCGTCATCATCTAGGGCACAACCGATTGACCCTAGTGCATCTGCAAGCTCTTTAACCTTTAATATGTAATCATTAGCACCTTGAGAGGGGCTTTTCCTAAGATTATTTAGCTCATTCTTCAGTTGAATTTTTCTAGCTTTTGTGGAGGTTGAGTACAATCTCTCCAAGCACTCCCACACCTTCTTCGATGCATCCAAATCTTGAATATGCCCTACCATAGAGTTGCTAATATGCTGAGATAAAATGAAAATGACCCTTTTGTCCCTTTCATCCCACTCTCTTACTGCTCTTCTCTGGTCATTGGTTGGATTTACCTCATCTATGTAGGGTTTTGGCTCTCCACCACTCACAAGTCCCCACAAACCTTTCCCCATCAAAAAATTGCTTATTCTAAATCGCCATGGTTGGTAGTTTCCTTTTTCGAGCTTCTCAATCTGAGCATTGAGATCAGCCATGGTGCCTCCTAACTCTTTTGAACCTCCCCCTTGATGCAATGAAGTTGAAAAGGATGGATTTTACCTCAAAAAATAGAGCTACTCCTCTTGATGAAGCTTCGTCTCTGATTTGATGATGTATTTGCTTCCCCTTGTTGTTGACGTGCCCGTTCTTTGCTTCCTTCCTTCAAAATTTGATGAAGTCTTCACTTCACTTCAGTAGCTCCTTCTTCTCTCTTTGATACTCCACTTATAGCTCTGATACCACTGTTGGAGGATAAACACTCCTATGTGCACAACAAAAGCAAATGAACCCTCCTAGGATCCTGAAATTTTTCAGACATAGGCTCTGTATTTTCTGTGTTTCTCTGAGTATATGCAGAGATTGAAAATGAAATTTTGCAGGCATAAACTAGACTTTACGAGCTTTCAAATGAGAGTAAAATCACTCCATTTGGATACTGGATGATGCCTCAACTAGCTGCAACAAAACAGATAACTTGATCTCTTCACAGAGTATGAGCTAACTAGACAGACACTATTCTAGACATTTCTCTGCACATGTGCAGGCACTGAACCTGAGACTTATAGCAGACAAAGTAGAACTTATAAGCTTTCCAACAAGACAAAAATCATTGCAAATAGATTCCGGATGAAGGAGAAACAACAATTACAAGACCGGGGGGTCTGCCAAAAACATCTAGATAGATAGAGTGTGTAAAAGTGAAATTTCTGCAAAATATGCAGAGAACAGCTAGTAGGGGGTGTGCTTAAGCAAGGGGGCAGCTTGGGCACGTATTTCCACGACTCTAAGTCATAATACAACTCATTAGAGGTTTTAAAGACCACCTAATAACCTCTTTAACCAATCAAAAACATATACATGTCAAAAGTGAGGTCCAATCACATCAAGAGGTGAGCTAAATCTTCTCTAATCAACTTCTTTCCATTATGGGCATAATTGGATGCCTCAAACTCGTGGAAATCAGCCTCCTTTGATTGTGGATGATGTGGAAGGTTCAATTTGGGGCATGTTCCCACACTCTTGAGCTTGAAAAACTTTCAACATACTCCCTGCACATAGGCCTCTCTTTCGAAACTGTTTCGCCTGAAGGGATTCCATGGTGGGAGCATCCCCTTGTCCCCATCGCATTTCCCCTCGGACTCGTGGTGCGGGCATACGGAGGTCTTGTTCGAGTTGGGTATTGCAGCTCTGCGCTCCTCGTGTGATGAACTATTGAAGCCGATGATCTGAAATGCTGCTGTAGGGGCCAAGCTTACTTGCTTGTGCCCACCTATTGGCATATTTCGAGGCTTTTGCGTCGTTATTACTATGTGCAAAGACCCTTCCCAGCTCTCGAGGTGAAGAACTATTGCATCGAGCAGGTTTCTTTTCTGTCGGAGTTCTTCTTCCCCTCTTTCTACATCTCAAACTATGGCTCGCTACTATGGTTTCGGCATAAAAATTCTGCACCGACATGTTTTGAAGACAGTCACTGCGGATGCTCTTGCATTTAACCTTCACACTTGAGCTTCGTTCTCATTATTCTTGTTGTTTGCCTTGAATATATCTGGTCCAGGTTAATGTAGATGTGTTTTATGCTGGACTTGACACTCCCACTCACTAAAGCTCTCATACTACTATCGGGTGTGGCCTCTCCCGCTCTACCCGCTTCATATCCTGACTGTGACTAAACGGAGTCTGCATGTAACAGACAATCATTTTAAGGGCAAAAGGTTGGTTCAATGCTTGTGTTCTATTGCACTTCTCAGGCACCAAGATCTTTTTTTTTTTTTTGCCTTTTTCTTTTATGTCGAAAATGCCACTTAATGCAAGATAATCAATCTTGGCTCTTCGGTGCTCCTTTGATTTATGTTCTCTCAGGCTACCTTGGGACAACTCAAACCCTGAATGTCGAATGTGCTGCCTTGCTCCACCCAAAACCTAATGGATCTCTCATATTGAAGTCATGCTTGTTAATTTTGTGACACATGTTTTGCTCAGGGAATGATGGTCGATTTTTTTTATTATGATTGCACGATTTTTTTTAAGTTTAATCCTGCAATGACCTATGTTGCCTACTCAAGTTCGCTCTACTGTAATAGGGTAGTTAGATGGTGTTTTGGACAATCGATTATAAAATGAATAATTGCTTCTTCTGAGATAATACCTTCTCTTTTGTGAATGGATGACTTTTTGGTTTGAGAAAGGTAGTAATGATACCATGATCACACATTTCAGCCGATGTCGTTGGAATCGACCTTTCTTTTGATAGTCCTCATCACCTAAGCACCATTTGGGAATTCAGTGATATGCTTATAATATATGCATGTCTTAAGAAAGGTAGGTTTTTTCATGATTCTTTCAGGTATGAAAGGGGGTTGATGAAAGAGTAAGTTCTTGATGGTGCTGTCTAATGCAACCATGTGCTGCAAGTTTCATCTTAGTACCTTTCTCTATAATATTGTGGCCCTGACCGACTAGTGTCTCCATACTGCAACTGAGGTCTTCAATCAAGCCATCTAGTGCACTAAGGATTTTTATGGTTTTGCTATGCCTTTCTTTGACCATTGGCAAAAGGAATTATAATGTGGCATCCATATCTGTTAGTATTGTGTTTAGCTTGAAGAGGGCTTCATAACTTTAGATTATTTTGAGGCTTTGTTTAACCTACATGGTGTTGCTAATCCAGGACTTTATAAGGGACACGGGAGTTGGCAAACTTATAAGTAAAGTTGGATGGATAATTATGTGATAAACGTGGTCTGCATCGCGGTGTAGTCTGAGACTTCATTGTGTTCACCAACTGGTTAATAAATCATTATTGTAAGCCCTCAGGATATGTCTTTTATCTATTTGTTCCTATTTTAAAATGACTTGCTGTTGAAGAGCATGTTTTGTTGGGAATTTGCTGGAAGCTATAGGTTGGACACCACGCAAGTATTGGATGAAGGTCAACGTGTTGGAATCGAATTTTAAGGGACAATCATGCGGTGTCTTAAGGACCTCTTGAATAGATTTTTGCTCCCTAACATTTTGTGCCTTCAGGTTGTTGGGAATTTTTGTGACACAATTCTACCGAGGTTTTGGAAAGAATGCTATGTGCAACCAAGTAATGTAGTATGAAGACCTGTTCTGTGTCGTTCAAAACAAAGGAAGCACTTCCGCGTGCAACATATCTATATCTGCAACTTGGAACAATCTCCTTGTCACTCTGATTTCATGTCATATGCAAGATCAGCAAATATGATGACTAATTACTCTTTTTTTGAGTTTCTTTTGGGATCAATATACTTGTTGAAATATTACCTGAATTTGAACCTATGGGGATTTTGGATGGTCTTTAAGAACCTTATAACTTTTAATTGGCCACTTAGTTATCTAATCTTGTCTTGGTGAGATACAGGTCTGAGAGTGGGACAATGGTAGCCTTTGGTCATTGACGTCATTATTCACAGAATCAGATTATGGATATGCCCTATAAGGTTAATTGTGCAAAAAGAAAAAAGGTTTTTGCCTCTTGGGTTTTGACTATTTGTAGGTGTGAAGGTTCACATGGGTGTAAAAGATTGCCTCTTCTCTTCAAAAGTGTTTATATGCAGGGTGTTCTATTTCAAAATTGTTATGCCATTGTGGCAACTTGATGCTTGTGGTTTTTGACCTTTTGGTAACTTTGTCAATTTTGTTGGATGATGCTTTGGTAAAGGGAGGCTCAAAATAAAGCAATGGGGTTTTGATTGCCAAGCATTTTGTTGACAATGCTCTAGTCATCTTCAAATTTTTAGGAAGTCATGCACATAGGGATTGCAAGTTTTCAGATTTGAACTTAGTTACGTATGGAGTCACTTTCATGATATCATGAACACATGCAGGTCTCCAAAATATCTATTGCAGGCTCTAGGGAGGATAGGAATAGTTTCTTTATGTTGATGCTCCTCGGTTTGGAGACTCTTGTATTTTCATGATCACATGAACACATGCATGTCAATCATCATGCACTACAAGAACAATGCTTATCTCATGTTTTTGGTTATTTCTGAGCTAACACAGTAGGATTGTTAGCATGGTAAAGAATCACAAGAATGTTTGGCGGACACGGAATGAGCTTTTGTTTTTTGTGAGGGAGGTAGCTCTAGTTTCACAATGCTCATTTAAAAGTCTTATTTTTTATAAGGCATTATAGGCCAACACACTTGGAACTTCAGCATTGATCCTTTTTACTTCCCACAGATGATTTGAAACTGTGCTTTGCACGAATAGTGCTGGATAAGCTGATTTAATTTCCTGAATGCTTGTAAAATGATAGGACTCAATGTTGCACCATTGTCTGTTCACTCTATGAGCGCATAAAACTCATGTTAAAATCGCAAGATTGACTAGGAGCATAATTTAAATGAAGGAAGGAATGTACGTTAATCATGATATCATATTCATCTCATGCTATGAAACGTGATATGTCACACTCACTTGGAGATAACTGCTGTTGGATTGCAGAAATAAGAAGATTTTCAGGCGCTCTTCTCATTAGAAGAGCAAGCTTTAAGTGAAAGATGTCTCTAAAGTGGAAACTAAAATTTTGTGGTTAGGTTCTTTTCAATATCAGTCTACTTGTTATGTATGTTAAATTTCAGGAATTAAAGCTTTGAAGAAAAGACACACGGGAGGATTGTTGGGCTGACTACCCCCAAGGGGATTGTGTCGCTCAGCTTTGAAGATTGAAGATTTGCAGATTGAAGAAAAGATAGAAGATTTTTGACTGAAGCTTTGAAGACTGAAGATTTGCAGATTGAAGAAAAGATAGAAGATTGTTGATTGAAGCTTTGAAGACTGAAGATTTGCACATTGAAGAAAGGACCGACGGCTTGCAGATTTGAAGATTATGCAGAGCTGAAGAGTTGCTGCCTGAAGCTTGGCAGACTGAAGAATTGCAGATTTTGAAGACTTGAAGATTTTCAGACTTGAAAGACTCTACCTTGGGTCGGTTCAGCTATGTATGCTCTTCTCTTAGCTTTGTCGAGGACGACAAAGTCTAGGAGGGGGAGAAGTGTTGCTCTAAGGGTTGCCCATAATTTTTCTCATGCTATGGCATCCTTTAGTCCTCATGAGAATACCTTCTTTTTGTAAATTAGGAGATGTTCATATGAACACTCTCCTAAACCCCTTTTTAATATTTCTTCATACTATAGGATAGTGTCTCTCACCTTTATGACCCTTCTAGAAAGATTCCCCACGTAGAAAACCCACGCATGCCCTTCTTGGAGATTGGGTTGTTACAAAATTGATCTTTAGAATATCCTAGAAGATTGGCAGTTAGAGAGAGAATCACCTTTTTGACTTTTCCAAATGAGCACATGGGGAATTATGCAAAGCCTATAAGTAGAGGCTCACTTCTTGTAAAAGAGGTCCCTTGGCCGTGGCCTTGGCCTCCATTTTGTTAATGGAAGAAGGTGTCATTTGTTACTCTCTTGCCTCCTTGTGTGCAATGGCGTTGGTCTTGGTGTATGGATTTGCATGTGTGTGTGCATGGTTGGGAGGATGTTCCCCTTTGCTCTTTGTGACGTTGGCCATTGTTGCCATTGCTCCATGAGTGTGGGTGAACCTCTCCTCTCATTCTTTGCCCCAACTTGGAGAAACTTCTCACTTCCATGTGAGGCGGTTAGGGTCCGTTGCTCCCCTTTTCTCAACACTAGGCTTGTCGAACAGGATTCGTTGATCAATCAAAGAGATGCTGCATTGGCTGAGTTAAGAGCCAAAGTTGATTTATTAAGTGCTTGTGATGCAGAAATTCTACAGTTGAAACAGTTAGTCCAGGATAAAGAGAATGCTTGCGTGGCACTTGGAAATTTACTGGAAGAAACGCGAGTACAACTAGATGAAGTTGTGCAGAAGGGACAGGAGATGGCTGATTTAGCCAAGCGGACTAATGAAGAGCTCCAGAGAGCAAATGCCAATTTGTTTGAGGCAAATGCTACTCTTAAAGCTCAGATGATCTCAACCAATCAACTGAAGAAGGAGATAGCAGGGGTAAGACAAGAACGAGATGCATATTACCAGACTATCTAGTATCAAGCCCACGAGCTGGAGAGAAGAGAAAAGCAATTAGGTGTTCAAGCTGAGAGATTATCCAGAATCGACAAGCAGATTGAAGACATGAAATTGAGTCGTGATGCAGCACTGGAAAATGATTTCTACTCCAACAAAGTCTAATCCCCATTTTTTAAATGGTTCTAGAGGCATAACAAGCTGAACGAGAAAATATTTAGCCGAAACATGTTCAACAATCCTTTGACGTGGATCACACATAAGCACATACTATCAAACATCTTTAATCATGGTAGACCACCACAACCCACTATGTAGTACTTTATGTAAAATTAGATTCATTGAGAAGTATCCACCAATGGGGTCGGAATGAGCAGAGGCAAGGACTGCAAGCACCTCATGGATGTGAACAGAGCAGCGCCATGCACCAAAGAGATCATAATAATATAGTTGATCGATGATAATGGTAACCGCTTACTATAAGCAGCTAGCTTTTGGTATTTAGGGAGAGATAAAGAATTTGGGAAGAGTCCAATCTTCAAAAAGGAGTAAATGGTATCATAATATGTGGTAGCGAAATTCCACAATGTTGTAGCAGTAGTGGGTTGGGTTGTATAAATAGCCAGAGGGTTCATATCAGTTACATCAAGTACCTCACCCGAATACAATTGAGAGAGAAAGTCAGGTAAAGTGTGGTGGGTACCAAGTCAATGTACAATGTTGAAATTGAATTCTTGTAATTGGAGGACCCATTAGGCCAGTATACCAGTACCCACCTGATTCTAAACAAGATAGACAAGAGCAGTGTGATCCACATGGAAAGTGAGTTTGCAGCCTAATAAATAATGATGATACTTTTTGATAGAATATATTAATCCAAGACACTCTGGTTCAGTCACTGAATAGTTCTTTTCTGCATTAGCAAGTGGTCTTCTAGCATAATATACTGACCGTACCACTTATCCATGACTTGAATGAGGACACTACAAATGGCTATGTCTGAAACATCAATGAAAACGTGAAAAGGTAGCTCCCAGTTGGGTGCTTGCAGAATAGGGGTCTGAGTTAGTAAGGCCTTTAATCAATCAAAAGCTAGCCGACACTCCGATGACTAGTGAAAGTCTTTCGGAGGGAGGCTAATTAATTTGTTCAAAAGGATAGTGAGATGCACCAGCCACCATAGCTGATGACCATACCACCATATTTGTCCTAGGAAACGAAGGACTTCCTTAGCATTTCATGGGGTAGGAGCTTCTAAAACCACTTTAACCTTGTCGGGGTCAACTTGGATACCTTGGGCCAGAATAATGTGTCCTAACAATTTCCCACTGAACAAAAAAGATAAACTTAGCCGGATTCAAGCAAAGTTTGTATTTGCGGCACTTAAGAACGCATAACAGTAATTTAGTTAAGTGATCCACTTGCCGACCACAAACCCAAAAATCATCTAGAAACACTCTCATGAATGTGGTGAGGTAGGCGGAGAAAATATCTTTCATGCAACACTGAAACATACTCGGGGCATGTTGGTGCAAATATCAAGCCATCACACTTGGCTAGACTTTGAAGAAGATGTGTGCATCCATTTGATGGAGCATATGAACACTAGCATGTAATAAGTTGATCATTACCCAACGTAAAATTGTTTTACATGAAGAGAATCTTGTAAATCTACTAATTCATGGAGTTAGGAGAGATAATAGCTACGAATCATTTTGGTGGAATGACTCCTAACTTGGAGGAGAATTTTTAGGTAAAACCAAGTTTGAATTTGAATTCAAACTTGGAGGCAAAGCATCTATAAAAGTGGATTGTAATCTCATGGCCTTTAGAGCCCCTATTACTGAGCATATTGTTGATCACTTGATGTAGTTGAGAGGCTTACACTATAGCCTACTCCTATCACCATCATTGGACATCATATTCATGCCAATGATCATGTACAACATTGTCATATAATACATTATATCATTGATCATCTCTGTTTGTCTCTCTGTCATTGTCACTCAGAATAGTGTACTTGTCTTGCTCATATCTTAGTGCTCCATCCATCATTTTCAATGATCTATAGCTTTTTGGAGCAAGCTCAAAGTCTTCTACAAGCTACCAAAGTTTGGAAGAAGTTTCATTCAGCCAATTGGGAGAAAATTGTCTGGACGTGGTCACTAGTCATTCTCTATAGAGGTCTTAAAATGGGGGTAAGCTTCTACTTTCTAAAGACATTGCTAAGTGTGTAGTCTATGATCTTAAGAAATTCTACCTAGAAACATTAGCTCCCTAAGCATATTAGATACCCTTAGAAGCAATTTTTCTAATTGCTACTGTACTCTGAGTACTGAGCAAAACTTCTAGCGGTATCAAGACAAAAATAACAAATTTTTGGTCACTAGCTAGTTGAAAACTTATCTATTTTGATCCTATTGTTTGAAGCATCATCTCCAAAGCACATAGGCACTTATTTAGTGTCATTGAAAAGATAAAGGGGCCTAAAACACAAATCTGAAGTAAAATAGGGTAGGTACCAAGCAGGGATTAGCAGTTCCAACTCGTTTCTTGAGCTGTCCATCCATCTTTCCCAACAGTGGTATCAGAGCAATTTGAGCTAAAATAGGAGAGGGTTTCCCTTCTTTTATTGATAAATTGGAAAGGAAAAACTATCAAACATGGTCTTTGAGGATGAAGACATACTTATAAGGAATGAGTCTCTATGGATACATATCAAGAGATGAGGAGATGCCCATTTTAAGAAGCAAAGGACAACCTACAAGAGAGGAGCATGAAAGACTCAACTCATGGTGTGCCAAAGATGCATTAGGAAGGTCATATCTTCTTAACTCTATCTCTGACTTCCTTCTTCCACATATAAGGAACTATAAAACATCTCAAGAGACTTGGAATACATTGTCATCATAATTTTTTTCAAATACAAGAGCAAGAAAGAACCAATTGTGGATTGAGTTTACCACTCAAAGGAAGCAACGCAAGCAAACCATTTTAGAGTATGTGACCAAATTCAAAGATGTGGCTGACCAATTGGCAAGCATAGGAAAGGATATTGAAGAGGAGGAAATAGTGAGACAAGTGAACAATGGCATCAAGGGAGATGACAAATGGGAAAGCTTCACAACTACCATGGACTTATACATGGACATGCAGATTCCAGATCTTACCACACTCTTGGGGCAACTCTTTACCCATGAAGCCAAGCTAAAAAAAAATGGAGACTCATCCAGAGGTAATAAATCTTCTACCCTATACAAAGATAAGGGCATGTCTAAAGAGAAAGGGAAAAGTAAAAAGATTGAAGATGAAGGTACTACTTATCAAGCCAACTATGCAAGGAGAGGTAGGAACTCAAGAGGTAGGGGCAGAGGAGGTAAGCAAGGCAGGGGGATACCCCTCAACTCTTCCCCATGCAACATATGTGGATTATCTAATCACACTACAGAAGAGTGCTATAGGAACTACAAGAATCAGAGAGGAAGAGGATATCAAAGAGGTGGCTACCCACAATCAAGAGGAACATTCAATCATACTCAAAGCTACAATAACAACTACAACAACAATTACAACAATAACTACCAAAGAGGCTACAAATCAAGAAAAGAATACAACAATTGCATAGAGGATCAAGAGGATTCCCTTCTGATTATGAACGTGACTTCAAAGCAAGGTATGAATGATGAACACCTCTTCTATATTGACTCAGGTTGTTCAAACCATGTGGCAGGCAATGTAGCTCTTCTCTCTGACCTTGAGGAACCTAAGGGAAAGCACCAAGTACAAATAGGTGATGACACCAAGCATTCAATGGTTAAGGTATGAAATGTTAAAACCTCTGATGGGAATAGAAATCTATTGAACAGGGTTCTTTATGTACCTATAATCACCAAGAATTTGAGAGTGTTGGATAGATTGTGGAAAAAGGTTTGTAGGTTAGGTTCAACAAATATGGAGCATTTGTGGAAGATCCCCAACATGGATTCAAGAGAATAGCCAAGGGAGAAAAGACAGGTAGACTATTTACATTTTTTAACTTGAAGATACAAGGATATTGCACTTTATAATTACAACGATCAAACATTGTCAGAGCTTGAGATTTGGCATAAAAGATTAGAGCATTGGTGAGAGACCTTTAAAACAAATATGTAGAGATCAATGTGTGCTTGGGATATGTAATGTATTCAAGCAACACATGATCTATAAATGTGGTGCATGTTAGTTTGGTAAATCTCACAGGTTACCCTTCTCAAAGAAAGGTTATATGCATGAGGATTACTTGGAGCTTGTTCACACAGATGTGTGGGGACCAAGCAAGGACCCTTCAACTTCTGGCTCAAGGTACTATGTGTCTTTCATTGATGATTTCAGTAGGCGGAAATTCTTGTACTTTATGAAGCACAAAGATGAAGTGTTCAGTTTCTTTAAGAAGTATCTTGCACTTGTGGAAAACCAAACACGAAGAAGCCTAAAGAGACTAAGGTCAGATGGAGGAGGTGAGTAGTTCTCAAATGAATTTGATGCATTCTTGCAAGATAGAGGAATTAAAAGGGAAATTACAACAAGGTATACCCCTAAGCAAAATGGGGTGGCAGAGAGGAGAAATAGGCTGATTGTTGAAACGGCTAGGTCAATGCTAAATGAAAAAAGATTACCAAATTATTTGTGGGTAGAGAGTGTATCTACTACCACTTATCTTTGTTAACAGGTTTCCATCCAAACCACTTAATGAGATGACCCCATATGAAGCATGGCATGGTAGAAGGCCATCACTTGATCTTTGTAGGATCTTTGGATGTGTTGCTTATGTACATATCCCATCTCAAATCAGAGGTAAGCTAGATCCTAAGGTAGAGAAGTGCATCTTCATAGGGTATGATTTAAACCAGAAAGGGTACAAGCTCTATAATTCATCTAACAAAGGATTTATGGTCAGTAGAGATGTTGTGTTTGATGAGAATGATTCTTGGTTTGAAAGTGAATGCAGGAAGGTTAAGTTGCCATATGACTTGGAAGAGGAGTTTCCAAGTCTCACCAAGGAGGAACCAAATCAAATTGAAGACATCAAATCAGATGATGAGGACAACATCAACTTGGAGGAGTTCAAAGCATGGAAATCAAAGAGCAAGGTCAAGATGAACAGATTGGAAGACATACCTGAATCATCCAACCAAGCAATTAGAAGATCACAAAGGGAGAGCAAGCAACCAATTGGATATGGCTATGGAACTTCTTTAGTAAGTAGGAATTCTGCTTATCTTGCTAAGGATTTATCATGTGAGGAGCCTACCTCATATGAAGAGGCAAAGACCAAGGCAGAATGGAAGGGAGCTATGGATGAAGAAATAGAAGCACTCAAGGAGAATGATACTTGGGAGCTAGTGCCAAAGAAGGAATCAATGAAGGTAATTTGATCTAGATGGATTTACAAAGTCAAGAGAAACTTAGATGGAACCATAAAGAGGTATAAAGCTAGACTTGTGGCTAAGGGTTTTGCACAAACCCAAGGAATTGATTATGAAGAGACCTTCTCACCTGTGGCTAAAATGCCAACCATTAGGGTATTGGTAAGTGTGGCTACATCAAGGAATTGGAATATGTACCAATTGGATGTTAAAAATGCTTTTCTTAATGGTTGGATTTCAGAGGAGGTTTACATGGCTCAACCTCTTGGTTATGAAGACCCAAGCAAGGTAAATTATGTGTGCAAATTGAACAAATCTTTGTATGGATTGAAGCAGGCACCTAGGGCATGGAACCATAGGTTGACCACATACCTTCAAGATCAAGGATTCATCATAAGAAAAGCAGATACTTCTCTATTTGTCAAGAGAAGTAATTCAGAGATGATATACATATGTGTGTGTTGATGATATCATACTTACAAGTAGTGATGCCAATGGCATCAAACACATCAAGAATCAAATGATGCAGGTTTTCAAAATTAGTGATCTAGGATCACTAAAGTATTTTCTTGGACTTGAATTAGTGTATACAAATTCTAGAATTTATATTACTCAAAGAAAGTATGTGCAGGATATGTTGAAGAAGTTCCACTTGGAGAATGCCAAAGTAGCTAGTATTCCTATAGAGGTAAATCAAAAATTAAGTGCTCATGAAGGTGATTTGCTTGAAGACATTGCAGGATATCAAAGCATAGTAGGAAGCCTAAACTATGCTACATTGACAAGGATTGATATTAATTATGGAGTAAGTGTCTTAAGTCAATTTATGCACAAACCTAGAGCACCTCACTTGGAAGCTGCCAAGAGGATTTTGAAGTATCTTAAGGGTACTCAAAATCAAGACTTATACTTTCCATATAGTTCAAATTTGGATATCAAACTATACTCAAATGCAGATTGGGCAAGTTGTAAGGATGACAAGAGGAGTACCTCAGGTTATCTTTCTTTTGAAGCATCATCTCCAAAGCACATATGCACTTATTTAGTGTCATTAGAAAGCTAAAGGGGCCTACAACACAATTATGAAGTAAAATAGGGCAAGTACCAAGCAGGGATTAGTAGTACCAAATCATTACTTGAGGTGTCCATCCATCTTTCCCAACAGGGCATTATGTAGACCAAACCACATTACATACACGCAAAGACTCCCCATGAAGTTATGAAAGTTACCTTTGGTATGTCTCTAGCAGCCATGTGCACCTGGTTGTAACTGTTGTTTCCATCTAGAAATGAATAAACCTCGCATCCGACAACATCATCAAGCATAGTGTCAAGGAAAAGAAGGGGAAAAATATCGCATATGGTAGTCTTATTGAGTTTTTAGTAATCCACACATATATAGAGCTGCTTGTTCTTTTTAGGAACAATAACAATGGGTGAGATCCACTCAGCATGTTCTATTGGGATAATAAAAATAACCTTCAAGAGATGATCGATTTCTTATTTAACTAATTGTGCATAGTGCAGGTTCATGTGGTAAGTAGGCTACCAAATTGGTTTAGCATCCAGTTGCAAAACTATCCAGTCATGTCCTAGTAATCATAGGCAAAGACATCCTGGAATTCCGTGAGGAGTTGAAGCATGTTTTTTTGCTCCTCTTTGGTATGTTTGGTGGTAATTTTGACTGGCTTCAACTTGTCTCTAGTACCCAAATTATAGGTTATCAATTTATCTTCACTAATATAATGCTGGAATTGCTTATCTTCAGATCTAGCCAATCAAGAATAGTCTCCTCAATGGGACTTGATCAAAAAATTGTTTGTTCCAATGGAACCCTACCAAGGACAACACACATCATCATGCAGGCTGAAGGAGACCATCGATCCAATAGTGGTTGTAAATCCATGACTATTAAGGATAATAAGTCAGAGTTTTCTCGCAAGAAGTCACCCTCTTCATCATTACTCAACCCATTCATCATGTGTACGGGTTTTGCAATGTGTGGGAGTGCATGCACTTCAGCCGATTTCATGGTATCTAAAGGTACTCTATACTCGTGATGTTTATATTTAATGACGAGTTCCTTTTTGGACTAGTCCTAAAGGACCTTAGCTTGTTTGAGCCATGGTCCACCAAATAGGATATTGTAATCATATATGTTACCAAAGATGTCTAAGAGAACAAAAGTCATAGAGAAAATTGCTCCTTGCAATGTAATGGGGATATCTGGCACTAATCCCATGGGGTGAACACGTGATTGACCCACCATACGTATAAAAAACTGTATAGGTTCAAAATTAAGCCATCCAAACTTCTTATAGAGTTCCAAGGAGACTAGATTCACATCGGATCCTCCATCAATCAGCACTCAATCGATGCAATGTTTCTTATACCATACTATTATGAGAGCTATAACATGATCTATGGTCTCTATGGTTGCTTGCATGGTAACCACACAGAATCTTTTGGTTTAGATGACATACCTAGATGCTAGTAGAATTGTTCGTGAACCTTTGGAACCAAAGCTAGCAATTGTCCAAGTTGCAATGTGATAGGAGAGGATTTCAACATCGACCATAAATCTTCCACTTTCATATTTTGCGTACTCTCTATAGCTTTCTTTGATACTTTAGGGTTTACTCCACTCTAGGACATTGATGCTTGTTGAATCTGAGTGGTTGGTTTTGGTGGAGGAAATATCGTCTCTTCTGCTGCCCATTTTTGTGTTGTATTCATCTTTCTTTCTTGTTCTTTAAACCCTGGTTCATAAACTACAACACTCAGCTATAAGAGTTGACCGGAATGTTTTTGTACGATTGCTCCTTGAATATCTACTGCAATGATGACCAAGTTGGTTATGGGGGCTACTCTCTCCTTCCTGCATTTATCGTACTCTTGGGCCTCTTTATAGTTTCTATGGATATGTCCCAATTCTTCACAAAAATAGCATCTTGCCATTCCCCTTGGTACATAATTGGATGTTCCTAATTGTGCCCAAGGTGGCTATTGTATTACTCCTTGTTGTGAGTTGGTTGGATCGTACCTTGGATATCTGGTGTTTCTCAAATGTGGTAGTACATAAGTGTGGTGTGATACAAATTTAGTTACAATAGCATTCATCACTACCAAATTTTGGGCCTTTGCATTATACACATAGTATGCGGTATCTGGTATCCATGTTGCAAATTACACTAGAAGATTTGCTTAACTACATTCATACCTTTTAATTTGCTCCTACAATCCATTCTCGATCTTTGATGAAGCCTCCAACCTTGTTCTCTAGTTGCAAGGCTTGATCAATGATGGTATCTAGGGTTAATCGGCCACTACTCTAAACTATTATGACTTGTTTCAACTATGAATTCAAACCATTAATGAACCGTTGCATGATCACATCTTCATGCAACTTACTTTCAGATGAAACTTGCCATAAATCCATCCTGAAAATGGTGGTGTAGTCTTGAACAGTCTGATTAGGCTTCTGTCGGTTGTTTTGTAGAAATTCAAAAATTTAGGCTAGTTTTTTCTTCGATCAAAATCTTTGTAGGAAGCTTCCTTGATTGCTTCATAAGTAGTAAAATTTTCTATGCCATATTCTACGAGCCACTTTACTACTTTCTTCACCAAAGTCATCTAGAAGATCCCAGCCTTATCTTCAGTGTCTGCCTGAAGGTTAGCCATGCTTACAATTACATCCAGGTTCACTTCAAAGGCCCAAACATGCGCATCTTGGTCATCTCTAGGGAATCCCCCAAATGTGGTGTGTGAAATTTCCATTGGATAATATCCTCATAGCACTTCATTGATTGCTTTGTTACTATATCTAGTTATCATAAGAATGGGCTCTTTGGGTATGGGTTTCAATTAAGATGGGCTTTTCGGTCTTGGTTTTGGTTAATACCAAAAATTCAACTCGATCAAATAATTCCTCTTGATTCTAACCTTTGTATGCTAACAAGTCCTTAATATCCAAAGTGTGTCATAAGCCTAGGTAGGTTCTCCTTCAAGTATCAATTTGTCTTTTATTTTTGGTTTACTTCTAGTCATCTCTCGGTCCTTTCTGTTGTTGTTCAATTGTTTATTCTTCTTCGAACTCTCTCCGAATATTTCTTTAGATGGGGGTACTCATACAGGTACTTTGTCTTGATGGTATCATGGATATTCAATGTCAGAGCATAGGATTGGCATACACTGTCCTTGCTTGTCTACACTTGTCGATCATCACTCCCCAACAAGATGGCCAATGTTAGCCTTCTATTATCTAGAATGACTAAACTAAGGGGGTTCTTGGGTGGTAGTCCACATAATTCACCCTATAAACTATTAACTTTTTCACTTCTATCTTCACACAGGATTATTCTGACACAATCTTCCACAAACCTTCAACCAAAATCTTATACCACACATATAGACATAGATTTCTGTAGCATTCTCACTATTCTGATACTTCCACTATTTGTTTACTAGTTATCACTTAACACTTATCACCACTTCGCCCTTAATGATTATAATTCAACATGATCTATTGTATTCGAGTATAACAGATCAACAACACTAACAATCTTAAACTTCAAGATAACTTCCCACTTCGCCAAACTAATACAATACTTAATCACTTAACAACAATTAGACTTAATGGTGCACTTAATAATTGATAATAAATAATGTCATTTTTTGTTATTTTCATTAACAAAAATGCAAATAACCAACAATGACACAAAATACCGAACAAGATTTGCAAAATCTATTAGCGCTTTGATCCTCCTACATCGATCGGGTCCCTACAGACTCGTCATGCCAAACTCTCTAACGTGCGACATTTCCTTGTATTAAACTCTTTGGGAAAGATTACAATGCTTGGGATGATTACAATGCTTCACCAAAATGGTTCAGCAAAATTATATGTATTTTTACAAATAATCACACCATCGGCCTAACAGTACCTTCCTTCTTTGATTCCGCTTTCTTCTCTAGTTCTTCAATGCCTTCGATTTGAGTGTATACTAGCTTGATGGGAGTGCTAGGAACTGATAAATTCAAACTTCTTAATAAAAAAACCATCAATGTCAGTGTCTATATCAGAATCTGATCTCTCTTTAGGTCACACTAGCGTTGTTTCTATTATCTTTTTTTTTTTTCTTTTTGAGCTCCAATTTTCTATATTAAAGTTGATCATCCAGCTTAAACTTCTTCTTCATTAGCTTCTCTATGGATGCTTTCTTCTTTGCTCCCTTATGTTGTCTCTTTTTCTTTGTCTCTTTTCTTGGTTTCATGACTATACCCACAATAGTGGTCCTTGTTTCAAGTGGACCTTGTAGTTCTTTGAAATAGGCTGAGTGCAACTTCCTTTTTAATGAACACAACCTCTATTTTTGCACTCATCATCTGCTTATGGAGTTCTTCATAGTGCTCCATCTCGTGTTGATTTCAGTCTATAGTCTTATTAGAAAAATCCTCCAACATCTTCTGATATTGGGCTTCATAGGTAGCTCTCTTATCACCACATTGCATAAGATAAGAATAGAGCTTTTTAGTGCTAGTATGAGGTGGATGTGGCTCTTTTTTAGCTTGTACTTTCTTTTGTTTTGCTTTTATTTCCTCCTCAATTGCCTTTGTTTATTCCAAATATATCCTCCTTGGATCTACTTTTCTTTTCTTTGTTGGCCATGGCACTTCCATTATAGTCTCTTTTCTTTTTCTCCGTGTCTCTGTAACAGATAGTCTTAAGTGTACTTTTTACTCCAATCATAACTGCTCTAAACACTTGAGCTTTAGGGACTAAGAATAACTTATAAACAATACCGGAGTCATGATATATTATCTTTGTCAGCACTTGGGCTCCATTCATGAATTTCTTGGATTCCCAGTGCTTAGTTTCTTCCTTCAATTGCTCATGGATGTATAGTGCCATGTCCACCACTCCAAAGGGTTTTGTTTTATCTTTATTGTTCAACATCACCAAAGTGACTAGCGTGGCATCGTGTACCTAGACAAACTTGGAAAACATAGGATTTGAAAGAAAATTTTGATAGTCAACTCTTCATTTGCCTTATGATTGAAGTCGGAGAACTTTGTGAACCGAGCATCTGTGGCCGAATTCTTTTTTGACAAAATTGACATCCACTTTGGTTCCCATTGGATAGAAGATTAGGGCAGCTTTGATGTGTTCTACCTTGATAGTGATGTTCATTGTTTCATTTTCCGAATTTTTGACTTTGCAAACAAAATAAGCTTTTGTAATTCTTTTCAATTCCTATAAGGAGAACATCACCTTCTCACATCTCTCAAAATCAATAAAGAACATAGGTTCCTCAAGAAGCTTTGTAGGCCAACTGCTTTCCACCTCTTGTATGCTGCAACTCATCTTTGGAAGTTATAGAATTCTTGGTAAATCATGGTGTACTTGAACTTCACTTTCTTCACAGTGAATATGTGTCTACTAATTATCTGCAAGAAATCTTTCAACTCTTTTTCTATATGTTCCTGCTCTAGAATTTCTTCTTGCTCTAAATCTAATTCCACCACTTCATATGTTGAGTCATTGTCAAGAAACCAATGTCCCCTTGAAAATGAGATTGCATCCACTTCCAACTCAGCTCTTGGAATTCCCTTAGTCATTTGCCTATAAATGAGAACACACCATCATTCCACACAAATTAATAAAAGGCTTAAGAATTCACTCCTTTTGCATCAATCACTAGAAGATAAAAAATTCACACCAATCAACATCACATATTGATAATTCTATACTTTCCAAAGACTATGTGCTCATCACATTGTAGCAAGATTTTTCTAGTGCAATTGGAAGGATTTTTGAAGGTAAGATCTGAAAAAAGATTGACATAAATGTGACTATTCTAATTGAATATGAAGAAAAAAGCAAAATTCGAAATAATTGAGATCCCAAACATACCACTCACACACACTTCTATGTCTTGCTTTGTGCTCAAAAAAAAAATTATGTACATATAGAAGTATATACATTATTTTTTATTTATTTTTTTAAATGTTGATGGAGAATCAAAAAGTAATAACGAGAGTACATGAGGGCTTCAAGTATTTCCTCTCATTCGTCTATCCCTCCCAACTCTTTCTACTACAATGAAAAGAGCTTTTCCATGTGCATCGGTTTAACTTTCTTGGTAGTGAATGCACTGCTTTGTAATGTAGCCCTACACATGCATACTTGGGTAATGCATCCTCTTTATGGTGCAAACTTGAGGTCTTAAGTAATGTACTTAAGTTTTTTTTTCTGATGATGAGGTTTCATTCTGATTGTTCATCTTTTCATGTTGTTTCTAAATTATGTTCTGTATGTTCATTATTGTCTTTCTTCTCCAATACCAACTTGCTTTGTCTTTTTCTTTTTTGCTTTGTTTTATTGTTTTTCTCTCATATATACTTGATGAAATTTCTTGATTCTCTTTGACTATTAATTGTTTGGGCCTCCACATGTGCTTCATTCTGGATCTTCCACAAAAGCTCCATATTGGGTGAACCTAACTTGCAAGCCTTTTTCAACTATTTGTGTTGGTGCAGACCAATCACCAATTGAAGTTTGGAAGACAAAAGATGAAGATAAGATCAATTCTTGAAGCTTAGAAGATGATTACATTCACAGGTTCAAAGAAATGTACACATATGTACATTAGTTAAGACATAGGTTACTTATACTTATGCTTTGACATAAGTCTGTACATATTTGCCTATAAATACTTTGGAAAAATGTCGGGGCAAAGTAGAGAGACAAGAGGAGACAATAGGAGAGTATGAGAATAGTGCATTTGTAAGTTGTAAGACTCAATAGAGTTCATAGGAATGAGAAGAAGTCTCTCTCACAACTCAGTTGTAAATTTCTGAGAAATAGAAGAAAAATTGCGCCCGATGTTTCTGTGTTTTCTCCTCGTGTGGTAGATCTTTTGTGAATTCCTTTTGGGAATGTCTAAGTCCATAGTTAATCAATCTATGGCTAGATTTTGAGAATCTAATTGTGATCAGGCTAAGAGAATTGTGTGTAGGAACATTCATATGTAAAGAATGTTCACAGTCTCCTGAAACAGGCGCAGATTTTGAGTTCAATGAAATGAGTAGTGCTCAGGGCACAGTGTAAAGTTTTACACATATGATAGCTCAAAATCTAAGTTGAGAGATAAGCTATCTACAGACAAAAGGATTTGATAAAACGGGTTCGACATTGTGAGAACTAAAGCTAAGAAGTTAGGGATGTCCAAATCGACTTCTCAGAAGTGCAGATTTAGACATAGGTAACTTGGTAAGTAGATTTCTCAAGATCTACTGAATCTTTTGGAATGATTTGACTTGGAGAAGGTGTGCAATCTTTAGGTGACACCTTGTGCAAAGGTTCATAAAAAACTTTACACATTTACTCAGTCAATGAGAAAGATATATGCAGCAGACTTTCTGAGTAATTTCCTTCTTCACAGTTTAGTCAAGAAATTGATATTTGGTCATTGATCTCTTAAATTGGTGAAGGTTTTGACTTACTCTTGATATAGAGGTGTTCTAAGTTCAAGAGTAGGTTGTTCTTTTGGAGATTAACACTCTCCATCAGTGGTATCAGAGCAGGAAGCATCAGAATTGAAGAAAAGGAGGATCCCGACTGCTGCAGCTACAAAGAATTTGACATCTGAAGATTCAAAGGGTGAAAGCTTGCAAGGAAAGCTAGAGAAGGAGATCATACGACATCAAGGAAGTCAAACGGAGTATCATTCGAAGTAAAGGTAACCTTATACTTTATAAAGGTTGAAGAATTCAATATACAAGTGAAGGAAGGATGGGAGATTCTCTTCAAATAGAGAAGTTGGATAGAGAAAACTATCCTGCATGGTCAATGAGGATGGAAGCTCATCTAATGAGCAAAGATTTGATAGCTTACATTACAGGTGAAGAAGAAAAACCACAATTCAGAGATCCTAGTGTTCCAACTAGGGAAGAATTATCAGATTTGAAGAATTGGATGAAAAAAGATGCTCAAGCTAGGAGCATTATCTATATGGCAGTCAATGATTACTTGTTACCTCACATTAGAGGTCTTGAAAGTGCAAGTGAGATATGGAATGCTTTGGAGGAGCAATTCCAAAACACCACAAAGTCAAGAAAGGCATCTTTATGGGTAGAGTTTACTACTTTTAAGAAGAAGGCTTCACAATCAATATCTGATTATGTGACAAAGATGAAGGACATTGCAGATGCATTAGGAGCAGTGGATGAAGACATTGAAGAAGATAAATTGGTAAGGCAAATTCTCACAGGACTAAGAGGTGATGAGAAGTGGAAACCTTTTATTTTGTCCACAAAACTTTCATTGGATCATTTCAATCCTGATTTGAATCAATTGTTAGGACATATGCTAACTTTTGAGAATGATATCAAAGGAGATGTTGACAAGAGTGCAGGTCATGCAATGTACTCTAAAGACAAGAAGAAAACTAACAAAGGAAAGCAACAAGCAAATGAAGAAGAAGGCACAACTAGTCAAGCCAACTTCCTAAGAGGAAGAGGAGGTGGCAAAGGTAGATGAAGAGGCAGGAGTAATAAAGATGGATCCAAAGCTTGCTGGATTTGTGGTAAGACAAATCATTTAGCTAATGATTGTTGGCATAATAATCAGAGTAATGGAGGATACAATCATAACTATAATTCAAGAGGAAGAGGTGGCATAAATCAAAGAGGTAATTTCAGAGGTAGAGGTAGTAGGGGTTACTTTGGAAGAAATGCAGGTAGAGGTTTCCAAAGTCAACAATACAACAATACCTACTACAATTATGCTTCAGATCAAAAGGAAGATTCAACATTGATAATGAATGCAACTTGTGAAAGGCAGAATGAAGATCAAAGAGTCTTCTACATTGACTTAGGGTGTAGCAATCACCTGAGTGGTAATATAGCCTTGATGACTGATTTGGAGAATAAAGTATCTAATCATATTGTTCAAACAGGTGACAATACAAAGCACAATGTGAAGTCAATTGGATCAGTGAAGGCCAAGGATGGTAGCACCTTATTGAGTAAGGTCTTGTATGTTCCTACAATTCCTAAGAATTTGATAAATGTAGGACAAATTGTGGAAAAAGGTTATGAAGTAAGGTTCACTAATGAAGGAGTGTTTGTGGAAGACCCTAGCAATGGGTATAAACAAATTGTTTCAGGGAAGAAAGAAGGAAGATTGTTCACATTGAAGATTCAAGGTAATGTTGGTCATGCCTTGTTCACCTATGGAGGACATAAGATCTCTGAGTTAGATCTTTGGCACAAGAGACTTGGACATTTCAATGAAAGAGATATGAAAGACATGATTAATAATGGTTCAGTGCTTGGATTGCCTAATGTTGCAGGTCAACATATGACATACAGATGTGAGGCATGTCAATTAGGTAAGGCTCATAAGCAACCCTATTCCAAGCATGGGTTTGTGTACTCAGAGAAACTTGAGTTGGTACACACAGATGTGTGGGGACCATCAAAGGACTTCAGTATTAATGGCTCAAGGTATTATGTGATTTATGTTGATGATGCTACCAGATGGATCACTATCTATGTGATCAAAGATAAGTCAGAAGTATTCAATACTTTCAAACATTATCATATGTATGCAGAGAGAATTACAGGACATAAGTTGAAGAGACTAAGGTCAGATGGAGGGGGAGAGTATTTCTCTAATGAGTTCAGTGATTACTTGTGGAATGCAGGTATAAAAAGAGAGGTTACTTGCAGGTACTCTCCTCAACAAAATGGTGTAGCAGAAAGGAGGAATTGGACTCTTGTTGAGTTTGCAAGATCCATGATGAAGGAGAAAAATTGCCCAAATTATTTGTGGGCTGAGGCTGTAAATACAGCTACTTATTTGGTTAATAGGCTACCTTGTAAAGCATTGCAGGGTATGACACCATATGAGGCATGGTGGGGTAAGAGACCTACACTAGACCATTGCAAAGTATTTGGATGTTTGGCCTATGCATATGTGCCATCACAATTAAGGCACAAATTGGAACCTAAAGCTCAAAAATATGTGTTTATTGGTTATGATGATAAGCAGATGGGATACAGGTTGTGGAATCCATCCACAAAACATTTTCTTGTATCAAAAGATGTTACATTTGATGAGCAAGGTACTTGGTATGCAGGTACTATCAATATTAATACAGATGATGAAGAAATTGTGAGCCAAAGGAAAGGTAAATCAAAGGTTCAAATATTTGATGAGCAAGAGAATAATGAAGTGCAGGTTGAAGTGGAAGAAATACCAAGATTTGATCCTGAATGTGAAGAACCAGAAACCTCAAGAAGTGGAGAACTTAGGAGGTCTACAAGGAACAAATGGCAACCTACGAGGTATAGCTATGATACTTCATTCTTGACTACTAAGGATTATGCATACATGGTTAAAGCAAATGAAGACCCTTCTACATATGAAGAAGCAAAAGGTAAAGGAGAAAGCTATGCAGGAAGAATATGATGCATTGATGGAGAATCAAACATGGGATTTGGTTCCAAAGCCAAATAGCCAGAAGATCATTGGATGTAAGTGGGTTTATAAGACAAAGAGATTTGCAGATGGAAGTGTGTCTAGGTACAAAGCTAGACTTGTTGTAAAAGGGTTTGCTCAGACATATGGTATTGACTATGATGAGACTTATAGTCCAGTGGCAAAGATGACAACCATCAGAACACTCATAGCAATTGCTGCATGCAAAGGTTGGAAATTATGTCAATTAGATGTGAAGAATGCTTTTTTGAATGGTTATATTTCAGATGATGTTTTCATGGAGCAACCTCAAGGATTTAGAGATGGAAGATATCCAGATCATGTGTGTAAGCTCAAGAGAGCTTTATATGGCTTGAAGCAGGCCCCAAGGGCATGGAACTATAGACTTGTAAAGTTCTTAAAAGAACTTGGATTTCAAGTATCAAAAGCAGATAGTAGCTTGCTTGTCAAAGCAAGTGATGATGGGTTTATTTACATGTGCATATATGTTGATGATATCATTCTTACAGGTACAGATGAGAAAGGCATTCAAAGACTAAAGAAGCAAATGGAGAAAGAGTTCAAAATCAGTGACTTGGGAGATTTGTCATACTTCTTGGGCATGGAGATTTCATACACTCAACATGGAGTGTATGTGACTCAAGAGAGGTAATTGAAGAATTTGTTAACCAAGTTTAAAATGAATGATTGCAGAGTAGCACCTATTCCAATGGAGGTGAATCACAAATTAAGCAGATTTGGAGGTGAAGAATTCAAGGACATGAAGCAATATCAGAGTTTGGTTGGTAGTCTTATCTATGCTACATTAACTAGACCTGATTTATCATATGCAGTTGGGGTTTTGTCTCAATTTATGCATTGTCCTAGGAAAGAGCATTGGATTGCAGGACAAAGAGTGTTGAGGTACATTAAGGGTACACTCAAAGAAGGTTTATATTATGGTTTTACATCAGATACAAATATCAAGATCTATAGTGATGCAGATTGGGCAGTCAACCTATGGATACATGTGTTATGTGGGAGATAAGTTAATCTCCTGGTGCTCAAAGAAGCAACATACAGTTGCTTTGTCATCTACAAAAGCAGAGTACAAAGGCATGGTTGAAGCTGCAAAAGAAGTGATTTGGCTTAAGACTCTCATGAAGAGTTTTGACACTATACAGAGCATACCTATCATTTATGGTGATAACATGAGTTCATTATATCTAGCTGCTAATCCTGTTTTTCATGCCAGGACCAAACACATTGAGATACAGTATCACTTTCTAAGAGAGAAGGTGATGGATAAGGAAATTTAAGTCATACATACTTCAACAAAAGATCAGATAACTGATATGCTTACAAAGAGTTTGGATGGACCAAAGTTACTGAAGTTTAAAGACATGGCAGGCATAAAGAAAATAAGAGAAACCTCAATTGATGATTGAGGGGGAGCTGTTGGTGCAGACCAATCACCAATTGAAGTTTGGAAGACAAAAGATGAAGATAAGATCAATTCTTGAAGCTTAGAAGATGATTACATTCACAGGTTGAAAGAAATGTACACATATGTACATTAGTTAAGACATAGGTTACTTATACTTATGCTTTGACATAAGTCTGTACATATTTGCCTATAAATACTTTGGAAAAATGTCAGGGCAAAGTAGAGAGACAAGAGGAGACAATAGGAGAGTATGAGAATAGTGCATTTGTAAGTTGTAAGACTCAATAGAGTTCATAGGAATGAGAAGAAGTCTCTCTCACAACTTAGTTGTAAATTTCTGAGAAATAGAAGAAAAATTGCGCCCGATGTTTCTGTGTTTTCTCCTCGTGTGGTAGATCTTTTGTGAATTCCTTTTGGGAATGTCTAAGTCCATAGTTAATAAATCTATGGCTAGAGTTTGAGAATCTAATTATGATCAGGCTAAGAGAATTGTGTGTAGGAACATTCATATGTAAAGAATGTTCACAGTCTCCTGAAACAGGCGCAGATTTTGAGTTCAATGAAATGAGTAGTGCTCAGTGCACAGTGTAAAGTTTTACACATATGATAGCTCAAAATCTAAGTTGAGAGATAAGCTATCTACAGCCAAAAGGATTTGATAAAACGGGTTCGACATTGTGAGAACTAAAGCTAAGAAGTTAGGGATGTCCAAATCGACTTCTCAGAAGTGCAGATTTAGACATAGGTAACTTGGTAAGTAGATTTCTCAAGATCTACTGAATCTTTTGGAATGATTTGACTTGGAGAAGGTGCGCAATCTTTAGGCGACACCTTGTGCAAAGTTTCATAAAAAACTTTACACATTTACTCAGTCAATGAGAAAGATATATGCAGCAGACTTTCTAAGTAATTTCCTTCTTCACAGTTTAGTCAAGAAATTGATATTTGGTCATTGATCTCTTAAATTGGTGAAGGTTTTGACTTACTCTTGATATAGAGGTGTTCTAAGTTCAAGAGTAGGTTGTTCTTTTGGAGATTAACACTCTCCATCAATTTGGCCTACACTTATTAGGTTTTTAGTTATAGTGGGTACATAGAGAACTTTATTCAGAATGTTTCTCCTCCCATTGGAACCTTTGACATTATCAATCTTCTCCACATTCTTCTTTGTGCCATCCCCTATTTGAACTTCATTTCTATGCTTTAGAATTTCCAAATCAGATAGAAGAGCAATGTTGCCTGCAACACGATTTGAACATCCTAAATCTATGTAGAATAAATGATCATCTTCTTTACTTTCTTTGTGGCTTAGATTCATTAGAAGCAATGAGTCTTCATGTGCTTGATCTTCTAAATAATTGTTGAAGTCCCTTCTATTATAGCCTCTATTGTTATTGTTGAAGTTGTGTCCATCTCTACCTCGATTGTTGCCATATCCACCTTTTCCAGTTCCTTTCTCGATCTTCCCATTGAACCAAAAATTTTGAATGGTGTGGTTGGTCTTATCGCAGATGGCACAAGGTTGAATGTTCTCACATTTGGCTTTGTCATGCTTTGGTCCTTTCTTCTTCCCTTTCCACTTGCTCTTGTTTGCAAAGTTGGCTTGGGAAGTCTCCTCTTCATCTTCTTCTTTCTTCTTGCCTTTCTGCTTCTTATCCTTCTTATCTGCATATAGAGCACTAGTTGAAGTTACCTTCCTTTATGTTATTGTTGGCCTCTTGATTGAAGGGTTGTCCAAGAAAGTTGTTGAAGTCTGGAGTTTGCACATCCATGATGAGATCATAAGTTGTAGAGCTTAAATGGTGATCTAGACAACTCTAGATAGGGAGTTACAAGGTAGAGGTATGTTGGATCGATTCAATGTCTCACGTAGTGCAGAATTCATGCGGATATATGACAATGGATGGCCTTCCACGGACGGCAATTTATGGGCGGTAGAGCATGGGCAGCCACCACCCGTGTAGTTTCCATACACGGCTTAGGTCGGTTAAACCAACCTCACAAATATAAATGATTTTTTACTTTCAGAGGGAATATTCCATGGAATATTCCCTTTACCATTGCACTAGGGCAGACCCCCACCACGGGGCCCACTGGCCCTTTGGACCCCCTAGTGGAGGATGCTCCTCACTATCTCGAACCCCATAGTTGGGGACCTTGGTAACTCCCTTTCCTTACAATACCTTTCATGGTCCAATATGACCTTCATCCAACATGCAAGTTGGGATTCCCATCAATTGGGTAATGCATGCTTGGCTTCTTCTCATAATGGGGGCCTTACAAAATGGGCATTAGTACATACAATCATGAGGGATAGACAATGATCATATACTAATACCCCCCCCCCCCTCAATGTTTACCAAATGATAAATCAAGTAGGTCTCGGCCCAATGCCCATTTGTTGAAGATGCATGTTGAACTGTTCTCTTCCAAGTGCTTTAGTGAATATGTCAGCACAATTTGCCTCTGTTGGGTAATATTCTAGCTCCAGAATTCCATCTTCAATTAGCTCACGAACATAATGGTATTATACCTCTATATGCTTGGTGCAAGCATGAAATATTGGGCTCGTTGCAATGGCCATACAACTTTGATTATCACACTTAAGCATAGTTGCCATATTTAATGGAAATCCTAGATCTGTAGGAATTCTCCTTAGTGAGATTGCCTCATAAGAAGGGAAACAAGCTGCTTTGTACTTTGCTTCAATGGAGGAGAGTGTGAGAGTTGGTTGCTTCCTACTTACCCAAGAAAATATTCCTGAACCAAGTGAGAAAAAATATCTTGAAATTGATTTTCTAGAATCACAATCTTGAGCTTAATCTAAATCACAATATCTTTGAAGTGTATCGCCTCTGGTTTAAAGAATAACAAAATCCAAGGTTCCTGCAATGTACCTTAGTATTCGCATTCTAGCATTCCAATGACTCTCTTTAGGTTTGTTGGAAAACCTGCTCAACACTACAACATCATAAGAAATGTCTGGTCTAGTGTTGCACAGAAAAATAAGACTTCCAACAAGCTTCTTATACTTCTTAGCATCTACATCAGGCATTTTATCATTCCTAGATAGTTTATGATTTACCTCCATAGGTGTGCTAGTTGGTTTGTAGTCCATCATTCCAAATGCTTTAAGAATTTCTCTAGCATACTTTTGTTGTGAGATAAAAATGCCATCCTTTCTTTGCCATACTTCAATTCCTAAACAAAAATGGAGTAGACCTAAGTCTGTCATTTCAAACTGAGTTCCCAAGCTAATCCAAGTTTGATTGATGAGTTCTTCATGATCTCTTGTAATATTCAAATCATCTACATATAGAATGACAACAACTAGCTTTCTATCCCTTTTCATTACATACAAGTTAGCATCAGAAGTACGTCTACCCGTTGGTACCAAGCCCGTGGTGATTGCTTAAGTCCATACAAAGCTTTCTTCAACCTGCAAACTTTATTTTCTAAATTGAGCACCTCAAACCTGGTGGTTGAGATACATATACATCCTCCTTGAGGTGACCATTCAAAAATGTAGATTTTACATCCATCTAAAAAATAGGCCAAGCTTTTTGTGTAGCTATTGCAAGTACCATCCAAACAGTTATCATGTGTGCTGTTGGTGCAAAGGTTTCTTGAACATCAAAACATTCAATTTATCAAAAATCATGTGCAACTGATCTTGCTTTATACTTTTCTAATGTGCCATCTGATTTATACTTAGCTTTCCAAATCCATTTAGTACCTATTACCTTGTTCTATAGAGGAAAGTCTACTAGATCCCATGTTTCATTTTTAATATACTATCATACTCAGATTGCATCATCGATCTCCAACCTAGATCATCAAGGGCTTCTTCACTGGTGGTAGGTTCCTTCATTAAGCACATGATATCTACCATTAGAGCCATGTTAACAATGTGTTCTGAGGTTCTTCTTTGCTCCTCTATTCTCTTTGATCTACATAATCCATCCGAGGATGATTTTGGTACATCTAAGTGTGGATTGTGATCATCAAAGAGTTATTGTGCCCACTTTGATAGTGGATTACACTCTATAGCTACAATTGGTTGGCTTTTTACTGAGGAAGTTTCACCATTAGATGTTTCCTCCTCCTCAACTTTAACCTTTCTTTTGATAGGCACAAGGGGAGATATTTCTCCGTTTGATGAGATAGTAGATTTCCCTTTATCTTCTCCTAAGTGTGATCGTTCATCAAACACCACATCTCGGCTGAAAAAAATTTTCCTTGCCTCAGAATCCCACAACTTGTATGCTTTAGAATCTTCACCATATCCTAGGAAGACACACTTCTTGCTTTTTGAATCCAACTTTCATCGAATCAAGAATATGTGCATAATAGAAACAACCAAAAACTCTAAAATGCAAGACTGAAGGATTTTTACTCGAATATGCTTCTTGAGGAGTCATCCCCTTTAGTGCTTTTGTGTAGCTTCGATTCAGGATGTAGACTACTCTATCGATTGCTTCTGCCCAGAATGAATCTGGCATGTCTTGAGCTTTTAACATACAGCGAGCCATTTCAAATACTATTTTGTTCCTACACTCAACAATGCCATTTTGTTGAGGTGTATGAGCTTTGGTATGTTGCCTTTTCACAACATGCTCCTTACAGTAGTTATTGAATTGATGGATTCTCGTAGAGGCACTAGGGAACTATACCAAACCTTTTGTTGGTCATATGGTAAGAAGCTTCACTATCTAAAATAGATGGTTCATCAACAAGAGCTTGAGCAGATGATCATAACTCTTCAATAGCTACCTATAGTTCCAACTCTGTGTTGTTTGCATGCTTTGTTCTTCCAAGATGATTTTTATAGTCCCATTTTGTTTATCAACTTGCTTCTTTCTACAATCCTTGATGGCATGGCCTTTGTTTTCATAATAGAAGCAACTTCTCGTGAACTTTTTATTCTTTGGCTTTTTCTTTGATCCATCAGAAGAGTCTTTTCCTTTTGCATTGGCAGAGAATGTAGCATCGCTTGTACTTTGCCAATTCTTCAATCACATCTCCTCTTCTAAACGCATAGCACAAAACTCTTCAAATGTAAAGGGAGCTGGTCTTACGTGAGTGTTAAGGGATATTACAAATCCATCATACTTTGCTGGAACAATATGCATACATTTTTAAGCTAGCTTTTTCGGTGCTATAACAACACCAACTACAACCAATTGATCTTGAAGATGTTTTATCCATTTGATAAACTCTTTAGCCTTTTCAAAAAATGCTTTTCATTTTCCAACTAGTTTTCTAGATTCTGTATCCTAGTGTGGTTCTGAGTCTCATATTGTCGAGCCAATATGCCCCAAGCCTCATTTGCTTTAGTAGTATGTTGAACTAAAGTAAGCAAAGAATCACTTACACTAGTGATAATTGCACATATGCATCAGCATTCTACCTCTTCCAAGCTCGTAAAAGTTATGGATATCACTCAACATCAATCTTGAATTTGTTGGATCTTTAATTGGTAAAGACTTTGGATCTTATCCCATCGGTCCCATGACATGGTCAAGTATGCTTCCATCCAACTACCCTTCAGTGAATGTAGGTGGACATATTCAAATAGGTGCAACATTAACATTAGTTGGAGCACCAAGACCAACATTTGATTATGAAGCCATCATGTAATCACTCGAATAATCTATTGATATTTTTGTTTGCTAGTAGGTTGAAATAGTGATACTTCTCAAGATATTCAAACCTTATGGCTCTGATACCATGTAAGACAATAGTTACACAATATAACACAAGAGCAGTAGCAGAGAAGATAACAAATACAGGAGAATCTCAACAATTTTCTACTACTAGCAAGTACAAAGACGATAGCACTGTCCACCTATGGGCTGTCAAGGTAGAGCTTAAATGGTGATCTAAACAACTCTAGATAGGGAGTTACAAGGTAGAGGTATGCTGGCTCGATTCAATGTCTCAAGTAGTGCAGACGTCATGTATATATAGGTCAATGGGTGGCCTTCCACAGATGGCTATACATGGGTAGTAGAGCATGGGTGGCCACCGCCTACGTAGCTTCCATACACGGCTTAGGTCGGTTAAACCGACCTAAAAATTTAAATGATTTCTGACTTTGAGAGGGAATATTCCATGGTAACTCCCTTTTGTTACAATACCTCTCATGGTCCAATATGACCTTCGTCCAACATGCAAGTGGGGATTCCCATCAATTGGGTAATGCATGCTTGGATTCTCCTCATAATGGGGGCCTTACCAAATGTGCATTAGTGCATACAATTATTAGGGGTAGACATTGATCATATACTAACACATATTTCTTGAAATTCTCTTGTACTTTGAATAATGATTCCCCCACTGCTTGTTTCACTATTTTTCTTTTCTTTTTCTTTTCATTACTTTCACTTTCCTCCCTTGAATTTGTAGTTTTAATGCTTGTGAGAGGTTCTTCTTCTTTTTTGGGTAAGTACTCCTACATTTTCTAGAAAGTGTTCCTCTGATCAAAGCAACTATCCATCAAAATCAACTCTAGATCATTGCCATCCTCTTCTTCTTCTCTGACCTCATTAGAGTCACACTCTTCTAGCAAGGGTTCACACATGAAAAAAGAGATATCATGACCCTCCTCATGATAATGAGGCATCCACTGTTTTTAATTGACAAGAATGTCCATGGTGGGTAGAATTTCTGCCCTACCATGAGGCTCAAATTCCTCATCTGGAAAGATCATCGGCATGTAGGCTAGGTCTCTAATCGGTCTCACTCGTTGAGAAGTTTCTTCTTCTCTCACTTTTAGGTGTCTTTCCTCTTCCTCTGCGAGCTTTCACATCCACAAGTGAGTATCTTCATGCATCCAAGATGGATCAGAATAACTTATATAATGCACATGGATTGAATCTTCTTGTGCCTTGTGGATAGGATTCCATTGTAGGGGTGGTACATCTTTGAAGGTTTAATCTTTCAAATTGACCTTGGTTGTGACCCCTAAGTGTTTCAAATACAAGGATTTGGTCCCCCAATGTTGTATGATTTGTAGCTGCCATAGGAAGGGTCTTCCTAGGATCTTTTCATAGATGTTATTTTTGCCAAAAGCCACATATAGCAAAGGTGTGTTCAAAATCTATACCACAAGTGGTTAGAGTTATCCCTTCTAACAATTCTTCAGGTCTTTCAATATGGCCATAAGCCATTTGAAGCTTCATTCTAGTTGTTCTTAATGCGGGTTTACCCCATTGCTTCCACAAGGAGGTGGTTGCAATTGCAACATCAACACCTGAATCTAAGATAGCTTTGGTTGTGTAATCTTGGTAGGTGATTGGAATGTTGGTGCAAAGTTCAAGCCTACACATTTGGCTAGAAGTTCATGAATATTTGAAGCTCCATGGAAACCATTGCTAGGAAGATCTTTTATCTTTACCATTTGTAAAAGTCACTTTGACTTGGAAGAATCATTGTAACCACCACTAAACTCGTGGAGTTTATTAGTTGAAAAGTCACAACTTCAATTGAGGGAATATCTCCTAGATTGGAGGACTACTTTTAGTGAGATCCAATGAACAATTCAAATTCAAATTTGAAATCACTCAACTATAAAAGATGTCCAAAACTCGCGGGTGTGTGACTCTAATTCCTGAGTTCTCCATTGCCACATTGTGAGAGAGTGAGGTAAAGATTGTAACCTACACTACACACCATCATTAGGCATTGATTATCAAGCCTATGATCTTGTACAACATTGTTCTTTAATACAGTAGATCTACATTACTCATCTATGGTCTCTCTGTTATAGTCACTCATTATATTCAACTTGTACTACTCATATCTCAGTCATTTCTTCACCATTTTCAATGATCTATAGCTTGTTGGAATCAGCTCCATGCTCAAAAAGTTTTAAGACAATTTATTCAGCCAATTCAGAGAAAACCGTGTCCAATCACTCACTGGTCAAACTCTGTAAAGGTCCTAAAAAATTGGGGGTAATGATTCAATTGCTAAATTGATTGTTCTGTCTATAGTGCATCACTTTACGTGATTCCACTAGGAATCATTAGATTACTAAGCTAATTAGATACCTCTAAAAAGAATCTTTCTAATTCCTATTGTACTGGAAGCACTGAGCATAACAAGCAGCAAGTGTGTGAACAAAAATAGAAGGTTTTCATTAATTCTTCAACTTGGAAGTAGTGTGTTTTGGTTCAATGATTTCTCACATCATTTCCAAAGTACATAGGCACTTATATAGTGTCATTGGAAAGCTAAGAGGGCCCACAACTCAAATTTGAAGCTACAAGGGGCTGGTACAAAGCAAGATTTGGCAGTATCGACTCATTTCTTGGAGTGTCCATCCATCTTTCCAACGGTGGTATCAGAGCAAAGCTAAGGTAAAATGGGAGATGGTTTTCCTTCTTTCATTGATAAATTGGACAGGAACAACTACCAAGCATGGTCCTTGAGGATGAAGACATACATGCAAGGAAAGAGCCTCTATGGATACATCTCAGGAGATAAGGAGATGCACATATTCAGAAGCAAAGGTCAACCTACAAGAGAGGAGCATGAAAGACTCAACACATGGTGTGCCAAGGATTCATTAGCAAGGTCTTACTTACTTAATTCAATCTCTGATTTTCTTCTTCCACATATTAGGAACTGTAAGACATCCCAAGAGACTTGGGAAACATTGTCTTCATATTTCTCTTCCAACACAAGGGCTAGGAATAACCAATTGTGGATTGAGTTTACCACTCAAAGAAAGCAACCCAAGCAAGGCATCTCAGAGTATGTGACCAAAGTCAAAGATGTAGCAGATCAATTGGCAAGCATAGGAGAAGAAATTGAAGAGGAGCAGATTGTAAGACAAGTAATCAATGGTATTGAAGCTGATGACAAATGGGAGAGCTTCACAACTGCTATGGACTTACCACTCTCATGGGGAAACTATTTACCCATGAAGCCAAGCTCAACAAGAATGGAGATTCATCAAGAGTTAATAGCTCTTCTGCCCTATACACTGATAAAAGTAAGTCCAAAGAGAACAGGAAGAACAAGAAGATTGAGGATGAAGGAGCTACCTCCCAAGCCAACTATGCAGGGAGAGGTAGAACCTCAATAGGAAGGGGCAGAGGAGGTAAGCAAGGTAGGAGGAGATCTCATAACTCCTCACCATGTAATATTTGTGGATTATCAAATCATACTACAGATGAGTGTTACAGGAAATTCAAGAATCAGAGAGGTAGAGGATATCAAAGAGGTGGATATACACAATCAAGAGGAAGATTCAATCACCATCAAGGATACAACAACAACTACAATAGCAACTACCAAGGAGGCTACAAATCAAGGAAGAATTACAACAATTACACAGAGGAGAAAGAAGATTCTCTTATAATTATGAACATGACTTCAAAACCAGGTATAAATGATGACTGTCTCTTCTACATTGACTTAGGATGCTCAAATCATGTGGCAGGCAATGTAGCTCTTCTCTCTGACCTTGAGAAACCAAAGGGTAAGCATCAGGTACAAACAAGTGATGGCACCAAGCACTCAGTGATTAAAGTAGGAAATGTTAAGACCTCTGATGGAAACAAGAATATGTTGAGTAGGGTTCTATATGTACCTACAATTACCAAGAATTGATGAGTGTTGGACAGATTGTGGAAAAGGGTTTACAGGTCAAGTTCAATCAATATGGAGTGTTTGTGGAGGATCCCAAACATGGATTCAAGAGAATTGCCAAAGGAGAAAAAGCAGGTAGATTATTCACTTTTGAACTTGAAGACAGAAGGAGTATTGCACTTTATAGTTACAAAGATCAAACACTATCAGAGCTTGAAATTTGGCATAAGAGATTAGGGCATGTTGGTGAAACAACCTTAAAACACATATGTAAAGATCAATGTGTGCTTGGGATACCTAATGTATCCAAGCAACAGATGATCTATAAATGTGGTGCTTGTCAGTTTGGAAAATCTCATAGGTTACCTTTCTCAAGGAAAGACTACATGCATGAGGACTACCTAGAGCTTGTCCATACAGATGTATGGGGACCAAGTAAGGATCCCTCAATTTTTGGATCAAGGTTTTATGTATCTTTCATTGATGATTACAGTAGGTGGACTATATTTTACTTTATGAAGCACAAAGATGAAGTATTTAGTTGCTTTAAAAAATATCTTGCACTTGTTGAAAACCAAAAAGGGAGAAACCTAAAGATTAAGGTCAGATGGAGGAGGAGAGTACTTCTCAAATGAGTTTGATGCATTCTTGCAGGACAGAGGAATCAAGAGAGAAATTACAACAAGGTATACCCCTGAGCAAAATGGGGTGGCAGAGAGGAGAAATAGATTAATTGTTGAAACAGCTAGGTCAATGTTAAATGAGAAAAAATGACCAAATTACTTGTGGGCAGAAAGTGTATCTACTACCACTTACCTTGTAAACAGGTTGCCATCCAAATCTCTTGATGGGATGACCCCATATGAAGCATGGCATGGTAGAAGACCTTCACTTGATCATTGCAGGATCTTTGGATGTGTTACTTATGCGCATATCCCTTCTCAGATAAGAGGTAAACTAGATCCTAAGGCAGAGAAGTGCATCTTCATAGGGTATGACTTGAATCATAAAGGATACAGGTTCTACAACCCTTCAAACAAAGGATTCATGGTCAGTAGAGATGTTGTCTTTGATGAGAATGATTCTTGGTTTGAAAGTGAATGCAGGAAAATAAAGCTACCTTATGACTTGGAAGAGGAGTTTCCAAGCCTTACTAAGGAGGAACCTACTTAGAATGGAGACATCAACTAAGATGATGAGGACATCATCAACTTAGATGAATTCGAAGCATGGAAGTCCAAAGGTAAAGTCAAGATGAAGAAGTTGGAGGATATACCTGAATCATCCAACCAAGAAATCAGAAGATCACAAAGGGAGAGCAAGAAGGCAATTAAATATGGGTATGACACTTCCGTAGTTACTAAGCGCTCCGTTTATCTTGCAAAAGACTTGTTATTTGAAGAGCCATCATCATATGAAGAAGCAAAGATCAAGGGAGAATGGAAGGAAGCTATGGATGAGGAAATTGAAGCACTCAAGGAGAATGATACTTGGAAGCTAGTACCAAAGAAGGAGCCTATGAAGGTAATTGGTTCTAGATGGATCTATAAGATCAAAAGGAATTCTGATGGATCAATAAGCAGGTACAAAGCTAGACTTGTGGCTAAGGGTTTTGCACAAACCCAAGGAGTTGATTATGAAGAAACCTTCTCACCTGTGGCCAAAATGCCAATCATCAGGGTATTTGTAAGTGTGGCTGCATCAAAAAATTGGAACATGTATCAATTGGATGTAAAAAATGCATTTCTAAATGGCTGGATTTCAGAGGAGGTATACATGTCTCAACCTCCTGGCTATGAGGATCCAAGCAAGGTAACATATGTATGTAAATTGAACAAAGCTCTTTATGGATTAAAGCAAGCACCTAGGGCATGGAACCATAGGTTGACCACATACCTTCAAGATCAAGGATTCATCATGAGCAAAGTAGATACATCTCTATTTATCAAAATAAGTAATTCAGAGGTAATATACCTATGTGTATATGTTGTTGATATCATACTCACAGGTAATGATGCGAATGGCATCAAACAAATTAAGAATCAGATGATGCAGGAGTTCAAAATTAGTGATCTTGGATCACTAAAATATTTTCTTGGACTTGAGTTAGTCTATACTAACTCTAGAATTTATATTACTCAGAGAAAGTATATACAAGATATGTTGAAGAAATTTCATTTGGAGGATGCCAAAGATGCAAGTACTCCAATGAAGGTAAACCTAAAATTAAGTGCTCATGAAGGTGATGTGCTTGAGAATGGCTAAGAAGTTAGGAGTTCACGAATAGAGGAATACCAGAATCTAACAATGAGAATGCCAATGCTAAGGAGATGCAGCCTGTGTGGTGGAGATCATCCATCTCATACGTGTACGAGAGGAGGTTTCCGCATACAACAACCCTATCCATACAATAGGCAGCCATCCCAAGGACCCAACCTGTATTGCCATATTGAGCAAAAATATACCAACCATACTACCAAAAATTTCCCATTTAATAGGAAACCAAGGCTAGTCAATCAAACCCAATATAGACCTTATGAATACCCACCCAAATAGCAAGGAATAGAGATACCTAGATACAACTCTTATTCAAGGCCACAAGGAGCACCGAGACCTTATGAACAAGGGGGATATGGACAACCACAACCAGTGTTAGGACAAAAACCACCCCATCCTCAGAATGTGGTGCCCGTCAATTACACTCAACCAGAGGAGAACATGGAAAGAGCCATAGTACTAGCTATGCCTTTAGCTAGTACAGAAATGACAAATCAGGGATATAAGCAGACCAAAGGAGAATACCACCCCTGTGACACGAGTCTAGTGGAGTATGACCAAACCTATGACCAACAATATTATGGTTATGAAGGATACGACCATTCCTATGGACCAGAATATGCGAACCTGATGTACACTGCACCTAAAGCACCTGCTCAGATGAGACCACCTATTAGACCACCTGTGCCAAGAGGACCATGTTATAGATGCAGAGGAGATCACTTCATACGAGATTTCACTCTTCCTTACAACCCCCCACCACCTAGAACATGGGAAGGGTACTGCAATGAGTGTGGAAAGGAACATCTATTTAGAGATTTCCCAAAAATCCCAATAAGATCCATAATACTACTCAGATCAACGTGATAGAAGTGATTGAATCATTGGGAAGGGATAAAGAATACACAGTACCATTCAAAGCCATTACTCAATCCCAAGCTAAAGGACATGTGATCAAAGAATTAGATTCTGAACAGGAAATGAATAAGAGTCTAGAGCCAAAGTTTCAGATAGTAGAAGATTCAAAAGACCCACGAGAGAGTCACCAAACAAAGAAAACGCAAAGTTGGAAGACGAGAAGGGAAAAACTCAGGAATAAATGGACAAAGAAGAAAAATAAACAGGATAGGAAGATTCTAGCATATCTAGTACCGGAAGACCTAGACATGTGGTTGAAAGCTTATCAAGACAAAATTACGATTGGACCGAATATAGAACAACATGAGAAACTCTACCCACAAGGAGAGCTAGAGAAGGAGAGGTTGGCAATATGCAAAAAGCTTATAACGTTAGCTCAGAATACTTTAGAAAAGGCTATCCCCATCCTTCTAGAGACAATGATACTTGAGAGCCAATTCAATGTGTATCAAAAATAACGATAAAAAACCAACAAGAATACCTAAAGAAAAACCTGTTGAGGGAGAGCAACAGGCTGCACAAATTTCTACAATTCCAAAACTAGAGGCCAATTGGCCACAAGACTTATGGGCCAAGATCCAAGAAGAATGATGGAAAAACAATGAGGGTTCAAGACCACCCTTTGATGAACTAAACATTGGGGAAGCCCAATCGACTCCAAATTTAGAAGAGGTATATGAAGACGTTTCCATGCTAGACCAAAATAGAGAAGAAGTGCACAACATCTCCACATTACCTAATTATACAAGAGAATACAAGAAAGGGTCTCTAATTTTTTATGCTCCCACAATTCAAGGCAAAGAAAATGGGTTTTCTAGACAACCTAGCAGAGCTCAAGAAGACCAAGGTACAATGCCTCTTGACCGTGGAAGAATTGCTACAAGCCAAGCCACAACTATGGAACCAGTTAGCTAAAAAATTGAAACTAGATTCTAAAGAGCCCACAAAGGAAAATAAGGAAACGGAAGTCCCATCTACCATACAAATCCCTGTTGATAAAGTCGGATAATTTAGTGAAGGAGACGAAGGAAATACATGTTTACCTATCATATTTAATGGATATATGACTAAAGCTATGTTAGACACTGGTGCGGGCGTAGGCATAGCCACCAAGGAGATTTGGGAAAAAAGGGGGGAAACCAGCCGTGCGACCAACACATATGAAGCTTCTAGTAGATGGCCACGTGGAAAGACATCTAGGAATATTGGAAAAGATTATGTTGACTACCTGCGGAGTAGAATTTGAACACACTCTAGCTATATGTCAGTTTGGAAAGGCAAATAATTATGAAATGATATTAGGACGACCTATTATGATACAACTCAGGGTAGTACAAGACTGGGGAAGAGATAATTTATACCTACAACATCAAGGGACCACTACCAAGATAAATTTACATACATTTTCATAAAGGGATGTGCCCACACTACAATGGAATCCTATACATAAAGAGGAGGATGATATATCGATTCATAGTGCAGGATCAAGTGACCAAACATGGGTTCATGAAGATGCTCAATTATGGATGTGCAAGGAAGTAAAAGAGGAGAATAAAACTCAATTATGGCCAATCGGACATCGAAACTATCAACCTATAGATGTTTCTATGTATATGCCTTAAATTTTCCCAAATGAAGCATTCAAACCACAGGGATGGATGGAGATTTTATTCACTTTATATATGTGTGTAAATGAGGAAGTATTAACCATGAATGGATGTGTGGATGAAGAAGGTTATGATGTAAGTTTTTACATGGTATCCTTCAGGAAGTAGAAGCAAGAGAAATATTAGAAAAGGAATGGAGGGAGGAGTATGAAAGCATAGAGATGGATCCAAAACTTGATTCGGAGGAACGGTATTTAGAAGTAATCCAGACCAAGAACGAAGAAGAAGCACTCAAGGTATTAGTAATAAAAGCACCTCAAACAAGACCGAACAACGAGGAAATAAGAGAGAAGGTAGAACAGCCCCAGATCTTTTTGAAGTCCATGAGCACTTCAAAAGATACGAAGTAGAAGAGAGGAAGATAGCTATTCAAATGCCCAAAAGGGAAGCTAGAGAAGGAGAAGCTTGTGATAACAAGGAACAAACTGAGAAAGTGATAGTGACAATGGAAGAAGGAGAAGAAATATGTACGTATTTTGGAAAAGATGTATCACTAGAAGGGGAAGAAGACCTGATAGCTCTAATTAGAGAATACCAGGATGTATTTGCATGGACCTACAAGGACCTCAAAGGTGTTTGAGTCGATACAAAACGGATAGGTTTGCGGGTCGACTACCTCAAAAAACTTACTATCTATGGAAGAGACAATGAACTTCAAATGCCCATAGTGACTTGCGTGATTACAATTAGAAACAATCCTTTTATGGGAGTGATACACATAGGGTTGAGTGTATATAATGCACAAAATTATAAGGAATAAGCAAAATATGCTATTGGAATGAATCAGACACTCAACCGTGGTACCTCCTATTTTTCAGGAATACATAGAGATTGATCTCGAGACAGACAAACTAAGATTTCTCCCAATCTACTGAACCAAATATTATGAAAATTTGTAGCATAAACTAGACACTACTACCTTTCCAATGAGCCATCACTCAATTGAGAGCTCTGTAGAGAGAGCCGCAACCTCTGCAAGATTACTGTTGGTGAAGAAGATGATGTAGAAAATTGAAGGAGCAAGACAATGATGGTCACAAGTGTATGTATATTACTTCCATGTATTGTACAAGTGATTTCAAGTCTTTATATAGACTCTAGAAGTGCTCCAAGACTTCTAAAAGTGGATTTTGAATTCAAATGAAGGTGGGAATGATTGTTGGAGGGAATCAATTTACTTTCCTACAATCTAGGAAAAGTGAAGATTTAGTTTGATCTACTTTTAGGTGATTGATTGCTTGGTTGAATGCAACTCAACCACCACAAATTCGTGGGATTTGGGCTCTATCTTTGTACTTTTACATGTGTAAAGCTCAAATCTTTTAGAATGGTAAAATATCCATGAAAAAATCTTTTTTAAAAAATACAATAAGTGAGCATAAGAAAAAGGATTCTCCAACGGATATTCTTTTGATGCGATAGCCTTTGATCTAGATCAAATCCACCTCAAGAATAGTGTAAGCTTGATGTTCCAACAGCTCTCCCTCAAGATAAAGTATGCTTGAGTTTTCATTCTCTAATAGGTTGAATACCTGCCATAGCTTTGAACCTACAAAGCTTTATTCCATCAAGTGCCTTTGTCATCTCTGCTACTTGCTTTTTAGTTGGAACAAAAGAAATGTCAATCTCCTTTGCCATGATTTTCTCTCTGGTGAAGTGGTAATGAACCTCTATGTGTTTGATTCTCGCATGGAAAATAGGGTTTGCCGCTAGATGCATGGAACTGACATTATCTCTAAATATGTGAGATTTGGAACTCACAAGTCGCGGCCTTTAACCATATTGCCTCTTGAGTTGCTATGGTCATACCTCTATACTCTGCTTCAGTTGAGGATAAAGTAACTGTTGGTTTCTTCTTGGAACTCCATGACACTAGCTTTGAACTTGCAAATGCTAAGTAACTAGAATTACTTCTTCTGTCATCCTTTGCTCCTGCCCAATCTACATCCGAATAGATTTTGATATCCATATCCGAATAGTAAGGATAGAATATACCTTCATTGGTTGTACCTTTGAGATACTTAAGTACTCCCTTAGCTGCATTCATCACACTTTTCAATTTTAGGATCAAGCTTCCCTCTAATGTGTGAGGGTATATGTGCATAAGCTATGCACCCAAAGATTTTGCAATGATCCAATGAGGGTCTCCTGCCATTCCGTGCCTCATAGGGTGTCATTCCGTCCAAGGATTTGGATGGGAGCCTGTTAATCAAGTATGTGGTTGTGGAAACAACCTCTAACCATAGGTAATTGGGTAGTTTTTTCTCATTCAACATTGACCTTGTAGCTTCCACTATCAATATGTTCCTCCTCTCTGTCACTCCATTTAGTTCAAGAGTATATCTTGTTGTGACTTCTCTCTTCATACCTCTATCCTATAAGAATAAATCAAATTCATGTAAAAAATACGCACTACCTCCATCAAATCTGATCCTCTTCAAGCTTCTACCTATTTGGTTCTCAACCAATGCCAAATACTTTTTGAAACATATAAATACTTGATCATTATGCTTCATGAATTAATAAATTGTCCATCTACTGTAATCATCTATAAATGAAACATAGCACCTTGAACCTGAGATTGATGGATCTTTGCTAGGACCCCACACATCAGTGTGTACAAGATCCAAGTTATCTTCATACATGTACCCCTTTCTGTTGAGTGGTTGCCTGTGAGCTTTGCCAAATTGGGATGCTCCAAATTTGTATATCATGTGTTGCTTGGACACATTTGGAGTTCCAAGCACACTTTGATCCCTACATATTTGCTTTAGTGTCCTCTCTCCTAATGACCTAGCCTTTTGTGCCATATCTCTAGTTGAGATAGAGTTTGATCTTTGTAATTGAAGAGTGCTATTTTTCTGGTGTCTTCAATCTCAAATGTAAAGACTCTACCAAATTTCTCACCTTTTTCATTCCTCTTGAAGCCTTGTTGAGGGTCTTCCACATATGCTTCATGCCTTGTGAATCTGACCTATATGCCATTCTCAACCATTTTTCCAACATTGATTAGGTTTTTTGCTATGGTTGGTACATATAAAACCTTACTTAAGAGGTTCATGTTACCATCAGAAGCTTTGACATTTCCAATTTTCTTGATAGAGTGTCTAGTGTCATCACCCATTTGTACTTCATGCTTCCCTTTGGGTTCTTCAAGATCAGATAACAATGCTACATTTCCAGCCACATGATTGGAACAACCAGAATCAATATAGAAAAGATGCTCATCATCTTTACCTTGCTTGGATGTCATGTTTATGATGAGTAGAGAATCCTCTTGGTCTTCTGTGTAGTTGTTATAATCCCTTCTTCCTCTGAAACCTCCTTGATAATTGTTGTTGTTGTAGCCTTGGTTGTAGTTGTGATTGTAATTGAATCTGCCTCTGGGTTTTCCATAGCTCCCTCTATGGAAGCCTATTCCCCTTTGATTCCTTGTGTTCTTGAAGCACTCTTTTGTGGTGTGTTTGGTAAGGCCACAAATGTTGCAAGGTGGAGTGTTGTAGGATCTCCCCCTGCCTTGCTTTCCTCCTCTGCCCCTTCCTCTAGTACATCTTCCTCTACTTGTGTAGTTAACTTGAGAGGTACTAGCCTCTTCTTCATTCTTTTTGCTTTTAACCTTATCCTTATTTTTATTCTTATCTATATAAAGGGTAGAAGATTGGTTACCCCTAGAGTATTCACCATACTTTTTGAACTGTGTCTCATGGGTGAAGAGTTGCCCCATCAAGGTGTTGATGTCAGGTATCTGCATATCCATATAAAGGTCCATTGCTGTAGTGAAGGAATCCCACTTATCATTAGCTTTGATACCATTGATGATCTACCTTACTATGTGTTCTTCTTCTATCTCCTCTCCAATTTGTGCAAGCTAGTGAGCCACATATTTCATCTTGGTTACATAATCAGCCACAATTTGCTTTGGTTGATTTTTTAGGGTTGTAAACTCCATCCATAGCTGGTTCTTCCTAGCTCTTGTATTTCATGAGAAATATGATGAGAGTACTTCCCAAGTCTCTTGGGAGGTCTTGCAATTCCCAATGTGAGGCAATAAGAAATCAGATATTGAGTTTAGTAGATAAGACATGACAAGAGCATCCTTTGCACACCATGTGGTCACCATTTCTTGCTCTTCCCCTATGGGTTGATGTTTGCTCGTGAATGTTGGAATCTCTTCATCTCTTGAGACATATCCATATAGGCTTCTCCCTTGAAGGTAGGCTTGCATCCTTAGTGACCATGCTGGATAGTTGCTTCTGTCCAATTTGTCAATGAATGATGGAAATCCATCTCCAATCTTGCTTATTGTTGCTCTGATACCACTGTTGAAGGAGATGATGGATAGTCTTTAGAGATGAAGTGGTGTTGCTTAAACCTGCTTCACAACAGCTAAAAACAAGTGCTAGAGAGTGTATTGGGACTCTATAGCTTGATAATGATCATAAATAATCACCTATGTTGTTTGGAACATAATCCACTAATCAATGGATCAAAACAGATAGATAGGAAATTGATCCAAGGTCATTGACTTGCTATTTTAGTCTCTACACCTGTTCAGTATAATGAACAGTGCTTTGAGTATGATAGCAATTAACCTGATTCCTTTTGATGGTGTCTAACTAACTGAGAGAGCTAACAAGCATGAGTGATTTCAATAAAAAGGATGAACTACATAGTGATTAGGATGTTTAGCAAATGATAGGACCTCCTCGACATTTTTGGGATGCATAAGATTATAGACGAGAGAGTAAAGATATGATAATATCTCACGATTGAGAGAATACATGATAATGAGATAATGTAACTAAAAAATAGACAATATATTGAATCTATGATGCTTTAAATCACAACAAATGATCAATCATACACTGAGAACAAGCTCTGAGAAGTTCACTGTATTGATGTAGTCATGGTAGAGAAGTGAAGTAATGATGTAGTGAATATGTATGTATTAGATCACATAAAAGTATAATGTCATTGGCAATAATATATTGCACAATGTGAGGGAAGTGATTGAGCTATGAAGTGAGCTCTCAAATCACATATGATCCCTGTGTACCTAATTCGTGAAGTCTTAGGGACTTGTGTCAATGAGACTGTACCTTGATCGCCCCACAAGTGCATATAGTGATGCATTAATGCATGTTTAATTATCAATCCGTGGAATATAGACATACCAAGTGTATGAAGACATGTGCACACATGATGGAAAGTGAAGTATCTAAGCTACAATGCATGTGAATAGTCTCAACTACCTCTCCAACTCACTAACTCTCTGAAAATGCAAGTGGCGATACCATTTACAATAGCAAGCACAAATTCAAACTTTTCTCTCAGCTCCGAACTCCAAATATGATGAAATAGTGAGTTCCTTTTGAAGCTCTCAATGAGACACATCTAATGGTTGTATTTTTAGTGGAATCTGACAAACGTGCTTCAAGTTATGAGCAAAACAATGAATGGCGAGAAACACCAACACCTGCTCCACTACAAAAGTTCAAAACGCGATGGTAAGGAGTAGAAAACAATCCTAGGCACACATTTCAAGCATTAGACACACACAAAAGCTCTTGAAGAAGAAGGAAATCAGCAAGAAAGAGGCAAATTCAAAAATCTTCTTCAATTCTCACAATGGCAAAAAGTTCTTCAGAAAAGTCTAATATTTTACAAGGATTATGATACAATGATTGCAGCTTATGCATCTAGAGGACTCCTCTAGTGCATTTACATAGCTTCAAGGGATTTTCATAGGAATTTGAAGAAGAAAAATTGTGCCCATAATTTGAAAAATTTTTGGGGGCTCCTCTTGTGTGCTTCTTTTCTCTGCAACACTCTCCCCCTCTTTATCTTTGTCATCCCTTGATACTCTTTGCTTTGTTATCAACAATTTTGATTTTGTAGTAGGTCCAATTCTTCGTTGATAGCATCTTTGTGGTTGACCACCGCATGCACTTGTCAAGGCCTCAAAGGTTCAAAGGCAATATATTACATTTTTAAAGGACTGACCATAACTCGGGACCTGGTGCTTTTCTTTAGCATGTTCAGTTCTTTCCACCACATGCCTCATTTGGTCAACCTTGCATCAATTTTTGTCTTTAGGTTGATGTTTCAAAGGTTTTACCTTTAAATCTTTTATCACATCTTTTGGGTCCTAATGCTTTTCTTTTAACCTGTTCATTTCTTTTCACCGCACGCACCTGGTGGATGAGGAGATAGTTAAAACCTTCAGAAAATTTGTTATCTTATATGATCCCAAGTCCTTTGTGTATAGTCTCCCCTTGAAAAGGTCCTCGTTGTGATTCTTTGTTTCCACTCTTCATTACCTCGTCCTTTGATGTTATAGCCTGATGCGTGCCCCTATGAGGCTTTGGGTAGACGGTGGTTCTTTCTTATTGAGTTGTTTTGTTCTTTGATCTTCTTCTTCTTATCTTTTTGCTTGATTCTCCCTTTTTCGGGGGATCCTCTCTTGTGCTTCTTTTCTTTGAAACACTCTCCCCATCTGTCCCTATTGTCCCTTGATAGTGTTTGCTTCATTATTAGTGGCTTTGATTTTGTAGTAGGTCCGGTTCTTTGTTTATATAAATACTTGAAATCACTTGTACAATACATGGAAGCAATATACATACACTTGTGACCATCATTGTCTTGCTCCTACAATTTTTTGCATCATCTTCTTCACAAACACTAATCTTGCAAAGGCTGTTGCTCTCTCTACAGAGCACTAAATTGAGTGCAAGATGACGCCGGAAAGATATTAATGTCTAGATTATGACTATAATTTTCATAACATTTGGTTCAATAGATTGGGAGAAATCACAGTTTTTCTGTCTCGACATCAATCTCTATGTATTCCTGAAAAATAGGATGTACCACCGTTGAGTGTCTGATTCATTCCTATAGCCTATTTTGCTTATTCCTTATACGTTTGTGCATTATATACACTAAACCTTGTGTGTATCACTCCCATAAAAGGATTTCTTCTAATTGTAATCACGCTGGTCGCTATGGGCATTTGAAGTTCATTGTCTCTTCCATAGATAATAAGTTTTTTGAGCTAGTCGACTTGCAAACCTATCTATTTTGTATCGACTCATTCTCCTTCATTCTCCAAAGTATATAGTGCATTTCTTTGCACTTATCACATGCCTATAAGATCTATTTGAGTCTCCATAAGCTCACAGGCTAGTCTTGTGCCAGTTGGCTGGACCAAACTTCATCGCTTCAAAACGTACTTTTCTACCTCGTACAAGCTTCTCCAAGTTCTTTCAGTGGTATGAGAGCTAGATCAAGATGGGTGACGACTTTCCCTCAATGATCGAGAAGCTTGGTCGACACAACTATGCGGCCTGGCAAATCAGAATGGAGGCCTATTTGCAAGGTAGAAATCTTTATGGAATTGTAGCAGGTGATGAAGCTATGCCTATTCCAAGATCCAAAGGAGGACCTACACAAGAGGAGACAGATAAGCTCACACTTTGGTGTGCAAGGGATGCCCAAGCAAGGTCGTACATACTAAACTCTATCTCTGACTTTCTACTACCACATATAAGAGGATGCAAGACGTCTCAAGAGACTTGGGTTGCCCTCGCAAATTTCTTTTCTGCTAGTACGAAAGCAAGAAAGAATCATCTTTGGAACGAGTTCAGCCAAATGAAGAAGACACCCAAACAAACCATCACAGAGTTTGTTACCAAGTTCAAGGAGGTTGCAAATTAGTTAGCATCCATTAGAGAGCTGATTGAAGAAGAGGCTATCATGAGGCAAATTGTCAACGGAATTCGAAATGATAAGCAGTGGCAATCCTTCACGATGGCTTACGATCTCATCATGGATGTGCAGACTCTAGACTTCAACATTTTTCTTGGACAACTCTTCAATCAAGAGGAAACAATAGCATAAAGGAAGGTAACTCCTATCATGGTAGTTCAACTAGTGCTCTATATGCAGATAAGAAGGATAAGAAGCAGAAAGGCAAGAAGAACGATGAAGATGAAGAAGAGACTTCCCAAGCCAACTTTGCAAGCAGAGCAAGTGGAAAGGGAAGAAGAAAGGACCAAATCAAGACAAAGCCAAAGGTCAGAATGTTCAACCTTGTGCCATATGCGATAAGACCAACCAGACCACTTAAAATTATTGGTTCAATGGAAAGACCCAGAAAGGAAGTGGAAGAGGTGGATATGGCAGCAATAGAGGCAAAGGTGGACACAACTTCAACAATAACAATAGTGGCTATAATAGAAGGAACTACAACAAATATTCAGAAGATCAACCACATGAAGACTCATTGCTTCTCATGAATCTAAGCCACAAAGAAGGTAAAGAAGATGATCATTTGTTCTACATAGATTCAGGATGTTCGAATCATGTTGCACGCCACATTGCTCTTCTATCTGACTTGGAAAGTCTAAAGCATAGACATGAAGTGCAAATAGGGGATGAAACAAAGCACAATGTGGAGAAGATTGGTAATGTCAAAGCCTCCAATGGCAGGACAAATCTTATGAGTAAGGTTCTTTATGTACCCACTATCACTAAAAACCTAATAAGTGTAGGCTAAATAGTTGAAAAAGGCTTGCAAGTTAGGTTCACCCAACATGGAGCTTTTGTGGAAGATCCATGTCAATGCTTCAAGAAGATAGCTAGAGGTGAAAAGCATGGTAGGCTCTTTACTTTTGAAGTAGGCGAAACCAGGAACATAGATCTATTCACTTTTGTGTCTCAAACCCTAAGTTAGCTTGAAGTGTGGCATAAGAGACTTGCTCATGTGAATGAAAGAACCTTGAAGGATATATGTAGGGATCAAAGTGTTCTAGGACTGCCGAACATATCAAAGCAACACATGATCAACAGATGTGATGCATGTCAGATTGGGAAGGTACAAAGACAACCATTCAACCACAAAGGCTACATCCACAACAACATATTGGACTAAGTACATACAGATGTATGGGGACTAAGTCAAGAACCTTCATTGGCAGGATCAAGGTATTATGTCTCATTTATTGATGACCATAGTAGATGGACTATTCTATAATTTATCAAGAGTAAGAATGAAGTGTTTGATTGTTTCAAAAAGTATCTCACACATGTGGAGAATCATACAGGTAGATCACTAAAGAAGCTCAAATCTGATGGAGGGGGAGAATACTTCTCCAAAGAGTTTGATGAGTTCTTGCAAGACAAAGGTATCAAAAGGGAAGTGACTACCAGGTACTCTCTTCAACTAAATGGAATTGCAGAGAGGAGAAACAAGACATTGGTTGGATCAGCCTGAACAATGTTTGAAGAGAAGAAGTTGCCACATTATCTATGGGCAGAAGCTATTTCAACTGCTATGTACCTTGTCAATAGACTACTATCCAAATCACTTCAAGGTATGACTCCTTATGAAGCATGGCATGGAAGAAAATCTAGTCTTGGACATTGCAAGGTTTTTTGTTGTTTAACTTATGTTCATGTGCCATCACAAATAAGAGATAAGCTAGATGAAAGGGCAACAAAGGCAGTGTTTATTGGATATGATTCAACTCAGATGGGTTACAGGTTCTATAATCCTTCAACCAATCAACTCATTACAAGTAGAGATGTTGTGTTTGAAGAACACAAGTCTTGGTATGATGAAGACAAACAAAAGGTAACTCTACCATATGATCTTGATTCTAATTCTCATCAATTAGGAAGCGAGCATGATACACAGGTCCAGGATCCAAGAAGTGACATAGACAATGACCAAAATTAAAGAGAAAAGGATTACAAGCTATGGAAGTCAAGAGGCAAAGCAAAGATGCAAGAGGTTGGAGAATGCTCCAAACAAGCACCTAGAAGATCAGCAAGAAAGGTATGGATATGATTCCACATTTTTTATGAAGCATTCAATCTACTTGGCAAAAGGTATGGATAAACAACCAGAAAGGTATGGATATGATTCCACATTTGTTATAAAGCATTCAATCTACTTGGAAAAAGACTCTATTTGAGAGGAACCCTCAACATATGAAGAGGCAAAGGGAAAGCCTAATTTGGAAAACGCCATGAAAGAAGAAATAGACGCATTGAAGGAGATGGACACTTGAGATTTGGTTCCAATGTCACCGAATCAAAAGGAAAATTGGTTGTAGATGGGTATATAAAGTTAAAAGAAATTCAAATGGATCAGTTTGCAAGTACAAGGCAAGATTAGTTTCCAAAGGATACTCACAAACTCATGGTATAGGCTATGAGGAAACATTCTCACGAGTTGCAAAGATGACTGCAATCAGAACATTGATAAGTGTAGCTGCTGCAAGGAATTGGAGACTCCTCCAACTTGATGTAAAAAATGCATTTTTAAATGGTTGGATAAGTGAAGAGGTATACATGTCACAACCACTAGGATTTGAAGACCCTAATCATCCATCTTATGTTTGCAGAATTAAGAAAGCATTGTATGGATTGAAAGAAGCTCTTAGAGCTTGGAATTACAGATTGGTTACATACCTTCAAGATCAAGGGTTCAAACCTGAAAGGACTTGGAGAAGCTTGTCGAAGGTAGAAAAATGCGTTTCAATGCGATGAAGTTTGGTCAAGCCAACCGGCTCAAGACCAGCCCTTGAGTTTATGGAGACTCAAATAGACCTTATAGGAATGTGATAAGTGCAAAGAAACAAACTATGTACTTTGGAGCATCAAGGAGAATGAGTCGATACAAAACAGATAGGTTCGCGGGTCGACTATCTCAAAAAACTTACTATCTATGGAAGAGACATTGAACTTCAAATGCCCATAGCGACCAGCGTGATTACAATTAGAAAACATAATTTTATGGGAGTGATACACGTAGGGCTGAGTGTATGGAATGCACAAAAGTATAAGGAATAAGCAAAATATGCTATAGGAATGAATGCGACATTCACCGGTGGTACTTCCTATTTTTCAGGAATACGTAGAGATTGACCCCAAGACAGACAAACTACAATTTATCCCAATATACTGAACCAAATGCTTTGAAAATTTACAAGAATAAAATAGACACTTATACCTTTCCAATGAGTCATCTTGCACTCAATTTGCAGGTCTAAAGAGAGAGCAGCAGCCTTTGCAAGATTACTATTGGCGAAGAAGATGATGCAGAAAATTGAAGGAGCAAGACAATGATGGTCACAAGTGTATGTATATTGCTTCCATGTAATGTACAAGTGATTTCAAGTCTTTATATAGACTATAGGAGTGTTCCACGACTTTTACAAGTTGAATTTGAATTCAAATGAAGGTGTGAATGGTTGTTGGAGGGAATCAATTCACTTTCCTACAGTCTAGGAAAAGTGAAGATCTAGTTTGATCTACTTTTAGGTGATTTGATTTTCTTGATTGAATGCAACTTCAACCACCACATATTCGTGGGATTTGGGCTCTATCTTTCTACCTTTACATGTGTAAAGCTCAAGGCTTTTACAACGGTAAATGAACCATCAAAAATCTTTCAAAAAAATACAATAAATGAGCATATGAAAAAGAACTCTCCAACGGATATTCTTTCGACGCGATAGCCTTTGATGTAGATCAAATACACCTCAAGCATAGTGTAAGCTTGATGTTCCAATAGCTCCCCCTCAAGCTAAAGTATGCTTGAGTCTTCATTCTCTGATAGGTTGAATACCTGCCATAGATTTGAATCTACAAAGCTTTACTCCATCAAGTGCCTTCGTCATCATATCTGCTACTTGCTTTTCAGTTGGAACAAAAGAAATGTCAATCTCCTTTGCCATGAGCTTCTCCCTGATGAAGTGGTAATGTAATTCTATGTGCTTGGTTCTCGCATGGAAAATAGGATTTGCTGCTAGATGCATGGAACTTACATTATCTCCAAATATGTGAAGTTTGGAACTCACAAGTTCCAAATCTGTATACAATGCTTTTAACCATATTGCCTCTTGAGTTGCTATGGTCAAGCCTCTGTACTCTGCTTCAGTTGAAGATAAAGCAGCTGTTGGTTGCTTCTTGGAACTCCATGACACTAGCTTCGAACCTGCAAATGCTAAGTAACCAGATGTACTTTTTCTATCATCCTTAGCTCCTGCCCAATCTGCATCTGAGTAGATTTTGATATCCAAATCTGAAGAGTAAGGATAGAATATACCTTCGTTGATTGTACCTTTGAGATACTTAAGTACTCTCTTAGCCGCATCCATGTGTGGTCTTCTTGGTGAGTGCATGAACTGACTAAGCACTCCCACACTATATGAGATGTATGCCCTTGTATGAGTAGCATATATCAAGCTACCTACCAAGCTTTGATATTCTTTAATGTCTTCAATTTTCTCACCTTCATAAACACTAAGTTTATGATTCATCTCCAAAGGTGTACCTGCAGGTTTAGTGTTCTCCATTTTGAACTTGAGAAGAAGATCCTGAATGTATCTTCTTTGAGTCAAATACATTCCTTCATCTATATATATCACCTGCATACCTAGGAAATATGTGAGCTCACCTAGGTCACTGATTTTGAACTCCTCTTGCATGTGTCTCTTGATCCTTTGAATGCCATTTAGATCATCACCTGTCACAATAATATCATCTACATATACACATACATAGATAACCTCATTGTGATCCCTTTTGATCAATAGAGAAGGATCTGAACTGCTAGCTTTGAACCCTTGATCTTGAAGATATGTAATCAACCTATAATTCCAAGCTCTAGGAGCTTGTTTCAATCCATACAATGCTTTCTTAAGTCTGCAAAAGATGGATGATTAGGGTTTTCAAAATGTGGTGGTTGTGACATGTATACGTCTTCACTTATCCAACCATTTAAGAATGCATTTTTCACATCAAGTTGGAGGAGTCTCCAATTCCTTGTAGCAGCTACACTTATCAATGTCCTGATTGTAGTCATCTTTGCAACTGGTGAGAATGTTTCCTCATAGTCTATACCATGAGTTTGTGAGCATGCTTTGGCAACTAATCTTGCCTTGTACCTGCAAAATGATCCATCTGAATTTCTTTTAACTTTATATACCCATCTGCAACCAATTACCTTTTGATTCGGCGACATTGGAACCAAATCCCAAGTGTCCATCTCCTTCAATGCATCTATCTCTTCGCCATGGCCTTTTCCCAATTAGGGTTTCCCTTTGCCTCTTCATAGGTTGAGGGTTCCTCTGAAATGGAGTCCTTTGCCAAGTATATTGAATGCTTCGTAACAAATGTGGAATCATATCCATACCTTTTTGGTTGTTTCTTCTCTCTTGCTGATCTTCTAGGTGCTTGTTTTGAGCATTCTCCAACTTCTTGCATCTTTGCTTTGCCTCTTGACTTCCATAGCTTGTAATCCTTTTCTCTTTCATCTTGGTCATCGTCTGTATCACTTCTTGGATCCTGGACCTGTGTATCATGCTTGCTTCCTAATTGATGAGAGTTAGAATCAAGATCATATGGTAGTGTTACCTTTTGTTTGTCTTCATCATACCAAGGCCTGTGTTCTTCAAACACAACATCTCTACTTGTAGTGAATTGCTTGGTTGAAGGATTGAAGAACCTGTAACCCATCTGAGTTGAATCATATCCAATAAACACTGCCTTTGTTGCCCTTTCATCTAGCTTACCTCTTATTTGTGATAGTACATGAACATAAGCTAAACAACCAAAAACCTCGCAATGTCCAAGACTAGGTTTTCTTTCATGCCATGCTTCATAAGGAGTCATACCTTGAAGTGATTTGGATGGTAGTCTATTGACAAGGTACACAACAGTTGAAGTAGCTTCTGCCCATAGATAATGTGGCAACTTCTTCTCTTCAAGCATTGTTCGGGCTGATCCAACCAATGTCTTGTTTCTCCTCTCTGCAATTCCATTTAGTTGAGGAGAGTACCTAGTAGTCACTTCCCTTTTGATACCTTTGTCTTGCAAGAACTCATCAAACTCTTTGGAGAAGTATTCTCCCCCTCCATCAGATCTAAGCTTCTTTAGTGATCTACCTGTATGATTCTCCACATGTGCAAGATACTTCTTGAGGCAATCAAACACTTCATTCTTACTCTTGATAAAGTATAGAACAGTCCATCTACTATGGTCGTCAATAAATGAGACATAATACCTTGATCCTGCCAATGAAAGTTCTTGACTTGGTCCCCATACATCTGTATGTACTAAGTCCAATAAGGTTTTGTGGATGTAGCCTTTGTCGTTGAATGGTTGTCTTTGTGCCTTCCCAATCTGACATGCATCACACCTGTTGATCATGTGTTGCTTTGATATGTTCGATAGTCCTAGAACACTTTGATCCCTGCATATATCCTTCAAGGTTCTTTCATTCACATGAGCAAGTCTCTTATGCCACACTTCAAGCTCACTTAGGGTTTGAGACCCAAAGTTGAATAGAGCTATGTTCCTAGTTTCTCCTACTTCAAAAGTAAAGAGCCTACCATGCTTCTCACCTCGGGCTATCTTCTTGAAGCCTTGACATGGATCTTCCACAAAAGCTTCATGTTGGGTGAACCTAACTTGCAAACCTTTTTCAACTATTTGGCCTACACTTATTAGGTTTTTACTGATAGTGGGTACATAGAGAACCTTACTTAGAATGTTTGTCCTGCCATTGGAAGCTTTGACATTACCAATCTTCTCCACATTGTGCTTCGTGTCATCCCCTGTTTGCACTTCATGTCTATGCTTTGGACTTTCCAAATCAGATAGAAGAGCAATGTTGCCTGCAACATGATTTGAACATCCTGAATCTATGTAGAACAAATGATCATCTTCTTTACCTTCTTTGTGGCTTAGATTCATAAGAAGCAATGAGTCTTCATGTGGTTGATCTTCTGAATAATTTTTATATCTTGAACCATTTATACTGAAGTCCTTTGAAGGACCCCACACATCTGTATGTACCAATTCTAAATACATAAAACCATGCTTATTATATGGTTGCTTATGAGCCTTACCTAACTGACATGCTTCACATCTGTATGTCATGTGTTGACCTGCAACATTAGGCAATCCAAGCACTAAACCATTGTTAAACATATCTTTGATACCTCTTTCATTAAAATGTCCAAGTCTTTTATGCCAAAGATCCAATTCAGACACCTTTTGCTCTCCATATGTAAACATAGCATGTCCAACATTACCTTGTATTTTTAGTGTGAAGAGCCTTCCTTCCTTCTTTCCTGTAACAATCTGTTTATACCCTTGACTAGGGTCTTCAGCATAAACTCCATCATTAGTGAACCTTACCTCATATCCTTTTTCCACAATTTGTCCTACACTGATCAAGTTCTTTGGAATTGTAGGAACATACAAAACCTTACTCAAGAGAGTATTTCCATCTTTGGCTTTAACTGAACCAATTGCTTTTACTTTGTGCTTTGTATTATCACCTGTTTGAACTGTATGATTGATTGCCTTATGATCTAGATCAGTCATCAAAGCAATATTTCCACTTAGATGATTGCCACATCCTGAGTCAATATAAAATACTCTCATGTCTTCATGTGAGGCTTCACATGTTGCATTCATAATAAGAGTTGAATCTTCTTTCTGATATGATGCATAATTGTAGTAGGTGTTATGATAGGATTGATTTTGGAAGTTTCTTCCTCCACCTCTTCCAAGTGAATTCCTACCACCTCTACCTCTGAAGTTTCCTCTATGATATCTGCCACCTCTTCCTTTTTTATTAAAGTTCTGATTAAAATTACCATTGCTTTGATTATTATGCCAACAATCATGAGATAGATGATTGGTCTTACCACATATCCAACAAGCTCTGACATTATCTTTGTTATTTCTGCCTCTTCCTCTAGTTCTTCCACTTCCTCTTCCTCTTACTCTTAGGAAGTTTGCTTGACTTGGAGTACCTTCATCTTCAAATGATTGTTGCTTTCCTTTGCTAGCTTTCTTCTTGTCTTTAGAATACATTGCATTACCGGTACTATTGCATGACCTGCACTCTTATCAACATCCTTTGATATCATTCTCAAAAGTTAGCATATGTCCTAACAATTGATTCAAATCAAGAGTGAAATGATCTAATGAAAGTTCTGTAGACAAAATAAAAGGCTTCCACTTCTCATCTCCTCTTAGCCCTGTGAGAATTTGTCTTACCAAGTTATCTTCTTCAATATCTTCATCAATTGCACCTAAAGAATCAGCAATGTCTTTCATCTTTGTCACATAATCATATATTGATTAAGAAGACTTCTTCTTGAAGGTAGTAAACTCTGCCCATAATGAAGCTTTCTTTGACTTGGTTGTATTCTGAAAATGCTCTTCCAAAGCATTCCAAATGTCACTTGCACTTTCAAGTCCTCTGATATGAGGAAGCAAATAATCATTCACTGCCATGTAGATTATGCTCCTTGCTTGAGCATCCTTCTTCATCCAAATCTTTATATCTGCAAGCTCCTCCCTAGTTGGAACACTAGGATCTTTGAACTCTGGCTTTTCTTCCTCTCTTGTGATGTATCCCATCAGATCTTTGCTCATAAGATGAGCTTCCATTCTCATAGATCAAGCTGGATAGTTCTCTCTATCCAACTTCTCAATTTGGAGACTATCTCCCATCCTTTCTTCACATGTACTATCAAATCTTTAATCCTTATAAGGAATGAATGTACCTTAGCTTCGAATGTTGCTCCTTCTGATCTTTCTGATAACCTTTATGTGTCTTCCTTTACTCTTTCTTCCACACTTTATCCTTTTGAACCTTCAAGATGTGAAATTTGTATATCTGCAGCATTTGGGGTCTTTCTTTCCTCAATTTTGATACTTCCTGCTCTGATACCACTGATGGAGAGTGTTAATCTCCAAAAGAACAAGCTATTCTTGATGTTAGACCACCTCTATATCAAGAATAACTTTAACCTTCAACCAATTTTGGAAGACAATCACCAAACTATCAAGAAATTAGCTAACTATGAAGAAAGTCATTTCACAAAAAAGTCTGCTGCACATTAATCACTCATTGATTAATCATTTGTGTAAATTTTCTAATGAAATTTTTTAGAATGTGTTGCCTAGAGTATGTGCTACTCCTCCAAGTTAAAACACTTCAAAATCTTCAGTAGATTATGAGAAATGCTTCAAACAATCCACCTATGTCTGAAACTACCTTCCTCTAGAATCGACTTTGAGACTTGCAACTTCTAACACATAGTTCTCCCAATCTAGAACCCGTTTAAGCAAATGCTTTTAGCCATAGATGGCGTACCTTCCAACTTAGATTTTGACTCCTCATTTGTGTAAAACTTTACACTGTGCACTGAGAACTGATCATTTCTTCGACCATCGAATATGCACCTGTTTTAGAAGACACTCAGCACTTTCTCACATATAGATGTTCCTACACAAAATTCTCTCAGCCTGTTTGCAATTGAACTCTCAAACTTTAACCATAGATAGATTAACTATGGACTTAGATGTATACAAAAGGATTTCTGATAAAATCAAACACAGAAGGAGAACTAGAGAAAAGTTCGACGTGCAATTCTCTGAACATTCTTTCTATTCAACTCTTCATACATCTGATGGATGATACATCCAATACATATTATCTATTCATCTATGCTTCATCTCATCCTTCTATTACGACCATCTACACGTATCTATATATACATATTATTATTGATTCGTCATTACTTCAAGTATATTGAAGTATTTACAAAGCTAATGTACATATGTTCTAAAGAACTTTACTATCTGAATCTTCTCTTTTCTTCATGAAGTTGGACTTCAATCTTTTCTTCATTTCTTCACTTCTAGACTTCATAATCACCAATTGTTGATTGTCCTGCTCTAACATTTATGCTATTTTTGGCTTCTTGATTGAAGAATTGTACAAGAAAGATGTTGAAGTCTAGAGTCTGCACATCCATGATGAGATCATAAGCCGTCGTGAAGCATTGCCATTGCTTATCACTTCGAATGCCGTTGAGAATTTGCCTCATTATGACCTCTTCTTCAATCAGCTCTCCAATGGATGCTAATTGATCCGCAACCTCCTTGATCTTGGTAACAAACTCTGTGATGGTTTGTTTAGGTGTCTTCTTTATTTGGTTGAACTCGTTCCAAAGATGATTCTTTCTTGCTTTGGTACTAGCAGAAAAGAAAGTCTCCAGGGCATCCCAAGTCTCTTGAGATGTCTTGCATCCTCTAATATGTGGTAATAGAAAGTCAAAGATAGATTTTAGTATGTATGACCTTGCTTGAGCATCCCTTGCGCACCAAAGTGTGAGCTTATCTGTCTCCTCTTGTGTATGTCCTCCTTTGGATCTTGGAATAGGCATAACTTCATCACCTGCTACAATTCCATAAAGATTTCTACCTTGCAAATAGGCCTCCATTCTGATTTGCCAAGCCGCGTAGTTGTGTTGATCAAGCTTCTCGATCATTGAGGGAAAGCCGTCACCCATCTTGATCTAGCTCTGATACCACTGAAAGAACTTGGAGAAGCTTGTCGAAGGTAGAAAAATGCGTTTCGAAGCGATGAAGTTTGGTCAAGCCAACCCGCACAAGACCAGCCCTTGAGCTTATGGAGACTCAAATAGACCTTATAGGCATGTGATAAGTGCAAAGAAACACACTATCTACTTTGGAGCATCAAGGAGAATGAGTCGATACAAAACAGATAGGTTCGGGGGTCGACTAGCTCAAAAAACTTACTATCTATGGAAGAGACAATGAACTTCAAATGCCCATAGCGACCATCGTGATTACAATTAGAAAAAATCCTCTTATGGGAGTGATACACATAGGGCTGAGTGTATGGAATGCACAAAATTATAAGGAATAAGAAAAATATGCTATAGGAATGAATGCGACATTCACCGGTGGTACTTCCTATTTTTCAGGAATACATAGAGATTGACCCCGAGACAGAAAAACTAAGATTTCTCCCAATCTACTGAATTAAATGCGTTGCAAATTTACAGGCATAAACTAGACACGTATAAATTTCCAATGAGTCATCTTGCACTCAATTTGGATCTCTGGAGAGAGAGCAGCAGCCTCTGCAAGATTATTATTGGCGAAGAAGATGATGCAGAAAATTGAACGAGCAAGACAATGATGGTCACAAGTGTATGTATATTGCTTCCATGTAATGTACAAGTGATTTCAAGTCTTTATATAGACTCTAGGAGTGTTCCACAACTTTTACAAGTTGAATTTGAATTCAAATGAAGGTGGGAATGGTTGTTGGAGGGAATCAATTCACTTTCCTACAATCTAGGAAAAGTGAAGATTTAGTTTGATCTACTTTTAGGTGATTTGATTTGCTTGATTGAATGCAACTTCAACCAGCACAAATTTGTGGGATTTGGGCTCTATCTTTCTACCTTCACATGTGTAAAGCTCAAGGCTTTTACAACAGTAAATGAACCATCAAAATTCTTTCAAAAAAATACAATAAATGAGCATATGAAAAAGAACTCTCCAACGGATATTCTTTCGACGTGATAGCCTTTGATGTAGATCAAATACACCTCAAGCATAGTGTAAGCTTAATGTTCCAACGAAACCTAGCAGCTCACATCCTTCTCTATTCATCAAAAGGGATCATGATGAGGTTATCTACCTATGTGTATATGTAGATGATATTATTGTGATAGGTGATGATGTGAATGGCATTCAAAGGATCAAGAGACACATGCAAGAGGAGTTCAAAATCAGTGACCTATGTGAGCTCACATATTTCCTAGGTATGCAGGTGATATACACAGATGAAGGAATGTATTTGATTCAAAGAAGATACATTCAGGATCTACTTCTCAAGTTCAAAATGGAGAACACTAAACCTGCAAGTACACCTTTGGAGATGAATCATAAACTTAGTGTTTATGAAGGTGAGGAAATCGAAGACATTAAAGAGTATCAAAGCTTGGTAGGTAGCTTGATATATGCTACTCATACAAGGGCATATATCTCATATAGTGTGGGAGCACTTAGTCAATTCATGCACTCATTATTGGTGATGACCAAAACTAGAAGGGTTATAGGCTATATAATCCTACTAACAAAAGATTTATAGTTAGTAGGGATGTAGCATTTGATGAAAATAATTCATGGTTTGAAGATGATTGCAGGACGATCAAGTTACCTTACGATTTTGAAAATTCCAACTCTCACTCAAGAAGATCAACAATTACCAGAAGATATCAATTCAGAGGATGAAGATCAGATTGACTTCAAGGTTTGGATGTCAAGGGGCAAGACCAAGTTCAAGCAATTGGAAGATATTCCAAAATCTTCCAATTAAAATCTCAAGAGATCTCAAAGGGATAGTAAAGAGCCCATAAGGTATGGCTATGACACATCATTGGTCACCAAGCATTCTATGTATATCACTAAAGACTCTATGACAGAAGAACCTTCTTCATTTGAAGAGGCTAATAAGAAGGAAGAATGGAGAGAAGCCATGTAGGAAGAATTTGAAGCACTCCAAGAGAACAATACTTGGGATTTGGTTCCCAAGAAACCAAGCATGAAAGTAATAGGATCTAGGTGGATATATAAAATCAAGAAAAATTGAGATGGTTCTATAAACAGGTACAAGGTAGGGTTAGTGGAAAAGGGGTTTGTTCAAACCCATGGAGTGGACTATGAAGAAACCTTTTCACCTATGGCTAAGATGCCAACAATTAGGGTTTTGGTAAGTGTAGCTACTTCCAAGAATTGGAACCTATGTTAGTTAGATGTTAATAATGCTTTCGGATGGATCTCAGAAGAAATGTACATGGCTCAACCACCAAGGTATGAAGATAAGGATAAACCATCTTTTGTATGCAAACTAAGGAAGGAACTCTATGGCCTAAAGCAAGCTCCTAGAGCTTGGAATCATAGGCTTATTGCTTATTTGCAGGATCAAAGTTTTGTGGCTAGCAAATCAGATTCTTCTTTATTTATAAAGAAGGCCAACTCATAAGTTTTCTACTTATGTGTCTATGTGGATGAAAGTGTCATTACTGGGAATGGCATCAAGCAGGTTAAAGCTCAACTAATGGAAGAATTTAAAATTAGTGATTGTAGCTCAAGCGTAAGCACCACCTCCTTTACTTGTCAATCTGTGGAGACGTGAGGACCGGTATGAAGACCATGAGCAAGTGAAGGCACAAGTGCATGAGTGAAAGCACACAAACGTGCACACACATACACACACATGCGCACAAAGTAAGATCAAAGAGAGGAACAATGGAAAGCTTCGATTGCAAAAGAGTTCTCTTACAAAAGCTCCATTGTCTAACAAGCTAACCTCAAAAATGAGCTCTCTAGCTCTTTTTATAGTTTTTTGACTAGTTTTGGCCCTGTCCAGACCTAGTGTCCGGCCTAATTTAAAAATTAGGTTCTAGGGCTTATTTGAGGGCTCAAACGAAGTCTAAAAATTATGAAAATTGGTAGGCTGATACTTCTAATACTCCTCAAGCTCAAGGACTCCTTGGCCTGAACAAAATGGAGTTGGAAAAATAGAAAATGGTATTTACAATGGTTTTTAGTGATGAAAATCACTATTGTTGTAGGGGATTCTTCTGAAAATTTGACATACACTTCTTGGATCTCCCTACTTGCTCCTTCTTCTTGTGTGTCCACCTCTTTGATGTGCTCCTGTGCTTTGTCCTTGACCTTCAACTTCAACACTCCCCCCCCTCTTGAGTCTGTCGTCCCTGAGAGACCCTTGTTGTAATGGTTGTTCCATGTAGTGCTTTGAGAGGTAGTGTCTATTCGGTAGGAACAAGAGCCGTCTAGCTTCTAGATGTGGCAAGGTTGGTTGTCCGGTTCTTCATTTGTCACTGCGAGCCTTTGTAAGTTGTAGTTCCTTGGTATGTACTTCTTCGTTGGATTCCAGCATGACTGTGTCGTTGTGAGTCTCCGTTGATGTCCTCTAGATCTTCCAAAGTTGATGTTCATAGTAGTCATGCTAAGTACTCATAACCCATAATGGATGATGGGTAAGTGTGTTCGTGCATGGGTTGAGGAAAATATGTGCCTTGTGCATGGCCTTGTAATGTAGCCCTATGCATGCTTACTTGGAAAATGCATCGGAAGAAGTATGGTGCAAAAATTGGGGTTCTTGAGCTAAGTGCTCAAGGGTATGCCGACGAAGAGGTTTCCTAAGCTATCATGGTTATGATGTTTCCAAAGTAAAGATACTTACCATGGAGAAGGGTGATCGATGTTCATCTCTTCGTGTTGTACACTTGGTCTTGGGATGGAACATTGTTGATGAATGTCCGTGTTGATGGTCCACTGATGAGATCTTTTGAGTGGATGATCTTGCCTCCTCATAAGCAGGAGTCTTCTCATCCAGTATACATACAAAGATTTGCAGGGTACCAGAACTAACCCTTGCAGATATCTCCTTGGATGCTCTCGTATATGCAGTAGTTAAGCATCACTCAAGTTGCGGACCTTCAAGCTCTTCACTACTACCATGGTAAGAGGAAACCATAGTTGTGGATGCCATGTTCATGGCAAGTTCTTGACATCTACCAGATAAGGCACCAGAATATCACCTGCTAGCCGAGACACACTTCTATCCCAACTGATGAATGCCCAGTAATCAAAGGTTCCATCTTCAACTAAGCATGACTCATTCATGTTCCATGAGCGAAACCTGGGAACAAGTTCTGACTCTCCTTTCTTCTCTTTTTTTTTTTCCTTTCTTTCTTTCTTTCTCTTTTTTTTTTTTTTTAAGAGGAACAATGTCACAAAACAAGAAGATAGATGGTAGTATCAGAAAAAATAATTGACATATGGCAATGTGCTCGTGTGCATGGGACTCTCAATTGTGTCTATGCACGGCCATGTAATGTGGCCCTATTTTAATGCATACTTTGGAAATGCATGACCTGAATGGTGCAAAAGACAAGGTTGTGCAAGGAGCACATGGTTGTCGCTCGTCGAGGCTTTCGATGTTATTTGCGGAGGTTGATGCCGACCTTGGTGGAGGTATCCATTGAGTATCGAACTGATGTAATCCTCCTTATTGGAGTCCATTTTAGAACAGCATTTGGCACTGTAGAGATCACTTCAGGCGTCTTCCTCTTTGGGTGCTTTCTGAACTGTGGTATCCAGTGTGATTGGCACGTTGGTTTGGTGGAGGCTACTTGTACTTTTGGCTTCCAAACCCATACCCTTTTTACATGTCTTCCTACTATGGCTGAAGAGGAGATTTGATCTTCTTTCAATCTCTGTATGCGGTTCTTACCCTTTTCTCTTTGTGGCTTCTTTGTTGAGACCTTTTGCATGGGGGAGAACATAGGTTGTTGAGGATGTAAGAGCTTCTTAGGTGCCCACATCTCTAATCTCCCTTGTTGAGCTGCAGCTAATTTCTTAAGCATCCAAACTTGTCGGATACCTTGTGGTTGAGCTTGTCCAAGCTTCTTCCTTCGTCTTCTGGCCAAGTTGGCTTGCCTGGATGGGATTTGTGGGGGCAACGCTGGTGGTTGCTCTCCTTTGCGTACCCAAATCTGCTTCATGCTCAGAACTGCTTTTTTGTTGAAGGGTGTCTTTCTATTTGCTATAGCAGTTGTCTTGAATTGTTGTGCTTGCTTCTGTAGTTGAACTACTATGGATGCTTTACTCTTCAAAAACGAAGGAGGGCTTGCTTGCCTTTGCGACTCTCCTTCCATGATTGATTCCTTGTGGATCATAGAGATTTCGACACATGTAACATCTTCTTCCAGATGATTAGTCTTAGAAGAACTAAGAGAATGTGGGACATCTGGATTTGTGAGCATGGAGTTCTCTAATTCTAATGTAATGCATTGTTCCTGTACCCAAACTTGAAGAATTTGACTTCTTAGGTTTAAGTTAACTGCATGGTCATAGATCCAATCTTGACCCAAGACAAGTGGTTCTGTAAGGTTCTCATCTTGACACACTAGCACTTTGACTTTCATTGGAACAACTTGAAGGTAGATGGGAAGTTCCACCTCGCCCAAACAAGGGGTTTCCACACCTCCCAATCCTATGAGATAAGCTTCTATGGGATTGATGTTCAACTGCAAGTCTTGGCAGTAGGACAGTCTAACTCCACTACTTGCTACACCTGAGTCAATCAATGCTTTCACAGTCCTGGCACCCTTTCCTTGTCCTATCTCTATGGTCACAAAGGGACGTCGGTCAATGACTTGAGAAGTAGTAATGCACGATTTTTGGCACATATCCATGTGATATTTTGGGGCTTTTGAGTTGACATCTAGGCATAGTCGCCTTAACTTATTTCGCCTAATACGCTCTCTGGCCTCTGCCTGTGCTTCTTCTCTCACCCTTAACTCCTCTTCTTTTTTATTCTTAGCATTGTTGAGTCTCGTAAGCATATCCTCTGTAAGAGGTTCTTGGTATAAATTGACTCTACATCCACTAATATAGTTTGGCAAGATATCTCCTTCTAAAGTGGCCAACTGAACTGCACCGCTAGTGGAAGTTCTATTAATGATCATGGGTCCGTATCCTCTTTTTTCCAACTTACGGGCATGTTGTTTTAGTGTATAAACCAACACTAGATCTCCCTCTTTCAATCCCTTATCCTTGATGTGTGCATCAAAGTATGCCTTTTGCCTCTTCTTTGCAGCATAGATGCCTGCTGCCGCTCGTAGCCTCGTCTCACCTAAGCATTCGAGATCAAAGATCCTAGAGGACAATTCATGTATATTCCACTCATGCTCTTGTGCTACTTTTAAAGCTGGGATTCAGAAATCTAATGGTAGCACAGCATTCTGTCCAAAGACCATCTGAAATGGGGTGGCATTGAGTACCATTTTGTAGGCAACTCGGTAAGCCCAAACAGCATGATGAAGCTGTTTATCCCAATCAGAGCGTTTATTGTTTACCAGTTTAGTCAAGACATTACAAAGGATCTTATTTGTGCTCTCGGCTTGTCCGTTGGCTTGTGGATGATAGGGGGCAGACTTCTTATGTATCACCAAGAATTCTTGGAGAAGATTTTCGATGACTTCATTCAAGAAGTGTGTGCCTCTATCGCTCACTAACTCTATTGGTAGCCCATATCTCATGAACACATTCTCGAATAAGAACTTAGCCGTAGTCTGAGCATCATTCTTTATTGTGGCTTTCACTTCGACCCACTTTGTAAGGTAATATGTGGCTACAATAATATACTCTACATGGGAGTTTCTAGCTGGGGGGTTAATAGGACCTATGAAGTCTATGCCCCACTTCGAAAATGCATGCCCTCCCATCATTGGCCTCTAAGGCATCTCGTCTTTTCTAACTGGATATTGTGCACGTTGGCATGTGTCACATTTCTTCACATAGGTATGAGCATCCATATGAAGAGTGGGCCACCAAAGTCATGAGAATAGAATGGACTTGATTACTCGATCAGGACCGAAGTGTCCACCTACGACACTGCTATGTGCAGTTTCTAAGACTTTCAAATAGTCTGATTCATGAACGCACAGTCTTAAGTAACCATCTTTGCCTCTTCGGTATAGGTTGTCTCCTAGTAAGGCATAGCATTGAGCCTCTTGCTCCATGCTTCGTCTTCTTGCTAGACTAGCCTCTTTGGGTAATCTTCCCGATCTCATAAACTCTACCAATGGAGCACTCCAATCAGGAATTAATGACACTTGATAAAGGGTTGCATGCTCCACTGGGGGTTTTCCCTGGCACACAGGACAATTCTTAATCCACTCATGAATTTCTTTGTCCATGCTAGGCCAATACACTCCTAAACGTTTTAGATTCTGCAATGTTCGTTGTTTAGAATGGTGATTACCTAGCAATCCTTCATGGGCTTGTTGCAACCAACTAATATGTTCATCATCCTCAACACAACAAGCTAGTACACCTTTTGTATCTTGTTTGTACATGATTCCTGCCAATATGTGATATTTTTGTGATTTTACAATTTCAACACAAAACAGCTTTTGCCACAAAGTGGGGAATCTTTGCATTTCGTGTGATGCCATTTGGGCTCACCAATGCACCTGCAACATTCCAAAGGCTCATGTGCCATGTCTTCAAAGAGTTCTTGCGAAAGAGCTTAGAAGTGTATGTGGATGATTTATGTGCTCATTCACAAGAAAGAAGATTTCACATCCCTGAGCTCAGACAAATCTTCAACAAGTGTAGACAATATCGAGTGTGTCTGAACCCAAAAAAGTGTGTGTTCATGGTGCGTCAAGGTAAAATCTTAGGTCATATTGTTTCTAAGAATGGAATCTCAACAGATGAAGATAAGGTACGAGCCATAGCGGAGCTGCCAAGGCCAAGGAATGTTAAGGAGGTACAAGCCTTTCTGGGCCATTGTGGATATTACCGTAGGTTTATCCACATGTACGCGATCATAGCTAGACCCCTTTATGCCTTGTTGTCTAATTTTGAGTGGAAGGACAAATGCGAGAATTCTTTCAATGAACTGAAGAAACATTTGTGCACAGCACCAATACTGACCACTTCTGATTGGAATAAAACATTCCATGTCCGTGTGGATGCATCCAATCACGCCGTAGGATGTGTGCTAGCACAACCCACAGGTGAAGGAAACTTAGATTTGCCCATAGCATATGCTAGTAGACAGCTCACCGCAGCGGAACGAAACTATACCACAACTGAGCGAGAGGGCTTAGGCATGGTATATGCTGTGAAGAAGTTTAGACACTAGTTATTGGCCAACAAGTTCAAGTTTTTCACTGATCATCAAGCTTTGTTATATTTGGTCAATAAACCTTGCAATACTGGACGCTTAGTAAGATGGTTCCTCTTACTAATGGAATATGACTTTGAAGTTGTTGTCAGGAAAGGTAGAACCCACCTTCAAGAAGATCAGCTTTCTCGCATTACTTCAGGAGAGTCACCGCAAGGAGTGTCTGATGAACTACCTGATGCTTATCTGTTCAATTTGGAAGTTGTTCCCAAATGGGCAAATAAGTTGGTACCAGTCCTCACCTTCGGACCCGCAAATAAGAATGTGAAAACTTCACATTGATTGTAACCTGAAAATCCATCAAGGAAGCTATGAACTTTCTTGCCTACAACACGCTTCAATAGGTGTTTCGTGATTGGAAGTGGATAACTATCTTTGATCGTAGCGGCATTAACTTTGCTAAGGTTAATACACACTCGCAACTTCCCGTTCTTCTTGGGCACCACTACAATGGGGGACACCCATTCAGTATGCTCAATCTCATAGATGAATCCAGCTTCAATCAGCCTATCAATTTCTTCTTTTATTTTGGCTGCATATGTATCATTATATGTGTAGGGCTTCTGTTTGGTGGGCTTGGCATCAGCAGTCATGGGGATAGTATGAGAGCAAATTCTTGGATCTACCCCTTTCAAGTCTCTATAGTGCCACGCAAACACATCCCTATATTCCCTTAATAGAGCTACGAGATCCATTTCTTCTCTTGCACTTAGGTCATCTCCTATATATGTGCATCTCTCTTCGTTCTCTTCAATGGTCACTACACTTCTTGGTCTTTTCTTTTTTATATTCTCCTATGATGGCCTCTCTCTTAGGCATTCGTCCAAAATTTTGCGGTCATCAACTTCATATTTCTTGAAGTTTTCTGGTACTTCAAACAATGATTCCTCCTCTTCTTCTTTCACTGCTTTTCTTTTCTTTTTCTTTTGACTGCGCTCACTTCCATCCTTTGAATTTACCGTTTTAATACTTGTGAGAGGTTATTCTTCTTTCTGGGTGAACACTCCTATATCTTCTAGATAGTGCTGCTCTCAGTTAAAGCAATTATCCATCACAATAGACTCCAGATCATCGTCATTCTCTTCTTCTTCTATGACATCACTAGGATCACATTCTTCTAGCAAGGGCCGACACATGAAGACTAGAATATCATAACCCTCCTCATCACAATGAGGTGTCCATTGTTCTTCATTGACAGCAATATCCATGGTGGCTAAGATTTCTGGCCAGCCATGAGGCTCAAATTCCTCATCTAGAAAGATCATCGGTGTGTAGGCTGGGTCTCTCACTGGTCTATCTCCTGGCGAAGTTCCTTCTTCTCTTGCCTTTAAACGTTTTTCCTCTTCCTCTGCGACCTTGCACATCCACAAATGAGTATCTTCATGCAACCATGATGGATCAGGTGAACTTTCAGAATGCACAGAGATGGAATCTTCTTTCGCTTTGTGGATAGAATTCCACTGTAGGGGTGGTACATCTCTGAAGGAGTAATCCTTCAAGTTGACCTTGGTGGTGACCCCTAAGTGCTGTAAGTACAAGGAGTTGGTTCCCCAATCCTGTACTATTTGCAATTGTCGTAGGAAGGGTCTTCCTAGGATCATCTCATAAACATTATTTTTCTCAAAGTCACATATAGCAAATGTGTGCTCAAACTCTACACCACAAGTGGTTAGAGTTATCCCTTCTAGAAATCCTAGAGGTCTTTCAAAATGACCGTCGGCCATTTGAAGCTTCACTCTAGTTGGTCTTAATGTGGGTTTACCCCATTGCTTCCATGTTTAAGTCTCTTAGCCCAAGGAAAAGATGATTGTGGAAACCTTTATTTTGCTTAACCCCTCGCAAACGGTTTACTTGGATTACCTAGAGCCCACAATTATCTCGCAATGGATTCTTCCTATGTCTATGCACTAGCTCATAAATTCCCGGCAAACGCACCAAAATGATTTAGTTCTAACCCCGAGGGAAAGTTCCTATGCTCAATGATATTTCGCCTAATTTTCTTACACTATGTCACTGTGTTTCACAAGTATCCTCAAATCTATCCACTTTGAAATTCCCGGATGCGAGAAAACTTGAAGTTCATTGTTATAAAAATAAAAAAAAATAAAAAATTCAAATGTTATGCTCTGCAAGGTACATCGATTGTCGCACTAATTCGGATGACTTAATAAAAATGTTTTAGTCATTTTTTTCTCCTCAAATTCTCATTCCTTACTCAAACGCATAGAATTTTGTCATCCGCAGATTCAGTAGATGATAGAAACTCATCAAAAATAAAGTTGTAGCATACGACAGTTATGCATTGTATACAGCATCCAAAACTTTGTAGCATTCAAACAATACATATGTAGAGTACTCTATATATGTCGTAAATGCAGAATATGCATGAGGATAGTACATCAATCCGATCTACTATGCACAAACAACAACAGTCCCATATTGTACATGTACGTTCAAAGCACTGTATTAATGAGATATATTGGAAAACATAAATGATTAGAGGAAATAGATGGCATCAGCATAGCAAATATCATTCAAATGTAGAACCAGAAAAAACTTAACGATAGATACTTTAGTACAATGTCTGAGAAATCTTACAGAACATTTTTCATCACAATCTTGTCAGCTTACTCCATCAACAACAATGGAGCTCTTCATCAACAAGTTCTACCACATTCGTCTTCTCCGTAGAACTCAACTATGAATCCTCATATTTCCATGTGCAATCGCATATAAATGCCCACTCCAGATCCAGTAGTTCGCCAAGCATATGCTCTTTTCCTCTCTGTACATCAACTAACCTCCTTCTCAGCAGATCATGTGCACGTAGTGATGGATCTTCCTCTCACCTCTGATTTCGCCTCTTGTATAAGCACACATGGAAGCACAGTACATTGTCCTACATACATCAAGTGTTACAATTGCTTTTCTATATTGAAGTCGATGAGGAAGAGATGTAGGTTTTTGGTTCAAGCTTTCTGTGTAGAGTTCCTTTCCCTCGACTCCTCCAGGTATTTTTACTTGATCTGCCAATTAACATAGTGATCATAGCAACAACTCTTCTCAGAGTATGCGCCTTCTTCCGCCAGTGTTTCCCCTCTTCTTAGCATCCTGTTTCCCTTTAGATATGTGAGCAAAGATCACTCATTTCCTTCGATGGAAGCATTGATAAATTTTCCTTCTATATCTATATCTCTGCACATATGTGTATGTTGATCCGCCTAGACCAAATGTATAATCCTATCTTTGTCTTTCTCACAGATTGAGTGACAAGGCCAACAAAATGCATAATGAAAACATGGGTCACCTGCCAAGAGCGGGCTTCCCCCCACCATGCATGGTTCTTCAACTTGCTTTAAACGGGTGGGCTGGTGCTAGTCCATATAGCATAGACAAACCCTCTGCTCTCATAGGGCCCTGTTCCAACATGTGCTCGAAACTCACTACTCCACAAAGACAGGTCAAAGAACACCTTTCTCCAAAAACCCCTTTTTTGAAGATCTTCGAGCCCTCCTAAGATGTTGATCCCGAACCTCCCTCTGCTTAGACCGCGATACTCCTTCCCTCTCTCTTTTTATCTGCAAAATATGTGCCATCTGTGTGTTTCCCTCTGAGGACCACACCTATAGCTATCGCATGCTGCCTCTTTTTCCAAAAAAATCCTCGCAATAGCGAGCTTCCCCTTTTTCCCTCTGCAATATTGCCTGAGAAAAAAAAAAAAACTAGGAGTCGCCGGACCTCCTTTCTCCAGCACCTCCGAAAAACTGCACAAAAACAACCACAAAAAAACAAAACAATTTTTCCCCCCGTCCCAAAAAAACAGCGCCGTCCACACATCAAGGTGGAGATAGAGATAAGATAAAAACTATCTCTCTCGCACACGTGTATGCACACAAAAAAATGGAAATGAACATGTGCCTTCGAGACTTATGGCAAGCCATTCTCTCTCAACCCGAGACTTGGGTTCCATAGTACTTCCGTTTCTACCCATGTTTGGTCCATGCTTTCTTTGGAAAGTCCCCAAATAATTCCCATTAATCATCGAATCATTCTTCAAGTACCTGAAATCAAACGCATTTTCCTGCCAAATAGAACCACATTAGTGCATTAAAACCAACCATTTTCTGAGCTAACATTCCACAAGGAGGTGGTCGCAATAGCAACACCAGCACCTGAATCTATGATAGTTTTGGTTATGTAACCTTGGTAGATGATTGGAAAATAAGTATTACCTTCTTCACCCTCACACATGTCTCCTATTTTATCGAGAGGTATCTTTGGAACTTTTTGCTTAGAGCCTGTTTTTGGCATATTGGAATCAAGTTCTGGGACCTAATCCTTCACATGATTCCATAGCTCGGGTTTTGCTTTGAGAAGCTCTTCTACAGTGAGATGACATTGAACCTTAGTGTTCTTCACGACATCAATGTTCCTTGGGACCACTAAGTCTTCATGTCTTACCAATATTGTGGGAGCTCTGATCTGAAGAGACTCAGATTCCCATGGGCCTAGAAATTGAGGCAGTTCTTTTAAGGTATTAGATTCAAAATCTAATCTTTCGTCTTCTTGTTGTTTTGCTTCATCTCCATAACTAGATGGAATGTCTTGGGGAAATTGATCATGAAGGTCATCAATCTCACGAATAGGAGGGGAATTACTGTTCTCCTTGGCCCATTTCTCCTCTTGTATTTCCCACAAGAACTCTTGAGAGTACTGTTGAATTGAAGGAGGCATTCCAGCATTCGTGGAATTAGGAACATAAGCTCCCATTGGTGGTGAGCTTCCTCTCTCAATAACTAGTTGAGCCTGTGGAGGTAAAGAAACTTGTGGTTTGTTTACCAACTGCTCTAATCTTTCTAGTAACCCTTGGAAATGCAAATCTGGTTTGACAGAGTTTGTCTGATTGAACTTTTGACTAGTCTTAAGTATAGCTTGAGCTTGTTCTACCATTTTCATGCACATCCTCATCCGTTCAATCTCTAAATCTGCTCTAGGGTAACTCTTGTCTGGATTTGCAGCTGTTGTCCCTTCTTGAAGTCGAGCTTGGTAGGCCTTGAACATCATGTCCAAGCCTTCTGGGGTTGGATCTGCCAGAACAGACCCTAGTTGCGGTCTATTTACAATGGGTGGTGGGGTGGGATGAGATGGAGTGGATGGATTTTTGGCATGCGAGGGGTTTTGAGATGCAATGTCTTCTATTTTTGTTTTTGCGTCTTTCAAGCTTTCTTCTAGTTCCGATAACTTTTTATTCCACTTGCGATTGGCCTTCTCTCTGGTATCTTTCCATGTTCTTGTTTTTCTCTTACTAGGTTCTCCCGATTCACTCGACTCTGATTGCTCTACTGGTTTATCCTGTTTTGGTGCTTGTGCTCTAATAACTGCCTATATAGGAGCCACATTACTGCAACTTGAACTTGAATCCGCCACTAAGCCTACCACATTAATGGGTGTAATCTTGGGTGCACTAGAGGGGTTTATTGAACAATCTCTGGGGAGATGGTCTTTGCCACAATTAGGACAAAAAGCCTGTATGGTGATAGCATGTCTTTGACTCGGAGATGGTGGGTGGGGACAATGACGAAGGAAATGGTCGCCCAAACATGGTCCTCTAGGGGCTTGTGGTCTTACTTGTCTCAATTGGGGCCTAGGGTTAGCATTTGTGTACATGACATTGGAGTATTCAGGCTCCCAATTTTGTTCCATAGGTGGTGCCTCATATTGATACGGATATATCTCACTATGTTCAGGTGACTCTGTGTAATAAGCATGTGGACTACCTTCATGGGAGTAGTCTGAACTATGAGCATGAGAGTCATTCTCTAAGATCAGTGGGGTCACTGGCACCAATGCTCTATTAAGGTTCTCTTCAGCCACTGCATACTTAACTGGAATTGTATTGGCAGAGCTGGTGGTTGGTTTCCCAAGACCGGTTGTGGCCTATATGGTGCTTGATATTGCTGTTGTGGTCTATAATATGGTTGTTGGTATTGGTTCTGATACCTACCTTTTGGGTAAGGTTGCTGATAATTTTGTCTAAGAGCGTGCCTATTGTAGGGACAATCTTGAGCTGTATGGTTTGTGTACTTCCTTTCAATAGTGTAGTATGGGGTATTCCTTCCTCTCCTATTCTGGTTGTGCATTGGGCATACATTAGCCATGTGGTCGCCTCCGCAAGTATAACACCGATTCAATGGGGTGACTCTCTGTGTTTGTCTATTTTGGACTCCCAACTTCTTGGCAACTTGCTCAGCTATCTCCTCTATTTCCGTGGAGATTTTCGAAGTATGACTAGTAGAGCTATCAGAATCCCTATAGAGTTTGGACAATCCTAACTCCTCACCCAAGTTACCTTCTATGTCAGTGCACGTCCACACACACTCTTCTATGGATCTACGCTCTTTCAAGTACACATATGATCTTAACTTTGTGCTCAGTAAGCCATCTAAGAACAAGGCCACTTGTTTGGCAGGTGTGGGAAAGTCTAGAACAGGGCACCTTTCTAAGTACTGTCTAAACCTTCTTCCTGCTAGTCGCACTATTTCTTGGGGTGTTTGCTTGAAGCTGTGGATCAAAGATGATGTGTTATGCCTGATACCACTCTTGGAAAATTTTACAATGAATTCGTCTAGCAGTTGACCTATATCTCGATAGTTGCGACTACTCAATGGTTGAAACCAAGCCAAGGTTGTGCCCTTGAGAGTCAAACTGAATGCCTCGTACTGGGTGAACAAATCCTCAACCTGTTTCGCTCTTAACACTTGTTTGAACTCGGCCACATGATTATAAGTATCTCTTATCCCGTCAAAATAATTCTTCATTGCCTTGATCACTTGAGTGGGTCTAAGGGTTCTTGGGTATTCTCGGGATCTAGGCAATGGAAAATCATGTTCATCTCTTTGTTGCCTATGTGCTTGATGTCTCTCTCTTTCAAGTCTTTCATTTTCAAATCCTGATCTATTTCTGCCTACAGTGTGTGCAAAACTTACCTCAGTTCTCTCTCTATTTCTTTCTCTTTGGGCTTCATGAGCTTGGGATGATCCTACTCCTTGGAGGCCATGGGAAACATTGGATCTTGGTGGAGGGAAAATCAATTCACTCTTCCAAGTATATGCATGTCTATCCTGTTATGTTACCAAGAACATCTTCTCTGATGTGTTATCCAGATAGACAACTTTGCTTGGTATCTCTGGATCCTTGAACTCGTAGACGATGACTATGCCCAATTGGGTAGGTTGATCTCGCTTGAATCTCCAAAAGGCTTCCTCTGTTTCTCTATTCAAGAATAGTTCTATGCTTTTGTTGTCTTGAGGGATCCAATCTGGAGTGATCACTCTGGTCAAAAGTGACTTACCTCTAGGAGTCTGGGGTCCTTGTCCTACATTTCCTTATTCCAGGTCTCCTATCTCATTTTCATGAATGATATTTCCAAACTCATCGGTCCTATCTGGTAGGTTAGTGACCACATACATAGTTCCTTCCTTATCAATATATGAACCCTCTTCGAACTTGACCACCGGGTGTTAAAGTCCAAAGGGTTGATCTGGATTTTTGAGTTGGACAACTAATCGCCTTAGGCCCTCCTCATAGATGCGAGCGTCTAATCGGTTGGTCCAAATATATTCCAACTATGTCTTATAGGGGCCTTCTGGTGTTTGTAAATAATCAGTTCCTGAGCCACCTACAAGTTTACCCATGCTAAAAGACGTTTTTGAATCACTTGTGTCTGAACTTAGTCTGTAAGGATGACCACTTAGTTGTTGTGCCCAAGACTTATCTGTATGGTTGACACTAGCCTCAGAAGATCTAATGCTTTGTTTATCCTTGCCTAGGTGTCTACCAGATCTCAGGTTCATATGATTTGGTTAAGACTCCAAAATTTTCCCTTAGTATGGTTCAAAATCCTTTGGAGTCCCCTTGGGTTCTTAGTCCCACCGGAGGGTCAACTTCAAAATATCCTATCTGAAAATCAACGCATTATTCTTATAAAAAACAATTGAGACCATGTAGGATTCAAAACGAGCTTTCCAACGAGCTATAGAGCTCAAAAAATGGTCTTTGGATGAAAAAGTTATGTCAAATCAAGCTCTTGGGGATCAAAACAGGCAAACAGGACGTTTTGGAAAAAATCGCGATTTTGTGAACTTCAAGAGAATCGCGATGCTGTGAAATCAGAGAATCGCGATTTTGTGAACTTCAAGAGAATCGCGATTTTGTGAGCTTCAAGAGAATCGCGATGCTATGAAATCAGAGAATTGCGATGCTATGAAATCAGAGAATCGCGTTTTTGAGAATCGCGATTGTCAACAGAAAATTGTGTTTTCACAGAATCGTGTTTTCATAGAATCGTGTTTTCACAGAATCGTCTTTTCTCATAATCGTGTTTTTGAAAATCGTGTTTTAGAGAATCGTGTTCTAAAGAATCGTGTTCTAGAGAATCGTGATTTTGTCTCAGAGAATCGTGGTTTCCAAAAATTTAGAGAATCGTGATTTTGAGCACAACCACAGAACCGTGTTTTCTCAGAATCGTGTTTTTTGGCTGAAAATCATGATTTGTGAGAATCGCGATTTTGAGCACAACCACAAAATCACGTTTTCTCAGAATCGTGTTTTTGACATGAAAATCGCGATTGCCAACAGAAAATCGTGTTTTATAGAATTGTGTTCTAGAGAATCGCGATTTTGTCTCAGAGAATTGTGGTTTCCAAAAGTTTAGAGAATCGCGATTTTGAGCACAACCACAGAATCGTGTTTTCTCAAAATCGTGTTTTTTGGCTGAAAATCATGATTTGTGAGAATCGCGATTTTGAGCACAACCACAGAATTGAGATTCTGAGAATGACCTCAGAATCGTGTTTCCTTCAGAGGGTTTTTAGGCGGGAAATAGAAAATTGTGATTTTTCAAAAAAAATAATTTTTCACAGAATCACGATTTTCTTCACAGAATCATGTTTTTTGGTGGGAAATTCAAATTTCTGAGCGCCGGCAATGGCGAGCTCCGTATGTGCAGAAAATCATGAAAAAACACAAGCGCTTGCTCTCCCTTGTAGCTCCTAACACCTTCACACACAATGATGCATGAAAAATGGTATGAAAATGGTGAAAATGCACTAAAAAACGAGAAATTTCTATGCAGAAGAAGATGGAAGAAGATGGAGATGGTGACGATGATGAAGATGAAGAAGAAAAATCAGAAAATGAACAAAAATGACGAGTTTTTTACCTTCCAACGTCACGAATCTACGATCTTACCATCACAATGCTCGTCCTCGAAGCTCTCTCCCCGGCAGTGGCGCCAAAATTTGGTGTAGCTCAAGCGTACGCACCACCTCCTTTACTTGTCAATCCGCGGAGACGTGAGGACCGGTATGAAGACCATGAGCAAGTGAAGGCACAAGTGCGTGAGTGAAAGCACACAAACATGCACACACATACACACACGCACACAAAGTAAGATCAAAGAGAGGAACAATGGAAAGCTTCGATTGCAAAAGAGTTCTCTTACAAAAGCTCCATTCTCTAACAAGCTAACCTCAAAAATGAGCGCTCTAACTCTTTTTATAGTTTTTTGACTAGTTTTGGCCCTGTCCAGACCTAGTGTCTGGCCTAGTTTAAAGATTAGGTTCCAGGGCTTATTTGAGGGCTCAAACGAAGTCTAAAAATTATGAAAATTGGTAGGCTAATACTTCTAATACTCCTCAAGCTCAAGGACTCCTTGGCTTGAACAAAATGGAGTTGGAAAAATAGAAAATGGTATTTACAATGGTTTTTAGTGATGAAAATCACTATTGTTGTAGGGGATTCTTCTGAAAATTTGACATACACTTCTTGGAGCTCCCTACTTGCTCCTTCTTCTTGTGTGTCCACCTCTTTGATGTGCCCCTGTGTTTTGTCCTTGACCTTCAACTTCAACAGTGATCTTGGTTTGTTAACAAAATTTCTTAGTCTAGAACTTGTGTATACATATTCTGGTGTGTATACATATTCTGGTGTGTATATTACAGAGAGAAAGTAGATTCATGATATGTTGAGAAAATTCAATATGGAAAACACCAAAATCGTAGGTACACCCATGGAACTCAATCATAAGCTTACTTCTCATGAAGGAGAACTTCTTGAGGATGTTAGAGGTCACCAAAAACTTGTAGGGAGTCTCAAATATGAAACCCTAACAAGAGTAGACATTGGTTATGGAGTAAGTAAATTAAGCTAGTTTATGCATGCACCAAGAAAGCCTCACATGGAAGCTGCCAAGAGGGTGTTGAGGTATATAAAGTGTACCATAAATCGAGGGCTATTTTACCCATTCACCTTTGATTTAGACATAAAGATGTATTCTCATGCAGATTGGGCTAGCTCCAAGGATGATACGAGGAGCACCTTAGGGTACTTGTCTTTTGCAGGTTCAAAGCTAATATCATGGTCATCCAAGAAGCAACCAATATCATGATCATGGGCATTGTCATCTAAAGAGGCAGAATATAGAGTTTGAGCAAATTCAACTTAAGAGGCTATGTGGCTCAAGCAACTCTACACAGATTTGGGGTTACACTCTTACACTCCAATAATTTTTGGAGACAACACTAGCTCACTTCATTTGGCTGCTAACCATGTATATCATGCAAGGACTAAGCACATTTAAGTGCACTATCATTATGTAAAGGAGAAATTTCTTAGCAAGGACATTCAATTGTCCTATGTATCAACTCATTTATAATCTTCAGATGTACTCACAAAGTCTTTGGATGGAACCAAGATGAATAGGTTCAAATTGATGATTGGTTTGCAAGAGATCAAGAAGGAATGAAGACCAAGCATGTTAGGCTTGAGGGGAGTTGTTGGTGCAAGAGAATCCAAGCCCAAATACTTGGATGCTTAGCATATTTCTCATAGAGCCTTATATGATCAATCCCTTTTAAAATCAATTACATTTACCTTTGTAAAAGAATCTTTCTTCCATAAGGAGTTAGGAAAGCATCAAATTTTGATCCATTTGGTAGTTGATTGATGAGAGAATATATCATATAGTTTAGGATTTACTTTTAGGTGAACTTTTGAATTTGAATTCAAAAGATTATCTCCAAACTCAACTATAAAAGAGGATGTAATGACTCGCGTGATGTCTCGACTTTTGGAGAGCAATAGAAAGGGATCCTATGTGATTTGAGAGCTCACTTCATGGCTCAATCACTTCCCTCACATTGTGAAATATATTATTTCCAATGACATTGTAGTTTTATGTGATCTAATACATGCATTTTCATTACATCATTACTTCACTTCTCTGCCATGACTACATAAGTACAATTCTCAAAGCTTGTTCTGAGTGTATGATTGATCATTTTTCGTGATTTAAAGTATAATAGATTTAGTATACTGTCTACTTTATAGCTACAAAATCTCATCATCATTGGTTCTCTCAATGGTGAGATATTATCATATCTTTGCTCTCTGGTCTGTACTCTGATGCATCCCGAAAATATTGGGGAGGTCCTATGATTTGCTAAACATCATACTCAGCATGTAGTTCATCTTTTTTATTGAAATAACTCATGATTGGTAGTTGTCTAAGCTAATTAGACACCATCAAAAGGAATTAGGCTAATTGCTATCATACTCAGAGCACTGCTCATTATATCGAACATGTGTAGTCTAAAATAATAAGTCTATGACCTTGGATCAATTTCCTATCTTGATCCATTGATTAGTGGATTATGTTCCAAACAACATAGGTGATTATTTATGATCATTAGCAAGCTAAAGATGAATACACTCTCCAACACTTGTTCTTAGCTGGTGTGAAGCAGGTTTAACCAACAACACTTCATCCCTAAAGACTATCCACCATCTCCTCCAACATTCATAACAATTGGTCTCATGATCTTCTACTATGTTCATGTATGCATGATGAGTTGTCATGTAAGAATCATTAGTAAACCTTTGGGTTGGATACTTAACCACATAAGACTTTCTTTCTTCACCTTTTGGAGGATTTAACCTCTTTTTCCTTGGGTACTTGATCTCTTTCTTGATGTGGCTTCTTTCTCCATCATGTGTGCTTCATTATCTTCAATTTCATCACCTTCTTCATCCAACTCTACCAATTTTGCTTTGCCTTTGTTTATTGATTGTGCTTCAAAGCTTGATGAAGATCTCCCCCTCCATGGTGATTTCATGCTTGAACTATCTTCATTCATCGAAATCCTTGGGTTGCTTAGCTCTAAGTCGATTTGTTCCTCATCATGTCCATGCTTTTCTTCTTCAAATTCTTGCATACAATCATACTTCTTATACCAAGGGAGTAGCTCATCAAATGCTACATCCCTTGATATCCTCAAGTCCTTTGTGTTTGGGTTGAAGCACCTATAACCTTTATGATCATTTGAATATCCTAGAAACATACACTTTTCTGCCTTTGGTTGTAGCTTGTGCCTCAATTCACTTGGCACATGTACATAACAAGTAAATCCAAATATTTTCAAGTGGGAAAGTGTTGATATATTTGGGTAGGGATGTTTGTGAACACACTAGGACTACTAGGACACTTTTTTCCCTCTTTAAGAGGTTGTTTTCCCCCGGCTTGTATATACGCCTATAACTCTAATGGGTCACTTATCTTTGTACATTCTCTTGGTAATACATTTAGTATTGTGTGTTGTGCTCCAAGCATCTTCTCCTTCCTTGTGTTGTTTGCATGCTTATGTAGACCTAAAACTCCAACAATTGGTATCAAAGCAGGTCACCGCTTCATCTTGGGCATCATTGATACCCCTCGGGTCACAATCTCAGAATCACATAAAATTTGGTGAGGAAATCACAATCTGAGCTCATTTTGGCCTCCGAATGCACTATTGTAGTGCCTCTATAGGAATTTTCATCTTTTTGTGCCAAAGATATATACAAGTTTTGGTTTCCTAGTATAAGCACCTCAAAGTCTTCTACATTTTTAGTAAAACTTGTTATGGTAGTTCTATTCAACTTTTTGAGATACAACCTTTTTTTTTGCATCATGGTATTTTAATCAGTGGCCATGCCTAAAAGCAGTGATATATTTCGTATGTTGGTTGTTGAGAATAAGTTGGATGGAACCAATTACCCATTATGAGCTTATATGATGAATCATGCATTGGTCACAAAAGGACTATGGAATATTGTGCAGGTGTTGAAAAACGTCCTATTACACCTACAAATACAATTACTGAAGCTGATGTAGATGGCATCAAAGATGGTGATATTCTTTAGGTTCCTGTTCATGTTGCGGTTCCTATTGCACCTACTGTAGAGCAACTTTTTTGGGATGGAAGAGATGCATAGGCACCTACATCAATAGCCTTGTGTGTCAAACATGCCATTATTCCCCACATTCACTCCTGCAAAATAGCAAAGGATGCTTGGGATACACTAACCACATTATCCCAAGCAAGGAATGAGGCTAGTCTTGCTTACCTCCAAAAACAGTTGAAGAGTGAGCACATGAATGAAGGAGATTCCATGGATAGTTTTTTGACAAAGATCAAAGATTTGAAGGAGCAGTTGATTTCTACTAATGAAGTCTTGCCTAACAGTTCACTTGTGCAAAGTATTTTGAATGGTCTTCCATATTCATATTAGAGCTTCGCTTTTACTCTTTGATTCATGATGAAAGGCAATCCAAGTGCCTTAACATTTGAGGATTTAGTCTCTATTTTGTTGTAGGAAGACTAGTCTAGGTAGAACAAGTCCATTATGCGTGTTTTAGATCAAGCTTTCTTGGCTAGTCAAAAGGGCAAAGGTAAATGGAGCTCATCTACTAGTAAGCAGAAATCCACTAATTCTGCACAATCAAAGAAGGATGAGAAAGAAGACTGTAAGGTTCCTAAGCCCAAGGAAAAGATGATTGTGGAAGCCTTTATTCTGCTTAACCCCTCGCAATTGGTCCACTTGGATTACCTATTAGCTGTGTGTTATCACAAACACACATTTGATCAGAAAGCAATGCATTATGCATTGTGTGTGCAAACACGAGTCAACCGAACATTTTATAATGAACAAGTGAAACTCACGTAGGAATTGAGAGGTGATTGAGTCAAGCAACAAACACAAAAAGGGCAGAACAACTAATGTGAGTCCCAAAACCTCTTTAGTATGGGTATTTTCAACAACAGTTGCATTCTCAAATTAAGTTTGACTCATTTCATATGGTTAATGATAAAGGATCCGAAGCAAATGAGGACTCAAGTTGTTTAACTACTAAATTAGCGCACATACTTCCAGCATCAGAATCACTCATAAGTTTACAACCAGCATCTTAACAGAAGTTTTCATTGCATCTGTCAGTACATTAGCACAGTTTTATCAATTCCTCAAAGTTTTTAAACCGACCAACATTTGAGTCTTCATTATAATTCCAACTCGTGTTCAGTCATCTGAAAACAAAATATTTGGCAAGCCTTATGGGATGGGAAACGAATTCAAAACTGCTGGAGTTAAGCATCTTTCTCTTCGCTATGATGAAACAAAAAAACAGTGAGCGCACTTAGTCACCTGAGTGTTAAAAGTGATGCACCCGAGTCGAGCTAAAAACAAGCATAGCTCACGGATAGGTAGGCAGATAACTTAGCTAATCTTTGTAAGTAAGAAATTAGTTTCTTGATCTATACAAGTACACATCCACATCTAGTAACCATTGTTTGATCATTTCGAAGCTCAAACAGTTCAAGGTTCACAAAGGATTCCACTTTTAACTATTGGCGAATAGTTTTAACATAGCCAGCAGATCATGCATATTCAATATATCAACCATCTTTGATCTTTATACTTGCAAAAAAAAAAAAAAACAAAACAAAACAAAACAAAAAAATATAATCTGTCGATGATTTTTCTGCATTCTCGTGAGCAAGTTTGAACTAATGAGCTTCATGAATTGAAAGTTTATACTGTGACCCAACATACAGACTTTTCGAATCAGTTCCACACAATGCAACACAACATTTCTCAGTAGCATTTATTGCTGAGTAGAAACGTTCTTGACATTGCAATATGACTCATGGACAGGTTAATATTTAATTCAAGAACAGACAAAATCAAGACCTACAAGTCCCTTTTATCGTATGTTGATCAGACATCTTTCCAACGGATGACAGAATTGATTCTAACTCTGTTAAAAAATAAGATGTTGCAGAGTGGGGAAGATTAATTTAAACCGAATGCCCTGTAAAGTTCAAATTAGCTCATTCTAGTGTCACAAAACCAAAGAGCAGATCAGTACTGTAACTTAGCATAACTCTAGTACTGTAACTTAGCATAGATCTTATATGTAATTGTGCAGTTTCCGAACTTGGATTCTCTTTCACGTTTTCCTCCATATGACTTAACATGAATCAAGGAAAACAAGTCATTTACCCGTGGACATAGAGATAATTCAAAGAAAAAAACCTGTATGTATGAAGTCGATTTGGAAAAAAAATCCTTTCAGCTTGGGTGATCGTCCTTCAATCCCTTAGTGTTTCCTCCATTCGGGCACAGAGTGGCCTCCGTCAATGTCATGCTCTCGCTTTTCCTTATGAACACGTTCCTTTACATGTACTAATACCAGCATCCATACTGTCGTTGCACTCTTCGACTTCCCGGTATTCTTCTAACCTTTGAAGCTCGCCGCTAAAGGGTTGTGAACAGAGCAACGCTCAATGAGCTCCTGTTATTCCTATTCTTCTGAACATTGACGCCTAGTCAAAACGCAACAGCATGAGTCCGTCCTCGTAAAGGAATCTCCTCAACCAACAAAAACTTCCCTGCTACTCTGTGTCGAAAAAAACCCTCCGTTAGTGCTAAAAGCTTCCTTCTTTTTTTCTTTTTCAAGCGAAGCTCCTCCGTGGATAAGATAAGAAGAGGCGCCCCCCCCCCAAAAACGTGTGCACTCCTGGTTCATCCCCCCTGTTTAGCGGGTGGTTGTATGCATCGAAAGTTTTCACTTGTATCAACACCACGCACTGCATTTCTTATGCATATCCACTCTTAGTCTCGAGTTCTCATCCAATCTTATGTCAGGTGAGTATTACATGCTATCATTATAACATCTATTTGTATACACATACGAAATTATGAATAGAACTATGCCTCAAAACATCAACGCATTTGTTCATATGTCTTACTTAAAGATTAGAGTAGAAAGGTATTGGGCTGTCTTACCATAAAACTGTTTCTCCCATTCCGAAATCACCTATAATGCCAACCTTAACAAGGATGGTGTTGATGTCTTGGTCAATAACATTAGTTGACACTTCCAGGATATTGATGTAATTGTTTTGGAGCATTGTCGTCAAAGTCCACTTAGTGTTTTCCTTCGTTGAATTCCAAAGACTTGATGCCAAAAGCTCTAAAATCAAAAATATTTTATTGCCAAATAGATCCACATTAGTGCCTAAAAACCAACCATTTTCGGAGCTAACATACTCCCCTCTTCTTAATTGTGAAGTCGTCCTCGATGAGCCACTATTGCTGAAATAAAATCCAAACAACCATGAACATGTCAATTTTCAATCGGTTCACATACCTTTTCATCGAGCCGTCACTTCCACTGAACCTACACTCATCGAAGCTATTAGTGCTCAAAAAATCACTCATGAATACATACAAATCAGTCACTTCTAAATGATCCACGAACATGCACATATATGCAACTCCAATTCTAACATGCATCAAATCTCTCGTGCATTCCATTAAAGTTGCAGGTCTTGTCAGGCTGATATGATGTTGTGTCGTAGGATCTCTCAGTCCCGAAATGAATCTTCTTTTCAATGTCTCATCATTCGGGGCATTTGCGCCCATCTTTCTTACCAACGTTTTCATTCTCTGAATATAGTTATCGATGCTCTCATTGACTCCCTGTCGCAAATAATCCATTTGTTGGGCCAATCTGTCTTGGAAGCCTTGTCGTCGAAACTTTGCCAAGAAGGCTTCCTTGAGCATCTGATAAGTTCCACGCTCTTGTGGTGTCAGATTCCCATCCCAATTGGCTTGCCTCATCACGGAGAATAGCCGGAAAAATTCTCAACCTTTGATCTTGGTCAACTACATCATTGGCCTCACAGGTAACCTCAAACAGCTGGATAAAACTATCCGGATCTTCGTCCCGAGTACCTGAGAACTTGGTGAAGTCCCCCAAGTGAACTGAAATCCGCTGAGCCATTTCGAACAGAGGTGTGATGTCGATGTCACTTCGATCCCAGAAATTTAGTACACGTGGCTTCAGGATCCCTCCTTCAAACTTTCGCACTTGATTAGCGACTCTCCTACGGGAGTACACGTTTTTGGCTGATTTCTTCGAGCCAATCGAGGTCCACTCACCTGGCGGTTCCCACCTTCTCCTTTCTCTTTCAAGGGCTCTTCTCTGAGCGCGTTCCTCTCTTTGAGTATGTGTTGCTCCTGACGATGAGCTCCCTCGCTCATGTACTAGATCTTGGGGTCCGCAAGCTCGGCCAACCTGTGGCGCTAGGCGAACCTATGGCACTCTCTTATAGAGACGTACCAAGCTAATTTCCCGGCAAACGCACCAAAATGTAAGGTTCCTAAGCCCAAGGAAAAGATGATTGTGGAAGCCTTTATTCTGCTTAAACCCTCGCAATTGGTCCACTTGGATTACCTATTAGCTGTGTGTTATCACAAACACACATTTGATCAGAAAGCAACGCATTATGCATTGTGTGTGCAAACACGAGTCAACCGAACATTTTATAATGAACAAATGAAACTCACGTAGGAATTGAGAGGTGATTGAGTCAAGCAACAAACACAAAAAGGGCAGAACAACTAATGTGAGTCCCAAAACCTCTTTAGTATGGGTATTTTCAACAACAGTTGCATTCTCAAATTAAGTTTGACTCATTTCATATGGTTAATGATAAAGGATCCCATGAATGAAGGTTTGTTTTATTCATTTACTTCAGATATTGAGCTAAAGGTCTACTCAGATGCAGATTGGGCCGGATCTAAAGATGATAGAAGAAGCACATCAGGGTATATATCATTTGCAGGTTCAAAAATCATTTCTTGGTCATCGAAGAAGCAACCAACCGTGGCATTATCTTCTACCGAAGCCGAATATAGAGGTTTGGCTAATGCAACTAAAGAAATCATGTGGTTAAAGTCTTTGTACATAGATCTTGGACTTCATTCTTCAACACCTCATATTTTTGGTGACAACACAAGCTCACTACATCTAGCAGCTAATCCGGTATACCATGCTAGAACCAAGCATATTGAAGTCCACTACCATTATGTAAGGGAGAAGCTAATGAGCAAAGATATTCAACTATCCTATGTCTCTACAGATATGCAATGTGCCGACATGTTGACGAAAGCTCTCGATGGTACGAAGTTAAGTAGATTCAAGTTGATGATTGGCTTGCAGGAAATCAAGGACAATTGAAGACTTATTTGGAGGCCAAGCATGTTAGGCTTGAGGGGGAGCTCTTGGTGCATTTTGCCCAAGCCTACATGCTTGATATATTTGATATCATCCTCATTTGTAAGTCACATGAGTAGTCATGTGAACACCTCTTGTAAAAGAGTTCATTTTTATCTCTTGTAATTGAAGAAAGAAAAGGAAAAGGATGGCTTACCTCATGCATGATGTAAAAGCAATTTCATGGCTCTAACTACCAAAACCCACGATTTTTGAGATGAGGGAATATCTCCTAACTTTGGGGATCACTTTTAGGTGGAGCCATTCGAATTCGAATTCAAAACTCCCTCCAAGAATAGGTATAAAAGGAACAAGAAGGAAGAGGCGATTAGCAAGCCTTGTACGTGACCACTTCATGTCATTTTGTAGAGATTGAAGAGTTTACTCCATAGCTCTATCATTCTACTCCCATTGTGCAAAGATTCATTGCCAATGTGGTTGTAATCATATATGAATTTATACATTTATCATCATTCACTTCTCTGTTTTGTTCTCTGCTATACTCACTCAGAGCAGTACCTTCAGAAGGTCATATCTCGAGTTCTACTGATTCTTTTTCAGTGATTTAACTTGCGTTGGATAGCTCATACTGTCTACTTTCTACCTATTTTCAAGGTCATTGGATTTATAGTTTTGGAGATATCTGCATTTTACTGCTCACTCGTCTATCTCTGCAGAGCCCCGAGAATGGTGGGCATGTTCCAGAAATTGATAAATCTTGTTCTCAGTGCTCAGTCCATCATTTGAAGTGTTTTGACTTGGATTGGGAAGCTTGCTAAGTCTTTTTGCTATGCCCAAAAGGAATTTTTCTAATTCCTACCAAGTTGAGAGCACTGTTCATTTTTTCCAGCAGGTGTATGTCCAAAAATAGCAAGTTTTGGAAGCTAGTCATTTCACAACTAGTCTATCTTGACTTAAAATTTTGGGATACATGTTCCAAAGTACTTGGCTGATATTTTGGTGGATTTAGGAAGCTTAAAGGGTCTAGTAATCAACTCTGAAGTCTCAATTGGCTGGTGTGAAGCTGGTTGTAGCAGCACCTACTCATCTTTGGATTGCATCCACCATCTCTCTTCACAAATAACACTATGTCATCTCTGAGAATGCCACTTGGGAAAGGGGAGCATTGAAGAAAAAAGGGTCAACCTGCAGCAACGGACTTTGGCGGAGTCGGAGGAAAAAAGAGAAAAACAAAAACGGTTTTTTTTTTGGAAGGTTGTGAAAGAAGGATGAGTGGTCTGAGAAAAAAGGGGGGGCTGCTGCGTTTTGGCACGAAGAAGCATATATCCAGAAGGGGGAAAAGGAGCAAGGGCACTCCACTTTTCTTGGCAGGATTGAGGGGCAGCAGAAAAGAAGCTTCTCTTCTTCATTTATTGTTCTTCGGAGGTGGCTGCTTCTTTTTCGTTGTCTTGGGGAGAGATCAGAGAACAGGAGGGGAGACTCGGAGCGACGCTGGAGGGGGCGACATCATACAAAGCTGACTATGCAGACTATTTGGGGAGGCCGTCCGTGAACAGTTGTGGAGACAAGAAAAGAAGGTCGTTCGAAGAGGGTAGGAGTGTGTCTTCGAAGTTTTGCTTGAAGGAAAGCAAGCCGGGCCAAGAGGGCCACAGGACATACGGAGAAAGGAAGCGAGCTGACACCAAGGAGACAGCAATGCGTACAAGGTGCAGGGAGGACACGCTAAATCTTGCTGGAGGAGGAGAAATTCTGGTGGGTAGATTCCTTTGCCGCATACACAACTCTCCCTTGTAACTAATTTGGATTTTTAGTGCAAGTAAGATGCGAGGATGTATTACTGTTCTGTTATGGATGATTTACAAAATTGTAGTGCTGGAGTGAATTCATTTTGACATTTACAAAAGGATATACTTCATAAGATTATGTTTGCTTAGGACTTGATGCTCTACGCATGAGTGGAGGGGGGAACGAAGGTGACTTTTAGAGAGCAAATGGCTAGTAGGTTTGTATATCTGTACGCTAATCCCGTTGCATTGGAGAGTAACCCAGAGAGGTGCAGTATCCACTAAGGCTCCCTTAGGCTGGAGGAAGTGCTGGCTTGGAACGACTGCTGCTCACTCTAACTTTTCGTGCTACGTGGGTAGCTGCTGGTATTGTATACCCTTTTGGGAAAACGACAATATAGGGGTTGCTTCATGCATTAAAAGAATGTACACTCCATCAGGGGTCACTTCCGAAATCAAGGTACCTCTTATGTGAGAGAAGCAATGCCGTGGCCACTGCATGAAGGGTAAGCTGAACTGAGGGAAGTTGAGGGGTTGTCCATATGGAGAACTTAATACCGTAGGTCAGTAAAGTTAGGGAATATTGAAAGTGGTAAGTGGAGGTTGGAAGGGGGTAAAAGATTCAAGCACGTGTAATCTGCTTCGATTGAGTCTCCATCAAGGCTATTTTAGCTTGTGACGGGCACAGAGTGGCTATCGGTTCTCTGGGCCATCATTCCTTGCATATATAGTGTTGATGTAGCTATACCCTGTTTGAGGAATGTAAAACAGAAAAACAACTCTCGACCCACATTTAGAGGGAGAGGAAGAAGTCTGTGATGCGATGGTAGGGAGACCTATAAGTGGGACTTAGTCCTCTTCCTTGTAACCTAGAGCTCGGCCAGCTGCGTGCCATGGATGAAAGATTTCTGTGATGACTCTTGTGCTCCCTCCGGTGATCTGGAAGTTCAAGAACGGTTCTACCCGAAAATTTGAAGTGGGCAGATGAGTGATATGGATTTCTGTATAGGTTTTGTGTGTTAACGCTCAGCTTATGCACATTATGTTGCACATTATGCCGCACATTATGTTGCACAAATATATTGCATCAGTGATGGGTTTATGTTTTAGCATGTAAAAACAACATTCTGATTTAATTCTTTTTACTGTTGCGCTTGTAAACACCTTTAGAGGAGTATAAAACGTTGGTTTTGGGTTTCAGTCATAGGCAGTATGCGCAGATCAAATTCCCGTCATTAAATTCTATGAAAGATGTTGGGAGAGAATCTTCGGTTTCTTCGCAAGCAATTCCTCGCGTGGCCATTTGTTGATGCAAAGACAATATGAGGTGTAATCTTCTCATGCGTTACGCAAATGCTGGAAGTTTTTTGGTCACTGTTGAATGTGATTCGAGTGTAATCTCTGAATACCTTGACGATTGAATGCTGATGTTAAGAGAGGAAAGAA
>CM035410.1:182923638-182928025 GCA_020310875.1 Ceratopteris richardii
AAATGTCTGGTCTAGTGTTGCACAAAAAAATACAGAACTTCCAACGAGCTTCCTATACTTCTTAGCATCTACATCAGGCATGTTATCATCCATAGATAGCTTATGATTTACCTCCATAGTGTGCTAGTTGGTTTGCAATCCATCATTCCAAATGCCTTGAGAATTTCTTTGGAATATTTTTGTTGTGAGATGAAAATGCCATCCTTCCTTTGCCATACTTCAATTCCCAGACAAAAATGGAGTAGACCTAAGTCCTGTCATTTCAAACTCAGTTCCCAAGCTGATCCGAGTTTGATTGATGAGTTCTAGATGATCTCCTGTAATGATCAAATCATCTACATATACAATGACAACAACTAGCTTGCTATCCCTTTTCGTTACATACAAGTTAGCATCAGAAGTACTTCTTTCAAAACCCATATTTTTGAAAAAATGATCTATTCGTTGGTACCAGCCCGTGGAGCTTGCTTAAGTCCATACAAAGCTTTCTTCAACCTGCAAACTTTATTTTCTGAATTGGGCACCTCAAAACCTGGTGGTTGAGATACATATACCTCCTCCTTGAGGTGACCATTCAAAAATGCAGATTTGACATCCATCTGGGAAAATAGGCCAAGACTTTTGTGCAGCTACTGCAAGTACCGTCCGAATAGTTGTCATGCGTGCTGTTGGTGCAAAAGTTTCTTGAACATCAAATCCTTCAATCTGTGAAAAACCCTGTGCAACTAATCGTGCCTTATACTTTTCTAATGTTCCATCAGCTTATACTTAGCTTTCCAAATCCATTTAGTACCTATTACCTTCTTCTTTGGCGGCAAGTCGACTAGATCCCATGTATCATTTTTGAGTATACTATCATACTCAGACTGCATTGCCGCTCTCCAATCTGGATCATCAATGGCTTCTTCAATGGTGGTAGGTTCCTTTATCGAACCCATGATATCTGCCATTAGAGCCATGTTAACAATGTGTTCTGAGGCTCTTCTTTGCTCCTCTATTCTCTATTGATCTCTTCGTAATCCATCTGATGATGATTCTGGTACATCTACATGTGGATTGTGATCATCAAAGAGCTGTTTGTGCCCACTTTCGGTAGTGGCTTACGCAGTGCAGCTACAACGGTTGGCTTTTTATTGAGGAAATTTCTCCATCAGATGTTTCCTCCTCCTCAACTTTAACCTGTCTTTTGATAGGCACAAGGTGAGATATTTCTCCGCTTGATGAGATAGTAGATTTACCTTTATCTTCTACTAAGTGTGGTCGTTCATCAAACACCACATCTCGGCTGACAAAAATCTTCCTTGCCTCAGGATCCCATAACCTGTATGCTTTAGACTCTTCACTATATCCTAGGAAGACACACTTTTGCTTTTTGAATCCAACTTTGATCTTGTTGAATCAGGAATATGTGCATAACAGAAACAACCAAAAATTCTGAAATGCAAAACTGAAGGCTTTTTACCAGAATATGCTTCTTGAGGAGTCATCCCCTTCAGTGCTTTTGTGTAGCTTCGATTGAGGATGTAGACTGCTGTATTGACTGCTTCTGCCCAGAATGAATCAGGCATGTCTTGAGCCTTCAACATACAACGAGCCATTTCAACTACTGTCCTGTTCCTGCGCTCAACAACGCCATTTTGTTGGGGTGTATGAGCTGTGGTAAGTTGCCTTTTCACACCATGCTCCTACAGTAATTGTTGAATTCTGTTGACAAGAATTCACCTCCTCTATCTGTTCTAAATTTCTTTAGTTTCCTTCCTGATTCATTTTCTACATACTTATGCCACGTTTTAAATTTTTCAAAAGCATCAGCCTTCTCTCGAATGAAATAAACCCACATCTTTCTACTATAATCGTCGACTAACAGCAAGAAGTAGAAAGATCCTCCTAAAGCAGGTGTAGACATTTTACCACAGAGATCAGCATGTACCAACTCTAGAGGAGCTTGAGATCGATTACTGGTCTCTCTTGGAAATGCCTTTCGATGTTGCTTGCCCATCATACAGCTTCACAAGGTTCCTGCAACTCTGAAAATGCAGGCATATGAGCAACCATCCCTGTTCGTTGCATCTCCTTCAAAACTGCAAATCCGAGATGCCCAAATCGTTGATGCCATAACCTGCTTACATCTTTATCTTCTGTAGCAGTTAAAGCACTTAACTCATACAAGTTATCCCCTCGAATGCCTTTACCTACAACATTACCTGATGAATCCATGATTTCCGCACCACTCTTATTGAAGTGAACTTCAAGTCCACGATCTGTTATTGCAGAAACTGACAACAAATTTCTTTGAGTGTAGGTACATAGAGAACATCGGATAACTTTTTCTCACCACCTGGAGAAGTGATAAAAGAGATGGTTCCAGTTCCTTCAGCTGGACACTTGGAGTCATTTCCCACCACTACATTGATGGATTCCCGCAGAGGCACTAGGGAACTATACCAATCCTTTTACTAGTCATATGGCGAGAAGCTCCACTATCTAAAATCCATGGCTCATCAACACGAGCTTGAGCAGATGAACATACCTCTTCAATAGCTACCCAAAGTTCCAGCTCTGTGTTGTTTGCAGACTCTTGTTCTTCCATGATGATTTTACAGTCCCATTCCGTTCATCAGCTTGCTTCTTTCTGCAATCCTTGATGGCATGGCCTTTCTTTTCACAATAGAAGCAACTTCCTGTGAACTTTTTCTTCTTTGGCTTCTTCTTTGATCCCTGAAGAGCCTTTACCTTTGCATTTGCTGAGAATGCAGCATCAGTTGTACTTTGCCGATTCTTCAGCCGCATCTCTTCTTCTAAAAGCATGGCACAAAACTCTTCAAATGTAAGAGGAGTTGGCCTTACCTGAGTGTTAAGGGCTGTTACTAATCCATCATACTTTGCTGGAAGAACACGTATAGATCTTCGAGCCAGCTTCTGGTGTTATAACAACACCAACTGCAGCCAATTGATCTTGAAGATGCTTTATCCGTTTGATAAAATCTTCAGCCTTTTCAGAATCAGAATGCTTTCATTGCCAACTGATTTTCTAAATTCTGTATCCTAGTGTGGTTCTTGGTCTCATATTGTCGAGCCAATATGCCCCAAGCCTCATGTGCTTTAGTAGTATGTGAACTAAAGTAAGCACAGAATCACTTACACTAGTGACAATCGCACATAATGCATCAGCATTCCGCCTCTTCCAAGCTCGTAGAAGATCTGGATCTGGCTGAATCATCAATCTTGAATTTGCTGGATCTTCAACTGGTATAGGCTCTGGATCCAATCCATCGGTCCCATGACAGTGTCAAGTAATTCATAGGAGTCCAAAATTGCAGAAATTTTGAACTTCCAGAGTGTATAGTTGGTTCCATCCAGCTTCCCTTCAGTGAATGCAGGTGGACGAATTCGAATAGGTGCAGCATTAACATTAGCTAAAGCACCAAGACTACTGTTCGACGATGAAGCCATCATGTAATCACTCGAATAATCTATTGATATTCTAGTCTGCTAGTAGGCTAAAATAATGATACTTCTCAAGCTATTCGAACCTTACAGCTCTGATACCATGTAAGACAATAGTTACGCAATATAACACAGGAGCAATAGCAGAGAAGATAACAGATATAGGAGAATCTCAACAATTTTCTACTAGCAGCAAGTACAAAGATGATGGCGTTGTCCACCCGTGCGCTCTCAAGGTAGAGCTTAAATGGTGATCTAGACAACTCTAGATAGGGAGATACAAGGTAGAGGTATGCTGGCTCAACTCAGTGTCTTAGGTAGTGCAGAAGTCATGTATATATAGGATCATGGGTGGCCTGCCATGGACGGCAATACATGGGCGGTAGAGCGTGGGCGGCCACCGCCCGCGTAATTGCCATACACGTCTTTGACTGGTTGAACCGACTAACAAATATAAATGATTTCTGACTCCGACAGGGAATATTCCATGGAATATTCCCTTTACCGTCGCGCGGGGGCGCTGCCCCCGGACCCCCACCAGGGGCCCGCTGGCCCCCTGGGACCCCCCAGCCAGGGGCCCGCTGGCCCCTTGGGACCCCCCAGCCGGGGCTGCTCACCGCTGCCCCGACCCCACAATTGGGGAACCTGGTAACTCCCTTTCCTTATAATATCTTACATGGTCCAATATGACCTTCATCCAACATTCAAGTTGGGATTCCATCAATTGGGTAATGCACGCTTGGCTTCTCTCATAAAGGGGGCCTTACAAAATGTGCATACAATCATGAGGGGTAGACATTGATCATATACTAACAATATATACATATATATATATTATATATATATATATATATATATATATATATAATATATATATATATATATAATATATTATATATATATATATATATATATATATATATGTATGTATGTATGTATG
>CM035410.1:182938025-182963025 GCA_020310875.1 Ceratopteris richardii
GTCTTTCTATTTGCTATAGCAGTTGTCTTGAATTGTTGTGCTTGCTTCTGTAGTTGAACTACTATGGATCTTTACTCTTCAAAAACGAAGGAGGGCTTGCTTGCCTTTGCGACTCTCCTTCCATGATTGATTCCTTGTGGATCATAGAGATTTCGACACATGTAACATCTTCTTCCAGATGATTAGTCTTAGAAGAACTAAGAGAATGTGGGACATCTGGATTTGTGAGCATGGAGTTCTCTAATTCTAATGTAATGCATTGTTCCTGTACCCAAACTTGAAGAATTTGACTTCTTAGGTTTAAGTTAACTGCATGGTCATAGATCCAATCTTGACCCAAGACAAGTGGTTCTGTAAGGTTCTCATCTTGACACACTAGCACTTTGACTTTCATTGGAACAACTTGAAGGTAGATGGGAAGTTCCACCTCGCCCAACAAGGGGTTTCCACACCTCCCAATCCTATGAGATAAGCTTCTATGGGATTGATGTTCAACTGCAAGTCTTGGCAGTAGACAGTCTAACTCCACTACTTGCTACACCTGAGTCAATCATGCTTTCACATCCTGGCACCCTTTCCTTGTCCTATCTCTATGGTCACAAAGGGACGTCGGTCAATGACTTAGAAGTAGTAATGCACGATTTTTGGCACATATCCATGTGATATTTTGGGGCTTTTGAGTTGACATCTAGGCATAGTCGCCTTAACTTATTTCGCCTAATACGCTCTCTGGCCTCTGCCTGTGCTTCTTCTCTCACCCTTAACTCCTCTTCTTTTTATTCTTAGCATTGTTGAGTCTCGTAAGCATATCCTCTGTAAGAGGTTCTTGGTATAAATTGACTCTACATCCACTATATAGTTTGGCAAGATATCTCCTCTAAAGTGGCCAACTGAACTGCACCGCTAGTGGAAGTTCTATTAATGATCATGGGTCCGTATCCTCTTTTTTCCAACTTACGGGCATGTTGTTTTAGTGTATAAACCAACACTAGATCTCCCTCTTTCAATCCCTTATCCTTGATGTGTGCATCAAAGTATGCCTTTTGCCTCTTCTTTGCAGCATAGATGCCTGCTGCCGCTCGTAGCCTCGTCTCACCTAAGCATTCGAGATCAAAGATCCTAGAGGACAATTCATGTATATTCCACTCATGCTCTTGTGCTACTTTTAAAGCTGGGATTCAGAAATCTAATGGTAGCACAGCATTCTGTCCAAAGACCATCTGAAATGGGGTGGCATTGAGTACCATTTTGTAGGCAACTCGGTAAGCCCAAACAGCATGATGAAGCTGTTTATCCCAATCAGAGCGTTTATTGTTTACCAGTTTAGTCAAGACATTACAAAGGATCTTATTTGTGCTCTCGGCTTGTCCGTTGGCTTGTGGATGATAGGGGCAGACTTCTTATGTATCACCAAGAATTCTTGGAGAAGATTTTCGATGACTTCATTCAAGAAGTGTGTGCCTCTATCGCTCACTAACTCTATTGGTAGCCCATATCTCATGAACACATTCTCGAATAAGAACTTAGCCGTAGTCTGAGCATCATTCTTTATTGTGGCTTTCACTTCGACCCACTTTGTAAGGTAATATGTGGCTACAATAATATACTCTACATGGGAGTTTCTAGCTGGGGGTTAATAGGACCTATGAAGTCTATGCCCCACTTCGAAAATGCATGCCCTCCCATCATTGGCCTCTAAGGCATCTCGTCTTTTCTAACTGGATATTGTGCACGTTGGCATGTGTCACATTTCTTCACATAGGTATGAGCATCCTATGAAGAGTGGGCCACCAAAGTCATGAGAATAGAATGGACTTGATTACTCGATCAGGACCGAAGTGTCCACCTACGACACTGCTATGTGCAGTTTCTAAGACTTTCAAATAGTCTGATTCATGAACGCACAGTCTTAAGTAACCATCTTTGCCTCTTCGGTATAGGTTGTCTCCTAGTAAGGCATAGCATTGAGCCTCTTGCTCCATGCTTCGTCTTCTTGCTAGACTAGCCTCTTTGGGTAATCTTCCCGATCTCATAAACTCTACCAATGGAGCACTCCAATCAGGAATTAATGACACTTGATAAAGGTTGCATGCTCCACTGGGGGTTTTCCCTGGCACACAGGACAATTCTTAATCCACTCATGAATTTCTTTGTCCATGCTAGGCCAATACACTCCTAAACGTTTTAGATTCTGCAATGTTCGTTGTTTAGAATGGTGATTACCTAGCAATCCTTCATGGGCTTGTTGCAACCAACTAATATGTTCATCATCCTCAACACAACAAGCTAGTACACCTTTTGTATCTTGTTTGTACATGATTCCTGCCAATATGTGATATTTTTGTGATTTTACAATTTCAACACAAAACAGCTTTTGCCACAAAGTGGGGAATCTTTGCATTTCGTGTGATGCCATTTGGCTCACCAATGCACCTGCAACATTCCAAAGGCTCATGTGCCATGTCTTCAAAGAGTTCTTGCGAAAGAGCTTAGAAGTGTATGTGGATGATTTATGTGCTCATTCACAAGAAAGAAGATTTCACATCCTGAGCTCAGACAAATCTTCAACAAGTGTAGACAATATCGAGTGTGTCTGAACCCAAAAAAGTGTGTGTTCATGGTGCGTCAAGGTAAAATCTTAGGTCATATTGTTTCTAAGATGGAATCTCAACAGATGAAGATAAGGTACGAGCCATAGCGGAGCTGCCAAGGCCAAGGAATGTTAAGGAGGTACAAGCCTTTCTGGGCCATTGTGGATATTACCGTAGTTTATCCACATGTACGCGATCATAGCTAGACCCCTTTATGCCTTGTTGTCTAATTTTGAGTGGAAGGACAAATGCGAGAATTCTTTCAATGAACTGAAGAAACATTTGTGCACAGCACCAATACTGACCACTTCTGATTGGAATAAAACATTCCATGTCCGTGTGGATGCATCCAATCACGCCGTAGGATGTGTGCTAGCACAACCCACAGGTGAAGGAAACTTAGATTTGCCCATAGCATATGCTAGTAGACAGCTCACCGCAGCGGAACGAAACTATACCACAACTGAGCGAGAGGGCTTAGGCATGGTATATGCTGTGAAGAAGTTTAGACACTAGTTATTGGCCAACAAGTTCAAGTTTTTCACTGATCATCAAGCTTTGTTATATTTGGTCAATAAACCTTGCAATACTGGACGCTTAGTAAGATGGTTCCTCTTACTAATGGAATATGACTTTGAAGTTGTTGTCAGGAAAGGTAGAACCCACCTTCAAGAAGATCAGCTTTCTCGCATTACTTCAGGAGAGTCACCGCAAGGAGTGTCTGATGAACTACCTGATGCTTATCTGTTCAATTTGGAAGTTGTTCCCAAATGGGCAAATAAGTTGGTACCAGTCCTCACCTTCGGACCCGCAAATAAGAATGTGAAAACTTCACATTGATTGTAACCTGAAAATCCATCAAGGAAGCTATGAACTTTCTTGCCTACAACACGCTTCAATAGGTGTTTCGTGATTGGAAGTGGATAACTATCTTTGATCGTAGCGGCATTAACTTTGCTAAGGTTAATACACACTCGCAACTTCCCGTTCTTCTTGGGCACCACTACAATGGGGACACCCATTCAGTATGCTCAATCTCATAGATGAATCCAGCTTCAATCAGCCTATCAATTTCTTCTTTTATTTGGCTGCATATGTATCATTATATGTGTAGGGCTTCTGTTTGGTGGGCTTGGCATCAGCAGTCATGGGGATAGTATGAGAGCAAATTCTTGGATCTACCCCTTTCAAGTCTCTATAGTGCCACGCAAACACATCCCTATATTCCCTTAATAGAGCTACGAGATCCATTTCTTCTCTTGCACTTAGGTCATCTCCTATATATGTGCATCTCTCTTCGTTCTCTTCAATGGTCACTACACTTCTTGGTCTTTTCTTTTTTATATTCTCCTATGATGGCCTCTCTCTTAGGCATTCGTCCAAAATTTTGCGGTCATCAACTTCATATTTCTTGAAGTTTTCTGGTACTTCAAACAATGATTCCTCCTCTTCTTCTTTCACTGCTTTTCTTTTCTTTTTCTTTTGACTGCGCTCACTTCCATCCTTTGAATTTACCGTTTTAATACTTGTGAGAGGTTATTTCTTCTTTCTGGGTGAACACTCCTATATCTTCTAGATAGTGCTGCTCTCAGTTAAAGCAATTATCCATCACAATAGACTCCAGATCATCGTCATTCTCTTCTTCTTCTATGACATCACTAGGATCACATTCTTCTAGCAAGGGCCGACACATGAAGACTAGAATATCATAACCCTCCTCATCACAATGAGGTGTCCATTGTTCTTCATTGACAGCAATATCCATGGTGGCTAAGATTTCTGGCCAGCCATGAGGCTCAAATTCCTCATCTAGAAAGATCATCGGTGTGTAGGCTGGGTCTCTCACTGGTCTATCTCCTGGCGAAGTTCCTTCTTCTCTTGCCTTTAAACGTTTTTCCTCTTCCTCTGCGACCTTGCACATCCACAAATGAGTATCTTCATGCAACCATGATGGATCAGGTGAACTTTCAGAATGCACAGAGATGGAATCTTCTTTCGCTTTGTGGATAGAATTCCACTGTAGGGGTGGTACATCTCTGAAGGAGTAATCCTTCAAGTTGACCTTGGTGGTGACCCCTAAGTGCTGTAAGTACAAGGAGTTGGTTCCCCAATCCTGTACTATTTGCAATTGTCGTAGGAAGGGTCTTCCTAGGATCATCTCATAAACATTATTTTTCTCAAAGTCACATATAGCAAATGTGTGCTCAAACTCTACACCACAAGTGGTTAGAGTTATCCCTTCTAGAAATCCTAGAGGTCTTTCAAAATGACCGTCGGCCATTTGAAGCTTCACTCTAGTTGGTCTTAATGTGGGTTTACCCCATTGCTTCCATGTTTAAGTCTCTTAGCCCAAGGAAAAGATGATTGTGGAAACCTTTATTTTGCTTAACCCCTCGCAAACGGTTTACTTGGATTACCTAGAGCCCACAATTATCTCGCAATGGATTCTTCCTATGTCTATGCACTAGCTCATAAATTCCCCGGCAAACGCACCAAAATGATTTAGTTCTAACCCCGAGGGAAAGTTTCTATGCTCAATGATATTTCGCCTAATTTTCTTACACTATGTCACTGTGTTTCACAAGTATCCTCAAATCTATCCACTTTGAAATTCCCGGATGCGAGAAAACTTGAAGTTCATTGTTATAAAAATAAAAAAAATAAAAAAATTCAAAATGTTATGCTCTGCAAGGTACGATCGATTGTCGCACTAATTCGGATGACTTAATAAAAATGTTTTAGGTCATTTTTTTCTCCTCAAATTCTCATTCCTTACTCAAACGCATAGAATTTTGTCATCCGCAGATTCAGTAGATGATAGAAACTCATCAAAAATAAAGTTGTAGCATACGACAGTTATGCATTGTATACAGCATCCAAAACTTTGTAGCATTCAAACAATACATATGTAGAGTACTCTATATATGTCGTAAATGCAGAATATGCATGAGGATAGTACATCAATCCGATCTACTATGCACAAACAACAACAGTCCCATATTGTACATGTACGTTCAAAAGCACTGTATTAATGAGATATATTGGAAAACATAAATGATTAGAGGAAATAGATGGCATCAGCATAGCAAATATCATTCAAATGTAGAACCAGAAAAAAACTTAACGATAGATACTTTAGTACAATGTCTGAGAAATCTTACAGAACATTTTTCATCACAATCTTGTCAGCTTACTCCATCAACAACAATGGAGCTCTTCATCAACAAGTTCTACCACATTCGTCTTCTCCGTAGAACTCAACTATGAATCCTCATATTTCCATGTGCAATCGCATATAAATGCCCACTCCAGATCCAGTAGTTCGCCAAGCATATGCTCTTTTCCTCTCTGTACATCAACTAACCTCCTTCTCAGCAGATCATGTGCACGTAGTGATGGATCTTCCTCTCACCTCTGATTTCGCCTCTTGTATAAGCACACATGGAAGCACAGTACATTGTCCTACATACATCAAGTGTTACAATTGCTTTTCTATATTGAAGTCGATGAGGAAGAGATGTAGGTTTTTGGTTCAAGCTTTCTGTGTAGAGTTCCTTTCCCTCGACTCCTCCAGGTATTTTTACTTGATCTGCCAATTAACATAGTGATCATAGCAACAACTCTTCTCAGAGTATGGCGCCTTCTTCCGCCAGTGTTTCCCCTCTTCTTAGCATCCTGTTTCCCTTTAGATATTGAGCAAAGATCACTCATTTCCTTCGATGGAAGCATTGATAAATTTTCCTTCTATATCTATATCTCTGCACATATGTGTATGTTGATCCGCCTAGACCAAATGTATAATCCTATCTTTGTCTTTCTCACAGATTGAGTGACAAGGCCAACAAAATGCATAATGAAAACATGGGTCACCTGCCAAGAGCGGGCTTCCCCCCACCATGCATGGTTCTTCAACTTGCTTTAAACGGGTGGGCTGGTGCTAGTCCATATAGCATAGACAAACCCTCTGCTCTCATAGGGCCCTGTTCCAACATGTGCTCGAAACTCACTACTCCACAAAGACAGGTCAAAGAACACCTTTCTCCAAAAACCCCTTTTTTGAAGATCTTCGAGCCCTCCTAAGATGTTGATCCCGAACCTCCCTCTGCTTAGACCGCGATACTCCTTCCCTCTCTCTTTTTATCTGCAAAATATGTGCCATCTGTGTGTTTCCCTCTGAGGACCACACCTATAGCTATCGCATGCTGCCTCTTTTTCCAAAAAAATCCTCGCAATAGCGAGCTTCCCCTTTTTCCCTCTGCAATATTGCCTGAGAAAAAAAAAAAAACTAGGAGTCGCCGGACCTCCTTTCTCCAGCACCTCCGAAAAACTGCACAAAAACAACCACAAAAAAACAAAAACAATTTTTCCCCCGTCCCAAAAAAACAGCGCCGTCCACACATCAAGGTGGAGATAGAGATAAGATAAAAACTATCTCTCTCGCACACGTGTATGCACACAAAAAAATGGAAATGAACATGTGCCTTCGAGACTTATGGCAAGCCATTCTCTCTCAACCCGAGACTTGGGTTCATAGTACTTCCGTTTCTACCATGTTTGGTCCATGCTTTCTTTGGAAAGTCCCCAAATAATTCCCATTAATCATCGAATCATTCTTCAAGTACCTGAAATCAAACGCATTTTCCTGCCAAATAGAACCACATTAGTGCATTAAAACCAACCATTTTCTGAGCTAACATTCCACAAGGAGGTGGTCGCAATAGCAACACCAGCACCTGAATCTATGATAGTTTTGGTTATGTAACCTTGGTAGATGATTGGAAAATAAGTATTACCTTCTTCACCCTCACACATGTCTCCTATTTTATCGAGAGGTATCTTTGGAACTTTTTGCTTAGAGCCTGTTTTTGGCATATTGGAATCAAGTTCTGGGACCTAATCCTTCACATGATTCCATAGCTCGGGTTTTGCTTTGAGAAGCTCTTCTACAGTGAGATGACATTGAACCTTAGTGTTCTTCACGACATCAATGTTCCTTGGGACCACTAAGTCTTCATGTCTTACCAATATTGTGGGAGCTCTGATCTGAAGAGACTCAGATTCCCATGGGCCTAGAAATTGAGGCAGTTCTTTTAAGGTATTAGATTCAAAATCTAATCTTTCGTCTTCTTGTTGTTTTGCTTCATCTCCATAACTAGATGGAATGTCTTGGGGAAATTGATCATGAAGGTCATCAATCTCACGAATAGGAGGGGAATTACTGTTCTCCTTGGCCCATTTCTCCTCTTGTATTTCCCACAAGAACTCTTGAGAGTACTGTTGAATTGAAGGAGGCATTCCAGCATTCGTGGAATTAGGAACATAAGCTCCCATTGGTGGTGAGCTTCCTCTCTCAATAACTAGTTGAGCCTGTGGAGGTAAAGAAACTTGTGGTTTGTTTACCAACTGCTCTAATCTTTCTAGTAACCCTTGGAAATGCAAATCTGGTTGACAGAGTTTGTCTGATTGAACTTTTGACTAGTCTTAAGTATAGCTTGAGCTTGTTCTACCATTTTCATGCACATCCTCATCCGTTCAATCTCTAAATCTGCTCTAGGGTAACTCTTGTCTGGATTTGCAGCTGTTGTCCCTTCTTGAAGTCGAGCTTGGTAGGCCTTGAACATCATGTCCAAGCCTTCTGGGGTTGGATCTGCCAGAACAGACCCTAGTTGCGGTCTATTTACAATGGGTGGTGGGGTGGGATGAGATGGAGTGGATGGATTTTTGGCATGCGAGGGGTTTTGAGATGCAATGTCTTCTATTTTTGTTTTTGCGTCTTTCAAGCTTTCTTCTAGTTCCGATAACTTTTTATTCCACTTGCGATTGGCCTTCTCTCTGGTATCTTTCCATGTTCTTGTTTTTCTCTTACTAGGTTCTCCCGATTCACTCGACTCTGATTGCTCTACTGGTTTATCCTGTTTTGGTGCTTGTGCTCTAATAACTGCCTATATAGGAGCCACATTACTGCAACTTGAACTTGAATCCGCCACTAAGCCTACCACATTAATGGGTGTAATCTTGGGTGCACTAGAGGGGTTTATTGAACAATCTCTGGGGAGATGGTCTTTGCCACAATTAGGACAAAAAGCCTGTATGGTGATAGCATGTCTTTGACTCGGAGATGGTGGGTGGGGACAATGACGAAGGAAATGGTCGCCCAAACATGGTCCTCTAGGGGCTTGTGGTCTTACTTGTCTCAATTGGGGCCTAGGGTTAGCATTTGTGTACATGACATTGGAGTATTCAGGCTCCCAATTTTGTTCCATAGGTGGTGCCTCATATTGATACGGATATATCTCACTATGTTCAGGTGACTCTGTGTAATAAGCATGTGGACTACCTTCATGGAGTAGTCTGAACTATGAGCATGAGAGTCATTCTCTAAGATCAGTGGGGTCACTGGCACCAATGCTCTATTAAGGTTCTCTTCAGCCACTGCATACTTAACTGGAATTGTATTGGCAGAGCTGGTGGTTGGTTTCCCAAGACCGGTTGTGGCCTATATGGTGCTTGATATTGCTGTTGTGGTCTATAATATGGTTGTTGGTATTGGTTCTGATACCTACCTTTTGGGTAAGGTTGCTGATAATTTTGTCTAAGAGCGTGCCTATTGTAGGGACAATCTTGAGCTGTATGGTTTGTGTACTTCCTTTCAATAGTGTAGTATGGGGTATTCCTTCCTCTCCTATTCTGGTTGTGCATTGGGCATACATTAGCCATGTGGTCGCCTCCGCAAGTATAACACCGATTCAATGGGGTGACTCTCTGTGTTTGTCTATTTTGGACTCCCAACTTCTTGGCAACTTGCTCAGCTATCTCCTCTATTTCCGTGGAGATTTTCGAAGTATGACTAGTAGAGCTATCAGAATCCCTATAGAGTTTGGACAATCCTAACTCCTCACCCAAGTTACCTTCTATGTCAGTGCACGTCCACACACACTCTTCTATGGATCTACGCTCTTTCAAGTACACATATGATCTTAACTTTGTGCTCAGTAAGCCATCTAAGAACAAGGCCACTTGTTTGGCAGGTGTGGGAAAGTCTAGAACAGGGCACCTTTCTAAGTACTGTCTAAACCTTCTTCCTGCTAGTCGCACTATTTCTTGGGGTGTTTGCTTGAAGCTGTGGATCAAAGATGATGTGTTATGCCTGATACCACTCTTGGAAAATTTTACAATGAATTCGTCTAGCAGTTGACCTATATCTCGATAGTTGCGACTACTCAATGGTTGAAACCAAGCCAAGGTTGTGCCCTTGAGAGTCAAACTGAATGCCTCGTACTGGGTGAACAAATCCTCAACCTGTTTCGCTCTTAACACTTGTTTGAACTCGGCCACATGATTATAAGTATCTCTTATCCCGTCAAAATAATTCTTCATTGCCTTGATCACTTGAGTGGGTCTAAGGGTTCTTGGGTATTCTCGGGATCTAGGCAATGGAAAATCATGTTCATCTCTTTGTTGCCTATGTGCTTGATGTCTCTCTCTTTCAAGTCTTTCATTTTCAAATCCTGATCTATTTCTGCCTACAGTGTGTGCAAAACTTACCTCAGTTCTCTCTCTATTTCTTTCTCTTTGGGCTTCATGAGCTTGGGATGATCCTACTCCTTGGAGGCCATGGGAAACATTGGATCTTGGTGGAGGGAAAATCAATTCACTCTTCCAAGTATATGCATGTCTATCCTGTTATGTTACCAAGAACATCTTCTCTGATGTGTTATCCAGATAGACAACTTTGCTTGGTATCTCTGGATCCTTGAACTCGTAGACGATGACTATGCCCAATTGGGTAGGTTGATCTCGCTTGAATCTCCAAAAGGCTTCCTCTGTTTCTCTATTCAAGAATAGTTCTATGCTTTTGTTGTCTTGAGGGATCCAATCTGGAGTGATCACTCTGGTCAAAAGTGACTTACCTCTAGGAGTCTGGGGTCCTTGTCCTACATTTCCTTATTCCAGGTCTCCTATCTCATTTTCATGAATGATATTTCCAAACTCATCGGTCCTATCTGGTAGGTTAGTGACCACATACATAGTTCCTTCCTTATCAATATATGAACCCTCTTCGAACTTGACCACCGGGTGTTAAAGTCCAAAGGGTTGATCTGGATTTTTGAGTTGGACAACTAATCGCCTTAGGCCCTCCTCATAGATGCGAGCGTCTAATCGGTTGGTCCAAATATATTCCAACTATGTCTTATAGGGGCCTTCTGGTGTTTGTAAATAATCAGTTCCTGAGCCACCTACAAGTTTACCCATGCTAAAAGACGTTTTTGAATCACTTGTGTCTGAACTTAGTCTGTAAGGATGACCACTTAGTTGTTGTGCCCAAGACTTATCTGTATGGTTGACACTAGCCTCAGAAGATCTAATGCTTTGTTTATCCTTGCCTAGGTGTCTACCAGATCTCAGGTTCATATGATTTGGTTAAGACTCCAAAATTTTCCCTTAGTATGGTTCAAAATCCTTTGGAGTCCCCTTGGGTTCTTAGTCCCACCGGAGGGTCAACTTCAAAATATCCTATCTGAAAATCAACGCATTATTCTTATAAAAAACAATTGAGACCATGTAGGATTCAAAACGAGCTTTCCAACGAGCTATAGAGCTCAAAAAATGGTCTTTGGATGAAAAAGTTATGTCAAATCAAGCTCTTGGGGATCAAAACAGGCAAACAGGACGTTTTGGAAAAAAATCGCGATTTTGTGAACTTCAAGAGAATCGCGATGCTGTGAAATCAGAGAATCGCGATTTTGTGAACTTCAAGAGAATCGCGATTTTGTGAGCTTCAAGAGAATCGCGATGCTATGAAATCAGAGAATTGCGATGCTATGAAATCAGAGAATCGCGTTTTTGAGAATCGCGATTGTCAACAGAAAATTGTGTTTTCACAGAATCGTGTTTTCATAGAATCGTGTTTTCACAGAATCGTCTTTTCTCATAATCGTGTTTTTGAAAATCGTGTTTTAGAGAATCGTGTTCTAAAGAATCGTGTTCTAGAGAATCGTGATTTTGTCTCAGAGAATCGTGGTTTCCAAAAATTTAGAGAATCGTGATTTTGAGCACAACCACAGAACCGTGTTTTCTCAGAATCGTGTTTTTTGGCTGAAAATCATGATTTGTGAGAATCGCGATTTTGAGCACAACCACAAAATCACGTTTTCTCAGAATCGTGTTTTTGACATGAAAATCGCGATTGCCAACAGAAAATCGTGTTTTATAGAATTGTGTTCTAGAGAATCGCGATTTTGTCTCAGAGAATTGTGGTTTCCAAAAGTTTAGAGAATCGCGATTTTGAGCACAACCACAGAATCGTGTTTTCTCAAAATCGTGTTTTTTGGCTGAAAATCATGATTTGTGAGAATCGCGATTTTGAGCACAACCACAGAATTGAGATTCTGAGAATGACCTCAGAATCGTGTTTCCTTCAGAGGGTTTTTAGGCGGGAAATAGAAAATTGTGATTTTTCAAAAAAAAATAATTTTTCACAGAATCACGATTTTCTTCACAGAATCATGTTTTTGGTGGGAAATTCAAATTTCTGAGCGCCGGCAATGGCGAGCTCCGTATGTGCAGAAAATCATGAAAAAACACAAGCGCTTGCTCTCCCTTGTAGCTCCTAACACCTTCACACACAATGATGCATGAAAAATGGTATGAAAATGGTGAAAATGCACTAAAAAACGAGAAATTTCTATGCAGAAGAAGATGGAAGAAGATGGAGATGGTGACGATGATGAAGATGAAGAAGAAAAATCAGAAAATGAACAAAAATGACGAGTTTTTTACCTTCCAACGTCACGAATCTACGATCTTACCATCACAATGCTCGTCCTCGAAGCTCTCTCCCCGGCAGTGGCGCCAAAATTTGGTGTAGCTCAAGCGTACGCACCACCTCCTTTACTTGTCAATCCGCGGAGACGTGAGGACCGGTATGAAGACCATGAGCAAGTGAAGGCACAAGTGCGTGAGTGAAAGCACACAAACATGCACACACATACACACACGCACACAAAGTAAGATCAAAGAGAGGAACAATGGAAAGCTTCGATTGCAAAAGAGTTCTCTTACAAAAGCTCCATTCTCTAACAAGCTAACCTCAAAAATGAGCGCTCTAACTCTTTTTATAGTTTTTTGACTAGTTTTGGCCCTGTCCAGACCTAGTGTCTGGCCTAGTTTAAAGATTAGGTTCCAGGGCTTATTTGAGGGCTCAAACGAAGTCTAAAAATTATGAAAATTGGTAGGCTAATACTTCTAATACTCCTCAAGCTCAAGGACTCCTTGGCTTGAACAAAATGGAGTTGGAAAAATAGAAAATGGTATTTACAATGGTTTTTAGTGATGAAAATCACTATTGTTGTAGGGGATTCTTCTGAAAATTTGACATACACTTCTTGGAGCTCCCTACTTGCTCCTTCTTCTTGTGTGTCCACCTCTTTGATGTGCCCCTGTGTTTTGTCCTTGACCTTCAACTTCAACAGTGATCTTGGTTTGTTAACAAAATTTCTTAGTCTAGAACTTGTGTATACATATTCTGGTGTGTATACATATTCTGGTGTGTATATTACAGAGAGAAAGTAGATTCATGATATGTTGAGAAAATTCAATATGGAAAACACCAAAATCGTAGGTACACCCATGGAACTCAATCATAAGCTTACTTCTCATGAAGGAGAACTTCTTGAGGATGTTAGAGGTCACCAAAAACTTGTAGGGAGTCTCAAATATGAAACCCTAACAAGAGTAGACATTGGTTATGGAGTAAGTAAATTAAGCTAGTTTATGCATGCACCAAGAAAGCCTCACATGGAAGCTGCCAAGAGGGTGTTGAGGTATATAAAGTGTACCATAAATCGAGGGCTATTTTACCCATTCACCTTTGATTTAGACATAAAGATGTATTCTCATGCAGATTGGGCTAGCTCCAAGGATGATACGAGGAGCACCTTAGGGTACTTGTCTTTTGCAGGTTCAAAGCTAATATCATGGTCATCCAAGAAGCAACCAATATCATGATCATGGGCATTGTCATCTAAAGAGGCAGAATATAGAGTTTGAGCAAATTCAACTTAAGAGGCTATGTGGCTCAAGCAACTCTACACAGATTTGGGGTTACACTCTTACACTCCAATAATTTTTGGAGACAACACTAGCTCACTTCATTTGGCTGCTAACCATGTATATCATGCAAGGACTAAGCACATTTAAGTGCACTATCATTATGTAAAGGAGAAATTTCTTAGCAAGGACATTCAATTGTCCTATGTATCAACTCATTTATAATCTTCAGATGTACTCACAAAGTCTTTGGATGGAACCAAGATGAATAGGTTCAAATTGATGATTGGTTTGCAAGAGATCAAGAAGGAATGAAGACCAAGCATGTTAGGCTTGAGGGGAGTTGTTGGTGCAAGAGAATCCAAGCCCAAATACTTGGATGCTTAGCATATTTCTCATAGAGCCTTATATGATCAATCCCTTTTAAAATCAATTACATTTACCTTTGTAAAAGAATCTTTCTTCCATAAGGAGTTAGGAAAGCATCAAATTTTGATCCATTTGGTAGTTGATTGATGAGAGAATATATCATATAGTTTAGGATTTACTTTTAGGTGAACTTTTGAATTTGAATTCAAAAGATTATCTCCAAACTCAACTATAAAAGAGGATGTAATGACTCGCGTGATGTCTCGACTTTTGGAGAGCAATAGAAAGGGATCCTATGTGATTTGAGAGCTCACTTCATGGCTCAATCACTTCCCTCACATTGTGAAATATATTATTTCCAATGACATTGTAGTTTTATGTGATCTAATACATGCATTTTCATTACATCATTACTTCACTTCTCTGCCATGACTACATAAGTACAATTCTCAAAGCTTGTTCTGAGTGTATGATTGATCATTTTTCGTGATTTAAAGTATAATAGATTTAGTATACTGTCTACTTTATAGCTACAAAATCTCATCATCATTGGTTCTCTCAATGGTGAGATATTATCATATCTTTGCTCTCTGGTCTGTACTCTGATGCATCCCGAAAATATTGGGGAGGTCCTATGATTTGCTAAACATCATACTCAGCATGTAGTTCATCTTTTTTATTGAAATAACTCATGATTGGTAGTTGTCTAAGCTAATTAGACACCATCAAAAGGAATTAGGCTAATTGCTATCATACTCAGAGCACTGCTCATTATATCGAACATGTGTAGTCTAAAATAATAAGTCTATGACCTTGGATCAATTTCCTATCTTGATCCATTGATTAGTGGATTATGTTCCAAACAACATAGGTGATTATTTATGATCATTAGCAAGCTAAAGATGAATACACTCTCCAACACTTGTTCTTAGCTGGTGTGAAGCAGGTTTAACCAACAACACTTCATCCCTAAAGACTATCCACCATCTCCTCCAACATTCATAACAATTGGTCTCATGATCTTCTACTATGTTCATGTATGCATGATGAGTTGTCATGTAAGAATCATTAGTAAACCTTTGGGTTGGATACTTAACCACATAAGACTTTCTTTCTTCACCTTTTGGAGGATTTAACCTCTTTTTCCTTGGGTACTTGATCTCTTTCTTGATGTGGCTTCTTTCTCCATCATGTGTGCTTCATTATCTTCAATTTCATCACCTTCTTCATCCAACTCTACCAATTTTGCTTTGCCTTTGTTTATTGATTGTGCTTCAAAGCTTGATGAAGATCTCCCCCTCCATGGTGATTTCATGCTTGAACTATCTTCATTCATCGAAATCCTTGGGTTGCTTAGCTCTAAGTCGATTTGTTCCTCATCATGTCCATGCTTTTCTTCTTCAAATTCTTGCATACAATCATACTTCTTATACCAAGGGAGTAGCTCATCAAATGCTACATCCCTTGATATCCTCAAGTCCTTTGTGTTTGGGTTGAAGCACCTATAACCTTTATGATCATTTGAATATCCTAGAAACATACACTTTTCTGCCTTTGGTTGTAGCTTGTGCCTCAATTCACTTGGCACATGTACATAACAAGTAAATCCAAATATTTTCAAGTGGGAAAGTGTTGATATATTTGGGTAGGGATGTTTGTGAACACACTAGGACTACTAGGACACTTTTTTCCCTCTTTAAGAGGTTGTTTTCCCCCGGCTTGTATATACGCCTATAACTCTAATGGGTCACTTATCTTTGTACATTCTCTTGGTAATACATTTAGTATTGTGTGTTGTGCTCCAAGCATCTTCTCCTTCCTTGTGTTGTTTGCATGCTTATGTAGACCTAAAACTCCAACAATTGGTATCAAAGCAGGTCACCGCTTCATCTTGGGCATCATTGATACCCCTCGGGTCACAATCTCAGAATCACATAAAATTTGGTGAGGAAATCACAATCTGAGCTCATTTTGGCCTCCGAATGCACTATTGTAGTGCCTCTATAGGAATTTTCATCTTTTTGTGCCAAAGATATATACAAGTTTTGGTTTCCTAGTATAAGCACCTCAAAGTCTTCTACATTTTTAGTAAAACTTGTTATGGTAGTTCTATTCAACTTTTTGAGATACAACCTTTTTTTTTGCATCATGGTATTTTAATCAGTGGCCATGCCTAAAAGCAGTGATATATTTCGTATGTTGGTTGTTGAGAATAAGTTGGATGGAACCAATTACCCATTATGAGCTTATATGATGAATCATGCATTGGTCACAAAAGGACTATGGAATATTGTGCAGGTGTTGAAAAACGTCCTATTACACCTACAAATACAATTACTGAAGCTGATGTAGATGGCATCAAAGATGGTGATATTCTTTAGGTTCCTGTTCATGTTGCGGTTCCTATTGCACCTACTGTAGAGCAACTTTTTTGGGATGGAAGAGATGCATAGGCACCTACATCAATAGCCTTGTGTGTCAAACATGCCATTATTCCCCACATTCACTCCTGCAAAATAGCAAAGGATGCTTGGGATACACTAACCACATTATCCCAAGCAAGGAATGAGGCTAGTCTTGCTTACCTCCAAAAACAGTTGAAGAGTGAGCACATGAATGAAGGAGATTCCATGGATAGTTTTTTGACAAAGATCAAAGATTTGAAGGAGCAGTTGATTTCTACTAATGAAGTCTTGCCTAACAGTTCACTTGTGCAAAGTATTTTGAATGGTCTTCCATATTCATATTAGAGCTTCGCTTTTACTCTTTGATTCATGATGAAAGGCAATCCAAGTGCCTTAACATTTGAGGATTTAGTCTCTATTTTGTTGTAGGAAGACTAGTCTAGGTAGAACAAGTCCATTATGCGTGTTTTAGATCAAGCTTTCTTGGCTAGTCAAAAGGGCAAAGGTAAATGGAGCTCATCTACTAGTAAGCAGAAATCCACTAATTCTGCACAATCAAAGAAGGATGAGAAAGAAGACTGTAAGGTTCCTAAGCCCAAGGAAAAGATGATTGTGGAAGCCTTTATTCTGCTTAACCCCTCGCAATTGGTCCACTTGGATTACCTATTAGCTGTGTGTTATCACAAACACACATTTGATCAGAAAGCAATGCATTATGCATTGTGTGTGCAAACACGAGTCAACCGAACATTTTATAATGAACAAGTGAAACTCACGTAGGAATTGAGAGGTGATTGAGTCAAGCAACAAACACAAAAAGGGCAGAACAACTAATGTGAGTCCCAAAACCTCTTTAGTATGGGTATTTTCAACAACAGTTGCATTCTCAAATTAAGTTTGACTCATTTCATATGGTTAATGATAAAGGATCCGAAGCAAATGAGGACTCAAGTTGTTTAACTACTAAATTAGCGCACATACTTCCAGCATCAGAATCACTCATAAGTTTACAACCAGCATCTTAACAGAAGTTTTCATTGCATCTGTCAGTACATTAGCACAGTTTTATCAATTCCTCAAAGTTTTTAAACCGACCAACATTTGAGTCTTCATTATAATTCCAACTCGTGTTCAGTCATCTGAAAACAAAATATTTGGCAAGCCTTATGGGATGGGAAACGAATTCAAAACTGCTGGAGTTAAGCATCTTTCTCTTCGCTATGATGAAACAAAAAAACAGTGAGCGCACTTAGTCACCTGAGTGTTAAAAGTGATGCACCCGAGTCGAGCTAAAAACAAGCATAGCTCACGGATAGGTAGGCAGATAACTTAGCTAATCTTTGTAAGTAAGAAATTAGTTTCTTGATCTATACAAGTACACATCCACATCTAGTAACCATTGTTTGATCATTTCGAAGCTCAAACAGTTCAAGGTTCACAAAGGATTCCACTTTTAACTATTGGCGAATAGTTTTAACATAGCCAGCAGATCATGCATATTCAATATATCAACCATCTTTGATCTTTATACTTGCAAAAAAAAAAAAAAAACAAAACAAAACAAAACAAAAAAATATAATCTGTCGATGATTTTTCTGCATTCTCGTGAGCAAGTTTGAACTAATGAGCTTCATGAATTGAAAGTTTATACTGTGACCCAACATACAGACTTTTCGAATCAGTTCCACACAATGCAACACAACATTTCTCAGTAGCATTTATTGCTGAGTAGAAACGTTCTTGACATTGCAATATGACTCATGGACAGGTTAATATTTAATTCAAGAACAGACAAAATCAAGACCTACAAGTCCCTTTTATCGTATGTTGATCAGACATCTTTCCAACGGATGACAGAATTGATTCTAACTCTGTTAAAAAATAAGATGTTGCAGAGTGGGGAAGATTAATTTAAACCGAATGCCCTGTAAAGTTCAAAATTAGCTCATTCTAGTGTCACAAAACCAAAGAGCAGATCAGTACTGTAACTTAGCATAACTCTAGTACTGTAACTTAGCATAGATCTTATATGTAATTGTGCAGTTTCCGAACTTGGATTCTCTTTCACGTTTTCCTCCATATGACTTAACATGAATCAAGGAAAACAAGTCATTTACCCGTGGACATAGAGATAATTCAAAGAAAAAAAACCTGTATGTATGAAGTCGATTTGGAAAAAAAATCCTTTCAGCTTGGGTGATCGTCCTTCAATCCCTTAGTGTTTCCTCCATTCGGGCACAGAGTGGCCTCCGTCAATGTCATGCTCTCGCTTTTCCTTATGAACACGTTCCTTTACATGTACTAATACCAGCATCCATACTGTCGTTGCACTCTTCGACTTCCCGGTATTCTTCTAACCTTTGAAGCTCGCCGCTAAAGGGTTGTGAACAGAGCAACGCTCAATGAGCTCCTGTTATTCCTATTCTTCTGAACATTGACGCCTAGTCAAAACGCAACAGCATGAGTCCGTCCTCGTAAAGGAATCTCCTCAACCAACAAAAACTTCCCTGCTACTCTGTGTCGAAAAAAAAACCCTCCGTTAGTGCTAAAAGCTTCCTTCTTTTTTTCTTTTTCAAGCGAAGCTCCTCCGTGGATAAGATAAGAAGAGGCGCCCCCCCCCCAAAAACGTGTGCACTCCTGGTTCATCCCCCCTGTTTAGCGGGTGGTTGTATGCATCGAAAGTTTTCACTTGTATCAACACCACGCACTGCATTTCTTATGCATATCCACTCTTAGTCTCGAGTTCTCATCCAATCTTATGTCAGGTGAGTATTACATGCTATCATTATAACATCTATTTGTATACACATACGAAATTATGAATAGAACTATGCCTCAAAACATCAACGCATTTGTTCATATGTCTTACTTAAAGATTAGAGTAGAAAGGTATTGGGCTGTCTTACCATAAAACTGTTTCTCCCATTCCGAAATCACCTATAATGCCAACCTTAACAAGGATGGTGTTGATGTCTTGGTCAATAACATTAGTTGACACTTCCAGGATATTGATGTAATTGTTTGGAGCATTGTCGTCAAAGTCCACTTAGTGTTTTCCTTCGTTGAATTCCAAAGACTTGATGCCAAAAGCTCTAAAATCAAAAATATTTTATTGCCAAATAGATCCACATTAGTGCCTAAAAACCAACCATTTTCGGAGCTAACATACTCCCCTCTTCTTAATTGTGAAGTCGTCCTCGATGAGCCACTATTGCTGAAATAAAATCCAAACAACCATGAACATGTCAATTTTCAATCGGTTCACATACCTTTTCATCGAGCCGTCACTTCCACTGAACCTACACTCATCGAAGCTATTAGTGCTCAAAAAATCACTCATGAATACATACAAATCAGTCACTTCTAAATGATCCACGAACATGCACATATATGCAACTCCAATTCTAACATGCATCAAATCTCTCGTGCATTCCATTAAAGTTGCAGGTCTTGTCAGGCTGATATGATGTTGTGTCGTAGGATCTCTCAGTCCCGAAATGAATCTTCTTTTCAATGTCTCATCATTCGGGGCATTTGCGCCCATCTTTCTTACCAACGTTTTCATTCTCTGAATATAGTTATCGATGCTCTCATTGACTCCCTGTCGCAAATAATCCATTTGTTGGGCCAATCTGTCTTGGAAGCCTTGTCGTCGAAACTTTGCCAAGAAGGCTTCCTTGAGCATCTGATAAGTTCCACGCTCTTGTGGTGTCAGATTCCCATCCCAATTGGCTGCCTCATCACGGAGAATAGCCGGAAAAATTCTCAACCTTTGATCTTGGTCAACTACATCATTGGCCTCACAGGTAACCTCAAACAGCTGGATAAAACTATCCGGATCTTCGTCCCGAGTACCTGAGAACTTGGTGAAGTCCCCCAAGTGAACTGAAATCCGCTGAGCCATTTCGAACAGAGGTGTGATGTCGATGTCACTTCGATCCCAGAAATTTAGTACACGTGGCTTCAGGATCCCTCCTTCAAACTTTCGCACTTGATTAGCGACTCTCCTACGGGAGTACACGTTTTTGGCTGATTTCTTCGAGCCAATCGAGGTCCACTCACCTGGCGGTTCCCACCTTCTCCTTTCTCTTTCAAGGGCTCTTCTCTGAGCGCGTTCCTCTCTTTGAGTATGTGTTGCTCCTGACGATGAGCTCCCCTCGCTCATGTACTAGATCTTGGGGTCCGCAAGCTCGGCCAACCTGTGGCGCTAGGCGAACCTATGGCACTCTCTTATAGAGACGTACCAAGCTAATTTCCCGGCAAACGCACCAAAATGTAAGGTTCCTAAGCCCAAGGAAAAGATGATTGTGGAAGCCTTTATTCTGCTTAAACCCTCGCAATTGGTCCACTTGGATTACCTATTAGCTGTGTGTTATCACAAACACACATTTGATCAGAAAGCAACGCATTATGCATTGTGTGTGCAAACACGAGTCAACCGAACATTTTATAATGAACAAATGAAACTCACGTAGGAATTGAGAGGTGATTGAGTCAAGCAACAAACACAAAAAGGGCAGAACAACTAATGTGAGTCCCAAAACCTCTTTAGTATGGGTATTTTCAACAACAGTTGCATTCTCAAATTAAGTTTGACTCATTTCATATGGTTAATGATAAAGGATCCCATGAATGAAGGTTTGTTTTATTCATTTACTTCAGATATTGAGCTAAAGGTCTACTCAGATGCAGATTGGGCCGGATCTAAAGATGATAGAAGAAGCACATCAGGGTATATATCATTTGCAGGTTCAAAAATCATTTCTTGGTCATCGAAGAAGCAACCAACCGTGGCATTATCTTCTACCGAAGCCGAATATAGAGGTTTGGCTAATGCAACTAAAGAAATCATGTGGTTAAAGTCTTTGTACATAGATCTTGGACTTCATTCTTCAACACCTCATATTTTTGGTGACAACACAAGCTCACTACATCTAGCAGCTAATCCGGTATACCATGCTAGAACCAAGCATATTGAAGTCCACTACCATTATGTAAGGGAGAAGCTAATGAGCAAAGATATTCAACTATCCTATGTCTCTACAGATATGCAATGTGCCGACATGTTGACGAAAGCTCTCGATGGTACGAAGTTAAGTAGATTCAAGTTGATGATTGGCTTGCAGGAAATCAAGGACAATTGAAGACTTATTTGGAGGCCAAGCATGTTAGGCTTGAGGGGGAGCTCTTGGTGCATTTTGCCCAAGCCTACATGCTTGATATATTTGATATCATCCTCATTTGTAAGTCACATGAGTAGTCATGTGAACACCTCTTGTAAAAGAGTTCATTTTTATCTCTTGTAATTGAAGAAAGAAAAAGGAAAAGGATGGCTTACCTCATGCATGATGTAAAAGCAATTTCATGGCTCTAACTACCAAAACCCACGATTTTTTGAGATGAGGGAATATCTCCTAACTTTGGGGATCACTTTTAGGTGGAGCCATTCGAATTCGAATTCAAAACTCCCTCCAAGAATAGGTATAAAAGGAACAAGAAGGAAGAGGCGATTAGCAAGCCTTGTACGTGACCACTTCATGTCATTTTGTAGAGATTGAAGAGTTTACTCCATAGCTCTATCATTCTACTCCCATTGTGCAAAGATTCATTGCCAATGTGGTTGTAATCATATATGAATTTATACATTTATCATCATTCACTTCTCTGTTTTGTTCTCTGCTATACTCACTCAGAGCAGTACCTTCAGAAGGTCATATCTCGAGTTCTACTGATTCTTTTTCAGTGATTTAACTTGCGTTGGATAGCTCATACTGTCTACTTTCTACCTATTTTCAAGGTCATTGGATTTATAGTTTTGGAGATATCTGCATTTTACTGCTCACTCGTCTATCTCTGCAGAGCCCCGAGAATGGTGGGCATGTTCCAGAAATTGATAAATCTTGTTCTCAGTGCTCAGTCCATCATTTGAAGTGTTTTGACTTGGATTGGGAAGCTTGCTAAGTCTTTTTGCTATGCCCAAAAGGAATTTTTCTAATTCCTACCAAGTTGAGAGCACTGTTCATTTTTTCCAGCAGGTGTATGTCCAAAAATAGCAAGTTTTGGAAGCTAGTCATTTCACAACTAGTCTATCTTGACTTAAAATTTTGGGATACATGTTCCAAAGTACTTGGCTGATATTTTGGTGGATTTAGGAAGCTTAAAGGGTCTAGTAATCAACTCTGAAGTCTCAATTGGCTGGTGTGAAGCTGGTTGTAGCAGCACCTACTCATCTTTGGATTGCATCCACCATCTCTCTTCACAAATAACACTATGTCATCTCTGAGAATGCCACTTGGGAAAGGGGAGCATTGAAGAAAAAAGGGTCAAACCTGCAGCAACGGACTTTGGCGGAGTCGGAGGAAAAAAGAGAAAAACAAAAACGGTTTTTTTTGGAAGGTTGTGAAAGAAGGATGAGTGGTCTGAGAAAAAAGGGGGGGGCTGCTGCGTTTTGGCACGAAGAAGCATATATCCAGAAGGGGGAAAAGGAGCAAGGGCACTCCACTTTTCTTGGCAGGATTGAGGGGCAGCAGAAAAGAAGCTTCTCTTCTTCATTTATTGTTCTTCGGAGGTGGCTGCTTCTTTTTCGTTGTCTTGGGGAGAGATCAGAGAACAGGAGGGGAGACTCGGAGCGACGCTGGAGGGGGCGACATCATACAAAGCTGACTATGCAGACTATTTGGGGAGGCCGTCCGTGAACAGTTGTGGAGACAAGAAAAGAAGGTCGTTCGAAGAGGGTAGGAGTGTGTCTTCGAAGTTTTGCTTGAAGGAAAGCAAGCCGGGCCAAGAGGGCCACAGGACATACGGAGAAAGGAAGCGAGCTGACACCAAGGAGACAGCAATGCGTACAAGGTGCAGGGAGGACACGCTAAATCTTGCTGGAGGAGGAGAAATTCTGGTGGGTAGATTCCTTTGCCGCATACACAACTCTCCCTTGTAACTAATTTGGATTTTTAGTGCAAGTAAGATGCGAGGATGTATTACTGTTCTGTTATGGATGATTTACAAAATTGTAGTGCTGGAGTGAATTCATTTTGACATTTACAAAAGGATATACTTCATAAGATTATGTTTGCTTAGGACTTGATGCTCTACGCATGAGTGGAGGGGGAACGAAGGTGACTTTTAGAGAGCAAATGGCTAGTAGGTTTGTATATCTGTACGCTAATCCCGTTGCATTGGAGAGTAACCCAGAGAGGTGCAGTATCCACTAAGGCTCCCTTAGGCTGGAGGAAGTGCTGGCTTGGAACGACTGCTGCTCACTCTAACTTTTCGTGCTACGTGGGTAGCTGCTGGTATTGTATACCCTTTTGGGAAAACGACAATATAGGGGTTGCTTCATGCATTAAAAGAATGTACACTCCATCAGGGTCACTTCCGAAATCAAGGTACCTCTTATGTGAGAGAAGCAATGCCGTGGCCACTGCATGAAGGGTAAGCTGAACTGAGGGAAGTTGAGGGGTTGTCCATATGGAGAACTTAATACCGTAGGTCAGTAAAGTTAGGGAATATTGAAAGTGGTAAGTGGAGGTTGGAAGGGGGTAAAAGATTCAAGCACGTGTAATCTGCTTCGATTGAGTCTCCATCAAGGCTATTTTAGCTTGTGACGGGCACAGAGTGGCTATCGGTTCTCTGGGCCATCATTCCTTGCATATATAGTGTTGATGTAGCTATACCCTGTTTGAGGAATGTAAAACAGAAAAACAACTCTCGACCCACATTTAGAGGGAGAGGAAGAAGTCTGTGATGCGATGGTAGGGAGACCTATAAGTGGGACTTAGTCCTCTTCCTTGTAACCTAGAGCTCGGCCAGCTGCGTGCCATGGATGAAAGATTTCTGTGATGACTCTTGTGCTCCCTCCGGTGATCTGGAAGTTCAAGAACGGTTCTACCCGAAAATTTGAAGTGGGCAGATGAGTGATATGGATTTCTGTAATAGGTTTTGTGTGTTAACGCTCAGCTTATGCACATTATGTTGCACATTATGCCGCACATTATGTTGCACAAATATATTGCATCAGTGATGGGTTTTATGTTTTAGCATGTAAAAACAACATTCTGATTTAATTCTTTTTACTGTTGCGCTTGTAAACACCTTTAGAGGAGTATAAAACGTTGGTTTTGGGTTTCAGTCATAGGCAGTATGCGCAGATCAAATTCCCGTCATTAAATTCTATGAAAGATGTTGGGAGAGAATCTTCGGTTTCTTCGCAAGCAATTCCTCGCGTGGCCATTTGTTGATGCAAAGACAATATGAGGTGTAATCTTCTCATGCGTTACGCAAATGCTGGAAGTTTTTTGGTCACTGTTGAATGTGATTCGAGTGTAATCTCTGAATACCTTGACGATTGAATGCTGATGTTAAGAGAGGAAAGAAAAAATACTCTGAGGAACGCTGCTGGTCGATAGGGTTGGTCAGGTTGGAAGTGTAGAAGGATCACCCTTGGATTAAGAAAGAGATTACTGCTGAAACGATGTTCCTGTTGGTGCGCATTAAACAAACCAAAAGTACTTTGTAGACATTACTGCACATAATGGGTTGCACTCGTTGGAATTGTGAGCTTGAACTTGGCAAATGGATAAGCAATTA
>CM035410.1:182970525-182973025 GCA_020310875.1 Ceratopteris richardii
TGGAAAACCTGCTTAACACTCCAACAGCATAGCAAATGTCTGGTCTAGTGTTGCACAAAAAAATAAGACTTCCAACGAGCTTCCTATACTTCTTAGCATCTACATCAGGCATGTTATCATCCATAGATAGCTTATGATTTACCTCCATAGGTGTGCTAGTTGGTTTGCAATCCATCATTCCAAATGCCTTGAGAATTTCTTTGGAATATTTTTGTTGTGAGATGAAAATGCCATCCTTCCTTTGCCATACTTCAATTCCCAGACAAAAATGGAGTAGACCTAAGTCTGTCATTTCAAACTCAGTTCCCAAGCTGATCCGAGTTTGATTGATGAGTTCTAGATGATCTCCTGTAATGATCAAATCATCTACATATACAATGACAACAACTAGCTTGCTATCCCTTTTCGTTACATACAAGTTAGCATCAGAAGTACTTCTTTCAAAACCCATATTTTTGAAAAAATGATCTATTCGTTGGTACCAAGCCCGTGGAGCTTGCTTAAGTCCATACAAAGCTTTCTTCAACCTGCAAACTTTATTTTCTGAATTGGGCACCTCAAAACCTGGTGGTTGAGATACATATACCTCCTCCTTGAGGTGACCATTCAAAAATGCAGATTTGACATCCATCTGGAAAATAGGCCAAGACTTTTGTGCAGCTACTGCAAGTACCGTCCGAATAGTTGTCATGCGTGCTGTTGGTGCAAAAGTTTCTTGAACATCAAATCCTTCAATCTGTGAAAAACCCTGTGCAACTAATCGTGCCTTATACTTTTCTAATGTTCCATCAGCTTTATACTTAGCTTTCCAAATCCATTTAGTACCTATTACCTTCTTCTTTGGCGGCAAGTCGACTAGATCCCATGTATCATTTTTGAGTATACTATCATACTCAGACTGCATTGCCGCTCTCCAATCTGGATCATCAATGGCTTCTTCAATGGTGGTAGGTTCCTTTATCGAACCCATGATATCTGCCATTAGAGCCATGTTAACAATGTGTTCTGAGGCTCTTCTTTGCTCCTCTATTCTCTTTGATCTTCGTAATCCATCTGATGATGATTCTGGTACATCTACATGTGGATTGTGATCATCAAAGAGCTGTTGTGCCCACTTCGGTAGTGGCTTACGCAGTGCAGCTACAACTGGTTGGCTTTTTATTGAGGAAATTTCTCCATCAGATGTTTCCTCCTCCTCAACTTTAACCTGTCTTTTGATAGGCACAAGGTGAGATATTTCTCCGCTTGATGAGATAGTAGATTTACCTTTATCTTCTACTAAGTGTGGTCGTTCATCAAACACCACATCTCGGCTGACAAAAATCTTCCTTGCCTCAGGATCCCATAACCTGTATGCTTTAGACTCTTCACTATATCCTAGGAAGACACACTTTTTGCTTTTTGAATCCAACTTTGATCTTGTTGAATCAGGAATATGTGCATAACAGAAACAACCAAAAATTCTGAAATGCAAAACTGAAGGCTTTTTACCAGAATATGCTTCTTGAGGAGTCATCCCCTTCAGTGCTTTTGTGTAGCTTCGATTGAGGATGTAGACTGCTGTATTGACTGCTTCTGCCCAGAATGAATCAGGCATGTCTTGAGCCTTCAACATACAACGAGCCATTTCAACTACTGTCCTGTTCCTGCGCTCAACAACGCCATTTTGTTGGGGTGTATGAGCTGTGGTAAGTTGCCTTTTCACACCATGCTCCTTACAGTAATTGTTGAATTCTGTTGACAAGAATTCACCTCCTCTATCTGTTCTAAATTTCTTTAGTTTCCTTCCTGATTCATTTTCTACATACTTATGCCACGTTTTAAATTTTTCAAAAGCATCAGCCTTCTCTCGAATGAAATAAACCCACATCTTTCTACTATAATCGTCGACTAACAGCAAGAAGTAGAAAGATCCTCCTAAAGCAGGTGTAGACATTTTACCACAGAGATCAGCATGTACCAACTCTAGAGGAGCTTGAGATCGATTACTGGTCTCTCTTGGAAATGCCTTTCGATGTTGCTTGCCCATCATACAAGCTTCACAAGGTTCCTGCAACTCTGAAAATGCAGGCATATGAGCAACCATCCCTGTTCGTTGCATCTCCTTCAAAACTGCAAATCCGAGATGCCCAAATCGTTGATGCCATAACCTGCTTACATCTTTATCTTCTGTAGCAGTTAAAGCACTTAACTCATACAAGTTATCCCGTCGAATGCCTTTACCTACAACATTACCTGATGAATCCATGATTTCCGCACCACTCTTATTGAAGTGAACTTCAAGTCCACGATCTGTTATTGCAGAAACTGACAACAAATTTCTTTTGAGTGTAGGTACATAGAGAACATCGGATAACTTTTTCTCACCACCTGGAGAAGTGATAAAAGAGATGGTTCCAGTTCCTTCAGCTGGACACTTGGAGTCATTTCCCACCACTACATTGATGGATTCCCGCAGAGGCACTAGGGAACTATACCAATCCTTTTTACTAGTCATATG